>CM070663.1:12928801-13325308 GCA_036346575.1 Dendrocalamus sinicus
TATACAACATGCAACATTATACTATTGATTTAGCTCAACCCAAACTAGTCCATGACTCAATTACCGAAAATCCTACTTTTCTCCTTTGGGAATTTTCTGGAGCTTTGGAGAACAATTTGTTCCTTCTGTGTTTGCTCTAGTGTTCCCTTTGTCAACATGGTCTTGGTTCCTCTTTCCTTCTTTCTTAGGCCATATTTGACTTTCTTTCATTTTCAAACAAACTCAATTTTACGCTTTTTCTGGGTTTGTCAATATACTCATCAAGGGGGAGATTGAGAGACCATGTGGAGGTGACCCCGTGTGTGTGATGAGTAATTGACGAGTGTTCTGAAAAGTTTGAGTTTGGTTTGTGTGGTTTGTGCCATGTCGATGCGTGGTACAATCGGTTTTGGTCGGACCTAATCAAACCTGGTCGAACGTGCTTAGGGTGCTTATTCTTTTGATTCGATAGGTTTGGGCTTTTTCGTGCTTAATACTCTCTCTAATGCAATTGTGTGATTACGTTATCTCGAGCGGTGCTGTGTGATTTGTTTCTTGTCTGTGATGGCTGTAGGACGTTGAGGCTAAGTCGTGGCGAGGCACAGGATGACCGGACTAGGCACAGGTGGTGCCGAGGTCAAAGCAGTTGGGATGTGCCGAAGTCGGCGAGGACTCGAGGTGGTTGCGAGGCTTGGACGGCAATAAATGAGGAAGCTTCCCGGAAAGTGCAGTAGGGGCGTTTTGGTAAAAGCGCAAAGCTGCATGAGGAAGCGGGTTTTGGTTTTTGAGTTAGCGGGTAAAGCGAGTGAGCAACCCGGTAATCAAAAGCTATAAATAGGAGGCATGTCTCCTGGTGGCTGTAGGTCTGGTGAGAGGAGTTAAGGCTTTTGGGAAGTTTGTTTTGGTTTTTGATTTCTGTTGAGAGTTGGTGAAAGGTTGTGGGGCTTTGTCTCTTGTATGCCCCATGTTCTTGTGTTCTTCTCTACGTGAGATGTGTGTTCTCAGGATGTGAGAAATGGCTGTAATAGCTTTATCTTGTAATCATTCCTATCTCTGAGTCAATACAAGATTTCCTAAGTTTGAGATGAATCAGATTCCTGTTTTCATTTTCAGTTTTTGGGTTTCTATTTTCTCTTCGCTGGTCTCTGATCCTCTCTGAATTCTTGGTTTTGAGTCGATTTCTTGGTGAAATACCTTTAGAATCTTTTTGCTTAGAACTGGGGTTCCTCATTAAAGTCATTTGTCTAGTCTATTCCCGAAGAGGAAAGATTTCTAGAGCATGTTTCTCTTCAAGAGTTTGATCGTCATCAACTTCCTCTGTTTTCTGAAAAACTAGGGTTTAGTGTTCATTTGTTGGCAGGGGTTCTTTATTCGTGTTGTCTCGGCAGGAAAGTTTGCTTTAGGCTTGAGATTTCTGGTTGTGAGATCTTTCCTTGCAGAAATCAAAAATCTCATGATCGAAGAACTCGAGAATCGGAAGATTTTGGCATATGATTTCTCCTACTGTCTTTCATTCGATTCCTTGCTGTATCGATCTCTTTCTCAGCCGAGATCGCTTCTCATCTGATTTTTCACTCTTCTGAGGGCAATCAGTTGTTTGGGTTGAAGTTTCGAACAATTTACCTGAAAAGATTCAAAAATTCACAAGGTTTGAGAATCACAGAATTTATGGAAGTCGGTCTCATGTTCTGTTCAGGATTAAGGTTTTTCAGTTCAGCACTTGGTTTCTTGCTCTGTCCTATTGGATTCTTCAGCCGAACTGATTCTTGTTAGTATGTACTTGATCTTGAAGTCCTTCTGCTATTTGTGGTTTAGTCTCATTCAGTTGGACCGAGAAAAGCAGCAGTCAATCATCATTTGCGTCGGGTTTCTGTGCTTTCTCGGTAATTATTGTACCGACTAGTTACAGCGCTCACTAATTCTCCTTTGAAGTCTGATTCCTTTTTACTCTTTCGTCCTGCAGCTCTTGGTTTAAGTCTTCAAAATTGATTTCTCTTCTCTCGGTTAACTCGGCTGCTAGACTGCAGTTCAACAGATTGTGTTACTATTTTAGTCCGGCTGTTGCTTTCGGCAATAAACTTTGGCTTCTTTTCATATGTTTGCCGATTAAGTTTTTCAGCTCAATCTCTGAATATGTTTCGGTCAGCTTCCAATTTTCGGCAGCAAAGCAGCTCTCGGCCAGCAGGAAAACTCAGTGATGTCTTTCGGTTAGTTGTAGTATTTGATTTCATTTTAGTCTCTTTGTATGCAGATTTTGGCTCTCAGTGCAAAACTTTTCTTTTTTACTTTTCTTGAGATCGGTCTGCTGTTAGAGTCTTGATTTCTTGTTTTGAGGAGCATAGCGATCATGAGAACATCTCTCTGGTTTTTAGTAAAAGACTTTCTCTACAGTTTCTTGCTTTGTCTGTGAAAGTCATTTTCAGTATGTTCTTCAAAGAAAATCTTGATGGTTTGGTTTTGCCTCCTTTTTTAGTATCTTTGGTCAATTGGCGAAGTTGTTTTCAGTTTCTTGTTTTGTCTGTGAACAAATTTCTTCTGTCTTCATAGCTGCTTTAGCTATCGGAGAAGAAGATTCGTGTGTGGATATTTGGGGCGGTTTTGAAGGCACCATTCACCCCCCTCTGTTGCCAGTTCGGTCCTTCAGTAATGCTATATACAACATTATATTCTTATAATAGTGTAAAATTGTGAGTGTAACATATTTTGATATTGAGTGCAATATTTTAAAGACTAAGCATGAGAACCCTTGTAAAAATTCATTATATTTACTGCAACATTGTGACTCTATGTTTGCAACAATACATTGGTATCATTGCATCATATTATAATGCTATCTGTAATATCATATTCTTGTAATAATGTGAACTGTGATGGCAACATATTTTGATACTGAGTGCAACAATGTAAAGCCCAAGCATTACAATCCTTCATGTAATACTTCATTGTTCTAAGTGTAACATTGTCATCCTATGTTTGCAACAATTCATTGGTATCATTACAAAATATTGTAATGCTATATGCAAACATTGCGAACATGTTATTGCAACAATTAATTACTATGAGTGTAACATATTTGTAATAAAATGCTTTTTAAATACAATATCCCGTTGTCTGATGAGAAAAAAGTTCTTACACGCAACTATGCCCCAGATATATTTCAGAATGCAGACATATACATAGGTGGGAAGATATTTCCCAAACATGCATTTGTACTATTGTTGACAACACATGGCTTGTACAAAAAAACCGGATAGCACGTGCAAAAAACAAAATGGCATGCATGACAACACATTGTGGCAAAGAAAACTAATGTTGACAAAAAAGTATATTACTGTTTTCTACCCTGGTATTTAAATTCAGTTTGCATAGTATCCAGAAAAGCTACCTTGGAATCTGGTTCAATCTTCACACAGTCTCAGTACAGCACTACAGCTACTTCATATCTTGTTTGCTTTTTCAGTCTTCAGTACTGTAGCCCTATAATCTGCTTTCAGTTTTTAGCCTCCAGTACTACTGATTACAAAAAGTATAGTATCTCATTGTTGCAAAAAAAAAGCAGACAACAAGATTGTTCCCTCGCCACCCAAAAAAAGCGACTATATTCCTACAACTATTACTGCATTTTGGCGTCAATGACTGGTATCAACTCACTTCCCTCCCTTTGCTTCCTTTCCACTAAACACAAAGCTTGAATCGGCAACATTGAGTGGGGACAACCAATCTTGCTACAAAAACCTTGAGATATTTAGGAAAACTCTCCTGCATTTAAAATGAAATAAGTCATGCAAGTGAGACACTAAACCTAAAAGAAGAACAACAAATAAGCAAAAACGAAAGGTTGTTACGGGTAAAAATGCCTTGAGGGTCTTGCCATCCCAATTTTCCAAGTATTTCACTGTATACACCCCACAGTCAAAACCTGAAAAAAAAGAAAAACAACAGGGTGAAACAAAAAATCTACATTAGTTTTTGATAATACCATAAATGTATAGAAAAACGAAAGGAGACATTCTGAACAACTAAAAACATACAGATTAGATTATTACAGATAGTCTGTTGGAGAGCAACGCTAAAGCTTGATAAAGTTTTTGATGTGACAAATAACAAATGTTGTTACAACAAAACTTCAGTAGAGGTGAAACAATGTGGGGGATAAAGATGACTAAAAAAGAGTTATGGATGTGTTAACCATATTATTTGACGCTTTACATGCAGAATCATCCTTTGAGTTTTTGATCAAGTCAAAGAAATTGATTTGACTATACAAGATGTTAACACAAGTAAGGACCTAATGCTTGTTACGCACAATGGGGGAAGAATAACTACATTAAAAATTGTGTGTGTTACCAAATGCGTTAAAAGACAAAAGAGAATTGTGAATGTTGGCAACACAATTGAGTAATAATATAAAAAATAAGAAATTTTCCAGATCCTTTTTCGCTAACTTGTACTTTTCATCAATCTTTTCAGTTCTTTCATGTAGGATTGTGGCATGAAGTTTTTAGGGTCTATAAGCAATTGAGACAGTTAAAATAGAACAGGAAAAATGCAAACAAGATGAATACAATAGGAGTATGCAGCAACAATTAAAAGGAGCAAAAAAATCACATAAAAATATATAAAATAACTAACTATTTTACCGTGATAACTGGAGAGAAAGAAAATTTCTTAGAAGAGGTATTATTTGACGGTTGTTTAATTGCATCCTCATTAAAATGCTCAACAAAAACCGTGATCAAATCATTGTCTACCTCCCCTCTAGGCTTTAGTGAATTGTAAAAATGGTCATAAGATATATGAAATCCACCAATATCTACAAATGCAAGGCAACAAAGATAAAAAAGGAAAAAGATTGGTATATTTACATCTCTATGTAACTCATGAAACATTCCTAAGAATCTAATAAAAAAGCCACAATAACATTTCATTGTGTACACAAAAGTCATGTAAAATATACTATATCACAAGTACATATATGAAAAGCAACAAAATAATATGCACATAATGCAACAATCATATAAATATAATGCAACTATAAAAAGTGTATTTAGAAGTTAGTGGGGAGTAAACATGCAAAAAAAAGTCAAATGCAACTGTTGTGGTTACGAACCAAACAAAAAGTGAGTATGGTAGTGGAGAGTTAGGTGAGCAAATGCCTTCTAGGGTTTTCCCCTTGGCCTGTATTGTATATATATCCTCATGGGTGGTACAATTACAATTATACCCATTACATCCAAACGTCCCCTGCGGGGGCATTTATGTCATTATACACATCCCATTTTGGGCCTTACAACCTTCCAACAGGCCTGCTGGGCTTAGGTGGGGGCCACCCCTACAACAGGAGCCTCTCATGGTGAAGGGCTTCACGGGCCGAAGCCATGTTGCTGAGCCATTTGGCCCCCTCCGTCCCCGCGGCCTGTGAACTATTGCATTGTCTAGTGGAGTGGTTGCTTGGTGTAATCCTTGCCTTTCCATGAGGGTACGTCGCTGGGCGAGTCGCCGAGGTCGGCCTCGCGCTCCGGGCCCCTTGGCGCCGAAGCCGAAGGCGAAGCCGCGGCGGAGACATGTGCTTGTCGTGGAGCCGAAGGTCCTGGCGAGGTTTGGAGGCATCGGCGGGGTTGGGATGTCAGCGAAGAAGATCCTGGTCTGCCGGTGTCGGGTGACTCTGCGGTCCTGCAGCGCACTTTAATGGCAGCGAGAATCGCGTCGACTCCTGGACTGTCAGGAACAGGCTGCCGCCGCCGTATGCGCTGTCCCCTCGGTAGGTGACATGCGGCGGGCCATGATTGGCGCGTCGTGGGCCGTCAGTGGTCGCACGACCGCAGCCGCTCGCCCTTCCTCAGAAGGACGAGACGCGTGGCGAGATACCAGTGGTGCGTCTTGCGCTGTCCCCCCATCCACCGCTGCGCACCCCCAGCTATCAGCGGTTGTGCTTCCGGGTCGCGGGTAGCCGAACCGCTGAGTTCCCACCGGTTGCACCGCTGATGGGGGGCTGGAGGTGTCAGCAGAGGCGATCCTTGCACTCCGGGCGGATTGAAGGCGGCGTTGCGAAGTGGCCCCTGGCGGGGTGTGGCCAAGGCAGTAGCCGAGGTCTCTATGCCAAAGCGGAGACTCCAGCGTGGCTACTGTCGAGGTTGATGGGGCGCTGTGCGACCGTTGCTATATCAGCAACCCTAGAAACCGTGCCGACACGTGTCGGGAGGTGCGCCACGTCCCGCAACCTGCATTTATTCCTGATTGCGTGGACTCATGGCGGGATTTTATTGGCGCATTGTGCGCTGCCAGGCCGTTGCACAGCTGCAGTCGTGCGCGACGTGTGTGTACGGCCGTGGTGCTTCGGTCTCGGTCATGGGGAAGTGAGCGGCTTGTGTCCCATTGGTTACGCTTATCGGCGGCGCAGGAGACGAAGGGGCGTTATATAGCCCCTAAGGCACCGCATCTGCGCGTCCTCCGCACGCCTCTCAGTCTCTTCTCAACTTATTGCTCTTCTTGCCTCCCTAATCGCCGTATCGCCCCTCGCCGTCCTTTAGGTTCCGAATAGCGATGGCGTCCGGCAGAGAGCTTGTCCGGGAGGCCGGTGGCAGCGCCATTTCCTGGCGGTCGTCGCCGCTGGAGGTGAAGTACACGCTGGAGAAGCGCGCTCAATGGCGGCGGACAAATGGTGGGTGGCGACGGAGAAGGAGGACCCATGTTCCAACGTGTTGGGCCCGACGCTCGTCACGAAGGAGACGATCCGTATGCTGCCGCGTGAGGGGAAACTATCAGACTGCAGGGAGGTACGGTTGCTCGCTATCGACGAGACGGAACCGCGGCCCGAGGAGTCAGAGGCGATCGTTTTCGTCGCCTACTTCGAGGTTGGGCTTTGCATCCCAGTCGCCATGATTGTTGGTGACGTGCTACGGACCTTCGGTCTGGAGTTGGCGCAGCTGACCCCGAACGCGTTGGCCCGCCTTGCTATGTACATTTTGAATTCAAATTTTTTAGGATGTTACACTATCTCATGCTTGCCACCATGAAATCTAAGTTTCAGAAGCAATACGAGAACACGGATGTCTACAATATGATTGTCGGTCTGAAAGGAATGTTTGAGAACCAGAAATGGGCTGAAAGATATAACACCTCTAAGTCATTATTTACGTGCAAGTTAGCTAAAGGAAGTCCGGTCAGCCCTCATGTGATCAAGATGATTGGATATATTGAGAGTTTGGAAAAACTTGGTTTTTCCCCTTAGCCAAGAGTTGGTTACTAATGTGATTTTCAAGTCGCTTCCTCCGAGCTTTGAGTCAGTCATTCTGAACGTTCATATGAATGGCATGGAGAAGTCAATGACCGAGTTGCATGGGATGCTCAAGTCAGTAGAGGAGAGCATTAAGAAAAGCTCTAATCATGTGATGATGGTTTAGAAGACTACCAATTTCAAACGGAAGTCTAAGGCTTTGAGCAAAAGAAAGGGCACAGGCAAAACTCAAGATGAGATCTCAAGTATCAAATCTAAGCCTTAGAATCTCAAGATTGGTGCTACACCTGATGCCATTTGCTACCATTGCCAAGGCACTGACATTGGAAGAAGAACTGCAAGAAGTATTTGGCAGAACTGGAAAAGAAGGGAAGTAAGACTTCTACTTCAGGTATAAATGTTATAGAAATAAATTTGACTACTTCTCTTGATAGTTCTTGGGTATTTGATACCGGATCGGTTGCTCATATTTGCAATTCGATGCAGGGGCTGATAAGGAGTATGAGTTTGGCAAGAGGCGAGGTCGATCTTTGTGTAGGCAATGGAGCAAGAGTTGCTGCGTTGGTTATTGACACTTTACCATTATCTTTACCCACAAGATTAGTTTTGAAATTAAATAATTGTTATTATGTCCGTGCCTTAAACAAAAATATTATTTCTGCTTTATGTTTGGAGCAGAAGGTTATGAGTTCAGAATAAAGAACAATTGTTGTTTAATTTATTTGAATGATATGCTTTATGGTCATGCTCCATTGATAAATGAATTATATGTTTTGAATCTTGAGGATATGCCTGTCTATAACATTAATGCTAAGAGGTTTCGGCCTAATGATTTGAATCCTACTTATATTTGGCATTGTCGTTTGGGTCACATAAACGATGAGCCAATCTGATCTGCCATTATCTTTTTCAGGTATGCTTTAGAAACAACTGCGTTCACATTAAATAGGGTTCCATCAAAAGCCGTAGAAAAGACACCATATAAAATATGGACTGGGAAGCGTCCCAGGTTATCTTTTCTCAAAATATGGGGATGTGAAGTACATGTAAAATGTTTGATGTCTGACAAACTCACACCTAAATCTAATAAATGCTTCTATATGGGGTATCCTAAGGAAACTAAATGATATTACTTTTATAAAAGAGATGAGAATAAAGTGTTTATTGCCCGAAATGGTGTCTTTTTGGAGAAAGAGTTTCTCACAAAAGGAGTTAGTGGGAGCACCATGAGACTCGAAGAAATTCGAGAGACATCAGAAAATGTCTCAACTTCCACTGAGCCTCTACAAATTGCACAAGATGTTGTAGAAACTATGGAAGAGGCACCAGCCCCACGTACGTTTGAAAGGCCACGTCAATTGCCGATAAGGTATCGATATGATATTTTATTGTTAGACAATAAGGAGTCTAAGACTTTTGAGGAAGCGATGATGGGCCCAGACTCTGAGAAATGGTTTAGAGCCATGAGATCCGAAATTCAATCCATGTATGATAATCAAGTTTGGAACTTGGTTGATCCATCCGATGGTGTAAAAACCATTGAGTGCAAGTGGGTTTTCAAGAAAAAGATAGACATGGATGGAAATGTTCATATCCATAAGGCACAATTGGTGGCGAAGGGTTTTAAACAAATTCAAGGTATTGATTATGATGAAACCTTCTCGCCTGTTGCTATGCTTAAATCTATCCGGATCATTCTAGCTATTGCTGTATATTTCAATTATGAGATATGGTAGATGGATATCAAAACGGCTTTCCTAAATGGAAATCTAAGTGAGGATGTGTACATGACACAACCTGAGGGTTTCATTGATCCTCAAAATGCTAGAAAAATATGCAAACTTCAAAGATCTATCTATGGACTGAAGTAAGCTTCTCGAAGTTGGAACATTCGTTTTGATGAGATAGTCAAAGGGTTTTGCTTCATTAAAAATAAAGAAGAGCCTTGTATTTACAAAAAGGCTAGTAGGAGCGCACTTGTTTTCTGGCCTTATATGTGGATGACATATTATTGATTGGAAACGATATTCTTATGCTTGAATCTGTCAAGTCTTCATTAAGAAATAGTTTCTCTACGAAAGATTTAGGAGAGGTAGCATATATTTTGAGCATAAAAATCTATAGAGATAGAATTAAAAGGCTAATTGGATTAAGCCAAGATATGTACATTGACAAAGTGTTGAAGCGGTTCAACATGTAGGATTCCGGTTTCTTGCCTATGTCACATGGTATTAGTAACACCGGATGAGCGAGACCGGATGAGTAAGATTCCATATGCTTCCACCATTGGATCTATCATGTATGTCATGCTTTGTACACACCCAGATGTGTTATATGCTCTAAGTGTTACGAGCAGATATCAATCAGATCCAGGTGAAGGCCACTAGATAGCTGTAAAGAACATCTTGAAATACATGAGAAGGACTAGAGATGTATTCCTTGTTTATGGAGGTGGGAAAGAGCTAGTTGTAAATGGTTACACTGATGCTAATTTCCAAACCGATAAAGATGATTTTCGATCGTAGTCTAGGTTGTGTTTTGTCTTAATGGAGGAGTAGTGAGCTGGAAAAGTTTTAAACAAAAGACGGTTGTCGATTCTACAACGAAAGCTGGGTATATTGCGAATTTCGAAGCTGCAAAGGAAGCTGTTTGGATAAAGAAATTCATCTCTGAGCTGGGTGTGGTCTCTAGTGCTTCTAGCCTAATGAATCTCTACTGTGATAATAGTGGAGCCGTTGCGCAAACCAAGGAGCCTAGATCACATCAAAAATCCAAGCACATACTTCGACGTTTTCACCTCATTTGCGAGATTATAGATAGAGGTGATGTTAAGATATGCAAGTGCACATTGATTTAAATATTGCTGATTCATTGACAAAGCCTCTTCCACAGCCAAAGCATGAGGCGCACACAAGAGCTATGGGTATTAGATACTTGCATGATTGACTCTAGTACAAGTGGGAGATTATTAGTGATATACCCTAAAGGTAATCATAGAGATGATTGTATCACTTTTATGTTTATGATCTTTTGAATAATATGTTATTTTGTCCCTTGAATAAATGCATTTTTGTATTGATCAACAAATATGTGACTTGTTCATGGAACTCTTTATTTATGTTTTGATGTTATTTTAAATTATCACTAATTGTGTATCATTATGTGGGACAATTATGATGTACAGATCTGCACATGTATTGATTGATGATCATGCTTTTACGGATCATGAATATGGGATATCAAATCAATAATGTGGACACATGTTAGAGAACATGATATTGGATTGACCCACCATGAGACACTATGGGAGTTGTTATATTCTTAAGTGACATCAGTTGGTCTCATACATAGTGTATGAATCTTTAGACCTGAAATCGTCACGGTTTTCTACATGTATAATTGTTTACTTAGGGGTTACTAAACACCACACCGTGACTGGGTGGTCATAAATGTAACTTTCAGGTTTACTATGAAACATGCGGAGGAAAATGAACGGTCAAGATGGAATTTGCTTCTCCTATATAACAGAAGAGATACCTCTAGGCCCCTCGATGCAGTTGGATTAAGGAAGTGCATGGCCATGTCGAATGTGGTTGAGAAGTCGATCACAATTGAGTAATCCACTACAGGTTTGAGTGAATGATCAAACTATCATAGGATGGCACGCTTCTCGCCTTGAGTTCGATACAGTATCATGAGGCAAATGGATCGATACATAAGTACTATATAGATTCGTCTGATATGATCTTTATGTATATTTGGGGTCGTTATGTCCTGCTAGGGACAACTACCCGAAAAGGAGTTTTCGACCCATGGCCAAATATATATGAGCCTACAAGGTCACATACTTAAAGTGCTGGAATGATAAGGGTTCAGATGATAGTTTCCGAGTAGAATTCGATCTCTACTCATATCGGATAAGGATCCGATTGGAGTCTATATATGTAGGATTAGAAATGGCAACAGAGGGAGGGTGAATGGTGCCTTTGAAAATCGCCCCGAAGTATCCACAAAATTTTCGTCTCCGATAGCTATAGCAGCTATGAAGAAGGAAGAAGATTGCTCACTGGACGCAGAAGAACCGATACTCAAACAAGAAACAAATCAGTTTTGAATGCAAAGGCCAGACTGACTGCAGAGAGAAATTCGGT
Source organism: Dendrocalamus sinicus (assembly GCA_036346575.1). NCBI lineage: Eukaryota > Viridiplantae > Streptophyta > Magnoliopsida > Poales > Poaceae > Dendrocalamus > Dendrocalamus sinicus. The sequence goes on from CM070663.1 coordinate 12,940,169, forward strand.
CTAACCAGACTACTGCGTGTTTCATCAAATGCTGTAGTGATCATCAAACTGACAATATCCCAACTGAAAATACAGTAAAAAATAAAGGCAAAAAGCAAACCAGGAAGCAGCAATAGAGAGAGCACAAAAACAACCGAAAAAGGAGAAACTAACAGAACCTGTAAGCTAGGACTGAAGAGAAAATCAAACCGAAGAGCACTGAAAAAGAAGGTTCTAACTCAAGGAGGTGATTCCCAAACACACCCTATCCACATGGTCTCTAGCCTGTAACCTCATACCACGGAGCAAAAGCACACTATGTCAATGCACAAGACTCTAGTGGCCAAGAAGAAAGTTCAAACTAGGTAGAAGAGAATCCTAGAGAATCACAGCCCAAACTAGGTAGTAAATAATCCTAGAGAACCATTTGAATAAGAGGTGTGAGTGAGACAACATCACCTAGAGTTGGCCCCTATCTAACCAATCGAACCCTTCCTACCACTAGAATAAATAACCAATGCAAAGCCAAGTGATGGGAAGCAAAATACTGAAGATCACAAGGGAACAAACCTCTCTCACGGTCGCTCGGTGGAGAGTTATGATCGTAGACCAGATCGAGTATGAGTGTTGCCTTGGCCGAGGTCAAATATGAGTCCAGGACGTGGTCGTAGGTGAGTCCTAGCCGTGGTCGTTGATGAGTCCAGACCTCGGTCGTTGCCCATCGTGTTCTCCACCGGTAGCTCCAGCTCCGATTCCTCGTCTCCCGGCTCGCAACCACCTCAGTAGCCTCGATCATCTTCAGCATCTCTGACCGTCTGGACCTCAACACCTCCTGTGCCTAGTCTCGGTCCTCCCACGCCTCACCATGACCTAGCTCCGAAGTCCTGCAGCCACACAGACAAGCAAACCGTCACATAGCACCGCACGAAGCAGCATAACCATCATTAGCATTAATAAAACATACTCATACAAGAAAAAGCCCGAATGATCGATCGAGAAAAAGAACCACCGTCCTAAACACCTTCGACCGCGTTTGACCAGGTCCAACCAAACCAAACTGCGCCATGCACTGACTTGGCGCGAACCGACCAAACCAAACTCAAACTTTCCAGAACACGAGTCAATTACTCATCACAAACATGGGGACACCTCAACATGGTCTCTCAATATAAGGAGAGGTACAGGGCTGAAGAGGGTATCCTAAAACACACCCATCGAAACCCTAGCCGCCACCTCTCATAATCCCTGCCGTGTTAGCTGGTGCTAGCACACTGAGGTATGGTGCTCCATCCCTGGATGTGTAGACCTCAGTAGAGGTGCTGCTACGACTACGGCATTGATCGGGACGATCGTGAGGAGGAGACGGTTGGTCAGAGGACGATCAACTACTTCCACTATATCGACGCACTCTTCGTTGAATCGGCCGCTTCAACTCTATTTCCGCTGCACTGTGCATTTAGTGGTAACGATTTATAATCTCTTACTTGCATGGCTTTCTAGTTTATACGATAGAAAATTTTAATTTACGCCAGCGTAGTCTACTCGTATTCTAACAGCACGAGCCTCACCGGTGGTAGCACGGAGGTGGACAGGCTCTTGGTCAGTCGGGATGTGTGGGATGCGCCCCTGTAAAATTTTTGCTTTTTAGCCCAAAATTTGAAAGTTTTTTACATATGGACCCCCTGGAGGGATATGGCGCCCAGGGTACATAGCACGGCGCCATATGCTTTGGCGCTGTGAGTGGCCACGTAGGAGCCACAGTGGCATATCACGGCGCCAAAGCCCATGGCGTCGTGCCATGTACCAACGGCGCTAACGGCCGTGGCACCGTGCTCTGGGACTTAGCCTACAACGGTGATAGCCGTGCTCTGGTGCAAGTTCAGCTATCACGGCGCTAAACATTCTGGCGCCGCATGTAGCTAGCACGGCGCCAAAGGGTCTGGCTCCGAGATGTTTATATACAGCGCCAAGGTCTTTGGTGCCTCTTACGGCGCCAAAGGGCCTGGCGCCGTAGTTCAATACCTCGACGCCGGCACCTTTGGCGCCGTGCTAGCTACACCTGCAGAACATATGCACATACACACATACACATACATTCACACATAAAACAGCTGAAAACCTAAATAACAACATCGCATAACTATCAATAAGTCTCAAAACATCACATAATTAACTATCAATAACTCTGAAAACATCACATGACAGGTCTCAGCGCATAAAATACTCAGCCTCACTGCTTCTTGGCCCTTCCATTGCCCTTGGCCAGAGCATCACTCCCTGGAGTATACGTGGTCGGGGGACGGGCCAAACAACGAGGCCGCTGCGACGCCTGAGTAGATGGTGCGTCGGGCATCTACGACATCCCAATATCGTCGTGGGTAGATGCCTCCTTGTCCTTGTGCTCCTCCTCGTCGTCATCCTGCTCCGCCTCGTCATCGTCGTCGTCACCCTGACTGAAAGTCAGAGTGCGTGATGAGCTCCTCGTGGACTGGCGCGTGCCGACGTGTGATGATGAGGCTGCAGCGGCTGAGCCACCCGAGCGCTGTGAGGCCGCTGGTATGATCACGTCCGAGCGTGCGCGACAACCACAACGACCTGCTGCCTGACTGAGGCGATGTCGAAGTCTCTGCAAGTAATGATATGTCACAATTGTATACATGTTGAATGGATCTAATTTAACGAATTATCTCTGTACCTTCAAGAAGTTCCTCAGGCGGCGGCTCTCGCTGTCCAGGTCGTCAACTAGGTAGCTGAGAGTCTCGTCGATCTCACGCACCGAGGTTTGGAGAGAAGTCCCCTAAAGAAATATGGAAACATAAGTAAGTGCGAGATAAACGTATTGAACCAAATTATCGCAAATATCATGCTTTCCGTACCACCCGATCGAGAATCGGAGCGGCCTCGACAATCGTGTTCTCCTCGCACGCTCGTCAGACGCAGCGTCCTCGCCCCTGACGGCGAGGTCCATGTAGTCGACATCGGTCCACTGCTGCCTCAGCCTGTAGCGGGTGGCAGTGTGGTACCAGGACAAGTAGCCCTACCGCTCGCAGTTGTCCTCCATCCTCCTCCACCACTGGACGTAGTCTCGGTGGTGATGAGCAAAGTCCGTCACCTTTCATTGGCAGACCCTGAACCTGTACATATAGCAGATGTTAACAATAGGTGTTAGAGTAAGAACCAATAGAATTCTAAATGGGTCAAAAATTGTAACTTACTTGTGCAACTCAACAGAAGTCAACACCTCCTGGGGGGTAGAACTACACGAGGCCAAACTGGCACGCGACTCTGTGGGGGAGGTGAATCTCGACGGTGTAGAAGCAAATCAACGGACACCTCATCCTCCAAATATGGTAGTCCCTGCGGCACATGGTGCTGAGCGGTAGGGCTAGAACCTGTGGCTCGGAGTAAGGCTCCCAGGAGACCTAGTAAGCGAACACACGGGCAATACAATTAGCCATGTACAGAAACCTAGAACTGTAGGAGAAATAAATGCATTACCAATTTCTTACAATCGTGGGAGACAAGGTGTCGAACTCGTTGCTGTAATCCATGTACGCCCACCGAGTGGTCGCGAACGGGACTGAGACGCTATCCCACAGGTACGCCACAGTGGGCCGAGGTCATCCACACCCTGTGGATGCTAAGGCTGCGCCTGGAACACTCGAGGGCACCCCACAGGAATGCATGTCCACATCCACACCTGCAGGAGGAAGACGCAGCCACCGAGCGTCGACGTGGGCGCCTTGCGTCTGCAGGCCTCGCAAAGCTGGCGGTAGAGGAACGCGAGGACCGCCGAGCCCCAGCTAAACTGTCCAGCGTCGACCCAGTCCTAGAGGCAGTGGATGTACATCCACGAAGCGGCGTCCCCCGTGGCGTCCGGGAAAAGCATGGCCCCGAACATGTGGATGACCCAAGCACGGCAGTGGAAGGTCACTGTGGCGTCGTCCGCGCCCTCAGGGCATACACCAAAGGTATCCCACAACCATCTAATGTGGACCCCCCGAGACACGTCCTCGCCTGGCATTCTCTGGGACAAAAACTGATATACCATACCGGATAAACTTAATTACTAATATCACTAATCTCTAATTTCTAAATATTTCTAAATATTCCTATTTCTAAACATTCATCAATCTCACTCAAATCAAACCCTAATAACATGTCTATTTCTAAACATTCATCAATCTCACTCAAATCAAACCCTAATAACATGCCTATTTCTAAACATTCATCAATCTCACTCAAATCAAACCCTAAAAACAAATCTATACCCATTACTACTCTTACATTACGCATATCTATTGCAAATCCAACCTAAAACCAAGCCAAATTGAACTAATTTCATCTAGGGTTTCAAATCTTGCCCCACGAAATGTACCTCAAATAATCCATATCTATTGAAAAAAAATCAAGGGATGGGAGGGATCTTACCTTGCTTACTCGGTTTGGAATCAAAATCGCGAAAAAAACCGATGGAATGGAGTGGATTTAGAGGGGGAAGAGAGGGGCGACGGTGGCGCTCGGGCTCTGTTTGAACGGAGTGAGGGGGTGGGGGGCCGGGGGCCGCGCTCGGGCTTAAGTCCCAGAGCACGGCACCACGGCCGTTAGCGCCGTTGGTACATCGCACGGCGCCATATCCTTTGGCGTCGTGCTATGCCACCGTGGCTCCTACGTGGCTATTCATGGCGCCAAAGCATATGGCGCCGTGCTATGTACTATGGGCACCGTATCCTTTGGCGCCGTGCTAACGGTCTATTTTTGTAAATCTTTTCTCCAGGGGTCCATATATGAAAACTTTCAAATTTTAGGCTAAAAAGCAAAAATTTTACTGCGCCCCTCGCGTCGCCCTCGAGAGCTCAGCATGTCTGTTAAGTTGTCTCAAGCAAACATGTATATCCATGCCATTCGACCACCTTCCACAGGTCATAGTCGTGGAATTTTTTGTACGGATAATCCATTTTTTATTCGAAAATACATAAATATACCCGCGGAATTTTTTTTTTACAAAAATAGGCTCAAGTCGCCCCCCATTGGGCGACTCTCACCTTTCGCCCAACCGGGAGGCGACACAACTTGTGTCGCTCTACCTTTGAGCGACTACGATTAGTCGCCTTCCTATTGGGCGACTACCTGCAGTCGCCCAATGGATGGACGACTTATAATGCAGTCGCCCAATAGGAGGGCGACTTTACTCCCCCCCCGGTGAATTTTTTAGAGTTTTGTAAATTTTGTAGTTTTAAACTGGGAAAAAAATTTGGTATAGTTGTAATAAAAGTTTATATTCACTGGATGTTGTACATGCATAAAAAATTTTGGGAAATTTTTTTTAAGAACGATGGAGTGTAGAACATTCGATACATAAAGTGGTAAGTGATATTTAAATGTTCCTGAGAATTAGTGTACGGATACATACGTAGGTAGAACTTGTAATGTTCAGAACTCCACCATTAGTCCTAACAAGCCTTAGGGAATACAACTTGCTGGGTCTATTACATTTTGTCTATTGGGTGTAGCGTGGTTGTTTCCCCTTTTTATCGCGCCCTGAAGATGGCTCCGCTGCATCATTCTTCCTGTTACTCTTGGTCTTGAGAGCTACCTCACGAGCTTGAAGCTCTTCCTCCTGACGCTTGATGGCTGCTTCACGCAGACTTAACTGCTCCCGCCTCCTTTGCAGCTCATCCTCCTTGCCCTTCAGACGGATTTGGCCCACCTTCACGCGGCGCTCTTGCTCAAGCCGCATCTGTCGTTCCACCTCGCGAGCCTGAGTCATCTTGACAAAGTATTGTCCTTTGTTTTCCACCTCCTTTGGCCGGTTCTGTGGCCATGTCGGCGGCACCCGATCCACCCATTCGATGAACTTGCCAGGCTATGTGTAGCGTGGTAGATGTCATGGATCAAGTTCAAAAACGGTAACGATAAACAAAGGATTTAGTTGTCGTCGTTACCACGAAGTCGTCATCCAGGTCTGGACAGGTGAAGAACCTACAGCCGTAGTTGGCTCGTTGTACTGGATCCGTCCAGACGCTCAACATCGTCCTAAAGCCGCAATGGCACTTCGGGCGCTCATGCCACTCCGGCACTCCAAATGGGTCGGACCTCCAGGAAGACATTGTTGTGTAGTAGTATTCTGATGGCTAGAGGGAGGAGGAGATGTGGTATTGTGATGGAAGACATAGGAGGCCTTTATGTAGGCAGGTTATCTGGTGCAGTGGGCATAGTCCATGGAGAGGAGGACATACGAATCTTTTCGCTTTTTCAGGATTCCAGTGTAGCAATAAATGTCCCTATGTAGGCTTTTCAGAGCCTGTAGTTCGTAGCCTTTGCAGTCGTTTGTAGGAAACAGAGCAATAATAAGCTACCAGCACAACACCAACTACATTACAGAAAACGGATGTAACATACAAGTTTTACAAGTGGTACATGAAATTTAGCTGAAGTCTCCAATAACTACTGATCAGGATATGCGTTGCATCGTCTAGCTGTGTGCCCCTCCTGACCACATCGCCCACAACGTGCACCAGATGTTCCAGCTTGTGATTCGTCCATGTCATTTGTAATACGTGAGGCTCACCGCCGACCCTTCCCACCCTTCAAGATGCTAATATCCGAACCTGTGTCCTCGCTGAAATGTCCAAAGTGGTGAAGTTTCCCACCACCCTGAACCCCCGGAGCTCCCTACACCAAGCTTGCAGTATTCTCTCCTTAAAGAAGTATTCGGACATGAAGTTGGAAGGATCCATGCCCACGGTCCCGCATGCAGCGAGGACATGAAAGCATGGCTTGTGTAACAACTTAAGCTTGTTGCATGTGCAGTTAGGTTCGTTTGCATGATCTCCAAGGCATACCTCGTGAGTAATAACTGAACGAGATGTCCCAAATCCGGCTCTGTCACGGAGTATCACCTTGAAACGATGCTCCCTGTTGCCCATGACATGCACTGTGTGCAATTGACCCTTCTGTACCTTCGTCTCCATGTACGCAGTAATTTTTTAGGAATACAGGGCTCCGGGATTGGTCGCATGAAGTGCGGCACTCGCGTGCCTCTCCCTGAAGTAGCGGATTGTGCTGTGAAGAACACCTTCCACAATGCGCGACAAGGGGCTGAGAACGGAGACCCCTTAGGACCCAATTGTAGACCTCGGTAAGGTTAGTTGTCATTATTCCATACCTTGCGCCATCCGTGTCGTGCAACAGCGACCACTTCTCCAATGGTTCCCCCTGATCCACTACGAGAAGCACTTGATGTTTCGTGAGCTCCGCCTTCTTGGACCACTCGGGTTAGCCTCATCAATTGCTGGCAAGCATTGTAGTTGTGCCGCCCCAGGAGTGACCGGCCCCTTGCTCCTCTCTTCGACGTTCTTCCTTGTGTGCTCATCCAATAACCCCCATAAAGCATCAAATTTCCTCTGCTGGTTCTACCTGACCAGCCTCTTGAATAGCTTCATCAAAGACTGTTTCGGGAATTGCTTGAAAAAGTTTGCCCCTAAGTGACCACTTCTCCAATGGTTCCCCCTGATCCACTACGAGAAGCACTTGATGTTTCGTGAGCTCCGCTACTGCACCACCGGTTCCTCATATCCGGCCAAGGAACGGTCTCCTCAGGATCTTCTTGAAGTTTTCTTATAGCCTTTATAATACCGGCATGGCGATCGTGGATTACGCACACACCAGGATGGGTGCCTACAACTCCAGCCTTCACATGTCTGAGAAACCATAGCCAGCTCTCATAATTCTCACTCTCCACAAATGCAATGGCCAGCGGCAATATTTGATTGTTACCGTCAACGCCTATGGCCGTCAGGAGCTGGCCTTTGTATTTGCCTGTCAAGAAGGTCCCATCTATTGAGATCACTGGCAGCATGTGCCTGAATGTTTCAATGCTAGCACCAAATGCAAACAATGCTCTCTACAACACTGAAAATCCTGGTGGACTTATGGATGGCTTGTCGTGCATGGCGATGTACGTGCCCGGGTTCCTTTGCTGTAACACCTTAAGCATACGAGGAAGGTTATCGTACGCCGCCTCGAAAGTGCCAAAACGTTTTTCCAACGCTTTTTGCTTGGCACGCCACGCCTTCGCGTAGCTAATCTTATACTTGAATTTATTCTCGATAGCTACCACAATATGCGTGGCCGCAATATCTTTCTTCTGCACTATCTCCCCATACATAAAATTGGCTATAAATCCGACGTCGAGTTACGATGCCTCGCCAAGACAGTGTTTAGAATGCAGGAGTGCGGCTCCACCTTGGACACAATCCAGTGAGTCTCATACTTGGGTCTATGTGCGTGCACCCTCCAAGGACAACCATCCTGCTCGCACTTCACAGTGTACTGCTCCTGGCTTGATTTAACGACGCGAAATGTCCGCTGCATTGAAAGAGCCCTGTTGTGGTTACAGACCAAACAGAGAGAGATGGTAGTGGAGAGTTGAGAGTGTCTGTCCTCTCCCTCTCATAGCCTTCCCATATATATATTCATATGGAGTATGCTTTTACAATTGTGCCCTTACATCGGTACACCCCCGTCAGGGGTATTTAAGTCATTACACACATTCCACTCTGGTTCTTGTAACCTTCTAACGGGCCTGCTGGGTTTAGGTGGGGGCCACCCCTACAACAGGAGCCTCTCATGGTGAAGGGCTTCATAGGGCCGAAGCCATGTCGCCGAGTCCTTTCGCCCCCTCCATCCATGCGGCCTGTGAACCTCTCCGATCTTGCAGAACCTGAATGTGCTGCGGAGCCCGGGGTCTGAGGCCGAAACCGCAGCGAGCCGGGCGCCGAGTCGGCGCAGAGGCGCGCGCTCGCCCCTCCCCTTCGAACGGGTGGCGCGAGCCGGCGCCTGTCGGTAAAGCGCGCGCCCGCCCCTCCCTTCGAACGGGTGGCGTGAGCCGGCGCCAAGTCGGTGAGGCGCGCGCTCCGTCCCTCACCCTTCGAACGGGTGGCAGCGAGCCGGCGCCAAGTCGGCGCAGAGCGCGCGCGCTCCGTCCCTCCCCCTTCGAACGGGTGGCAGCGGGGAAAGTCAAAGTAGAGGCGCGTCCACTCCATCCCTCACCCTTCGAACGGGTGGCAGCGGAGCTGGCGCCCAAGTCGAAGTAGAGGCGCGCCCGCTCCGTCCCTCCCCATTCGAACGGGTGGCAGCGGAGCTGGCGCCCAAGTCGAAGTAGAGGCGCACCCGCTCCGTCCCTCCCCCTTCGAACGGGTGGCAGCGGAGCTGGCGCCCAAGTCGGAGTAGAGGCGCGCGCGGTTGTTTGCCCTTTCTGGTGTGGGCTCCGGCGCGATCATCGGCCCGACCTGATGACTCCGCGCCTCATGTATGTCTCAGACAGCTCCGCGAAGATCCCCTAGCTCCCGCTGGAACGCTCCGAGAGCTGCCAGCAAGGCGCTTTCCACCGCAGATCCGTCCGCTGGGCGTGCCCCACAAGCTCCTGGGCCGTCGATCGTAGCGGCGGTGGCGGGGTCGGTCGTCGCGTCGACGGTAATGGGGTCGGTCATCGCATCGCGAGCGTCAGCGTCCGCGACCACCGCGCCCCCGCCGACATCCGCTTCAGCAACCGCCGATGCCGAAGCTCTGCTACCCGCGCGATGCTCCAACCCGGCCGTCTTCCTTCCTTTCGCCGTCGTCGACGAAGCCTTTCTTGGTGCCATCCTTCTTTGGATTTTAGGCTTGCTCCCGTCCTCCCCACGGACGACGCCAACTGTTGTGGTTACAGACCAAACAGAGAGAGATGGTAGTGGAGAGTTGGGAGTGTCTGTCCTCTCCCTCTCATAGCCTTCCCATATATATATATATTCATATGGAGTATACTTTTACAATTGTGGCCTTACATCGGTACACCCCCGTCAGTTGTATTTAAGTCATTACACACATTCCACTCTGGTTCTTGTAACCTTCTAACGAGCCTGCTGGGTTTAGGTGGGGGCCACCCCTACAACAGGCCCAAAGCTTGATGGCATCCTGCAGCACTTCCTTGTCAGCAAACATAGCATGCAACCGAACCTCTGTGTCATGATACTCCCATGGTGATTCATGCTCATCATGTGCGGAAACACCCTCCGCATTAAACCGGTTCCATTCCTGGGGGATAGGAACTTCTTCATCATCGGAACTGTCCTCCTCGTCGTCCTCTACAGCTTGCTCTTCATCCCATGCCCTCTGGTCATCAGATTCCATCTACTGCACGATATACTCATTATACTCTCCTTCATCAGCTTGTCCAGTTCCCTCTCTATAACTTGACGGCTGTAACTCTCCTCCATGTACTGCATCGGCTTGCCCAGTTCCCCCTCTATAGCTTGACGGCTGTAACTCTCCTTCATGTACCGCATTGCCTTCATCACGAGCAACTTCATCAGCTCCGTCATCGTGCTGCCCGCCCGAGCTGCTAGCACCTCCCGAAGCATAGGCGGACGCACGAGCTTGCGCAGCTACTTGTAGTGAGCACGGTTGCACAAGCAGGACACACTAGTATCCTCGGCGCCGACACCCTTGCACAAAGCCCTTCCACGAAGCAGAGCGCACCAATGTCTTCAACTCCCATCTGATGTCCGTGGGAGATCGGCTCCAAAGCCCTTGCACAACGACGCTGCACTCCTCGGGGTCCAATGAAAAACACTGGGTCAGCCAATGCTGCACATCTGTCATTCGAGCATTCTCGTCATCCGGAAGTACGAGAGTGACTTGCGGAAAATCGCTCAAATCCACACCATTCGGATCTTCACGAATAATTCCAACACCATAATACACTCTCAATGTAGTGGTGGCCATTGATGATGTAGGCCTGCGTGTATGATTGAAATTTACGGCATGTCAAATAACATCGTACAACACTAAACTAAATTTTCTATATTAAAAAGGGTGCTAAAATTTCTATACTACAAAATGTTCCATACTACAGAATGTATACAACAACTTTGTGACACTAATATTTCCATACTAAATTTGTACTACATTTTCTACATCTACAATTTTTACTAACACCGATATTTCATCTAAATATTAGTGCAAATACAACATAATAAAAAAAATACCTGGATCCAAATGGATGGAATAACTTCTACTCCTCCTTCCTCCCTCACCTCCTCCTCCAACCCTGTCTTCCTCTCCTTCTCTTCTCCCCTCCTTTTCTTCCCCTCCGGCCTCTCTTCTCTTCCTCTTTTCCTCTTTTTCCTCTCCTCTTCTTCTCTCGTTTCTTCTCTGTGCGACTCTCTCTTCTTCTCTCGTTTCTTGTCTGTGCGCAGTGAGGGGAGGGGAAAGCGGTGGTAGTGGGCGGCCGACTGTGGAGAAATGAATTAAACCCCCCTGTCGCCCTACCATTGGGCGACTGAGATTCCAGTCGCCCAACCGTACAGCGACTGTAATAAGTCGCCTAACGATTAGGCGATAGTATTGATTCGCCCAACGGTTCCAATATTCCCTAAATGTCGCCTCCCGGTTGGGCGAAAGGTGAGAGTCGCCCAATGGGGGGGCGACTTAGCCTATTTTTGTAAAAAAAAATTTCCCGCAGGTATATTTATCTATTTTTGAATAAAAAATAGATTATCCGTACAAAAAGGTCTATAGTCGTGTGGGTTCTCTTGTTCTCTTCACGGCACTTACAGATAATTTCCATTCCGTATTAGTAAGGATCAATATCAATTTTATCGTCCATGTCCACCCTTCAGCAGCAACGCGCTGTGTTATTTCTAGTATCCGATTTATTCTCTTCACGACAGTTAGAGATAATTTCATTCCATGTTAGTAAGGATCAATATCAATTTTATTGTCCATGTCCAGCCTTCCGCAGCAACGCGCTGTGATTCTTTCTAGCATCCGATTAGGCCTATGACCTATCACTAGTGCTATTGTTGAAGCATGGGCAAGATAGCCATTTCCCCTAGCCAGTAAAAAAATAGAAAAGGAGGGAGGGAGCCGGATGGGAACCGGAGGCGGTAAAGCGCCACCATTTCACCTCCTAGTCCCACCATACACTCGTACACCAACTCTTGTATCTCTCAATCTCCATTGCCAATGTTGAAGGCTCCCCTGGCACCCCCCTTGTCTTGAGGATACCAGCGGGTGGACACCGGTTCGGAGGTCATCGCCGTCTATCAGCAGCATGGAGGCGTGGAGAGTGCGATGGCGCGCCAGATACCGCGGCCCGCGCGCGACGTGCCCAGTGCACGACCACGCCGTGTGTGCGGGCGTGGTCGGCCGCTCCGAGTACGTCCTGGCGAGGTATGCGCGGCCAGGGCAGGCGACTGCGTACCGGCGCAGCAGAGGCGAGCGGAGCGGCGGCGAGCACGGCGTGCAGGTGGCCTGGCGTCTGGCGACGATCTTGGGAGCAGCTCGGTAGGCGGGCGCGCGCGTGATCGGCGGTGCTGCGCGCGGCGCCTTGGTGCGGTGTGTGCAGCGACTGCCGCGACCAGATGCGGGCCCACCACCCAGCGGCAGGAACGAGAAGGGACATCTGGGCCCACTTGCCATGGGCATTTAGGCTGGAATCGAACAGTGCCAGTATATAAACCCACCCTCTTCCCAGTTTCGGCCCTTCCCCTCTTCGCTTTGTTTCAAACTCGCGCTCCCGCAGATTCTTCCAGAAACACGAGACGAAGAAACAAATGGCGATAACCTCAGGTGAGTGTTCCTGATCTCTCTTCTCGTAGTGAGGAATCATTCGTCTCCTGGTTTGCTTAGTGCGGAATTGTAATGCGGAATCGATCTGTCAGCCAAATTTCTGCACAAATTGGTTTTTGTGGATGTTTGAAATTTTGCAGCATTGAACCACTGGCTAGCGTACACTTGTATGAGTGTTGATCGTATCCTGTTTTTGCTCCTCGTAGTGTGGAATCTCTCTGTTAGCGAAATTTCTGTGCGAATTGGTTTTGTGGAGGTTTGAAATTTTTCAACATTGAACCACTCGCTTGCGTACACTTGTATGAGTGTTGATCGTATCCTGATTTTGCTCCTCGTAGTGTGGAATCTCTCTATTGGCGAAATTTCTGTGCGAGTTGGTTTTGTGGAGGTTCGTAATTTTGCAGTATTGAACCACTCGCTAGCGTACACTTCTGTGAGGTGTTCAACGAAATTTACGCGCGATTTGTGAGCTCGATTTACATTTTATTCATCACGAGTTGAACATCTCTGATTAGTTCATTGCTTAGTCGTTGATGCTCCTCTAGTTGTTGTTGTTCAGTTAAACGCAAATGTAGGACGGGCGATGCACGAATTAACGTTTATACATTTGTTTTGCAGAGCTCAATTTAAAATTTTCATCATCGAAGTTAGAATTCTGATTACTGGCTTGTTTTGTTGTTATTTTTGTTTGTTAAAAAATACATATCATATCCTGCTTGTCTGCCCCATAGTAAAGTTCCTTTGTGTGTCGTTACAGATAGTTTTAACTACCCTCTCTGGTTAATCTATCTTAGCTGTGTGTGGTGCTGATTTCTCTATTGATTTGGTTGCCTTTTCTGTTTTGTGCTGCCATGGTTTCGCTTCAGTGCAATTGCTTGCATGCCACTGTTCTATTTTTGGTGGTGGATCACAAATGTTCATGTCAGCTCACCCAGTGAAAAGAGAGTTGGAATGGAAAAACTAAGACAAATATATAGTCAATCTTATACAGTGTTAACTTTCTTCATGTCTCTTGCAGGTTGAGATTGGCTACAGTTCTACGCTAGGATATATAGTTTCTTTACCTTTGCAAAGGTATTCTTTAGCTGATGTTGTCCTTTTTTGCATCTCTTGCCAGGCAATGCTAATCAGATTTGTTTTATTGTGTTCCTAAATTACAAGCAAAGTGATATCTTCATTTTTCATGTCCTGCAGTAGCTCTAAGATGTCATATTGTCCATACAATTACATTTCTTTTAATACTTTTTTTATATAAAGCCCCCCTCCCCTGTGGACGCGCGCGTAATGGTAGGCAAATCCTTGCTGTTATGTCCTGTTCATTTAGTTTTTGTTTTTGTCATTACGCATTTGTGAAAACCAGTATAAGAGGCATGGATCTGTTTGAAATGTGAGCAATATGGTACTAAACCATTTATGCTTTTGAATTAAGGAAATGAGCCATATTAAAATGGGCCAAATTCTAATAGGATCGTGGAACTTCTCATAAACTGTCTGCAGCATAAAGAACTGATGGTTGTAGGCTTGTAGCTTTCATATATGGAGCTCTCCTATGTTGCTCAGATACTCCGATACAAATACAGATACATGATACGCGATTCGCCATTTTCCCAAAAATGACGATACGACGATACATTTATATATATATATATATATATATATATATATATATATATATATATATATATATATATATATATATATATATATATATATATATATATATATATATATATATATATATAATAAGAAATTAATGAGTTAATCTATCTTAGCTGTGTGTGGTGCTGATTTCTCTATTGATTTGGTTGCCTTTTCTGTTTTGTGCTGCCATGGTTTCGCTTCAGTGCAATTGCTTGCATGCCACTGTTCTATTTTTGGTGGTGGATCACAAATGTTCATGTCAGCTCACCCAGTGAAAAGAGAGTTGGAATGGAAAAACTAAGACAAATATATAGTCAATCTTATACAGTGTTAACTTTCTTCATGTCTCTTGCAGGTTGAGATTGGCTACAGTTCTACGCTAGGATATATATTTCTTTACCTTTGCAAAGGTATTCTTTAGCTGATGTTGTCCTTTTTTGCATCTCTTGCCAGGCAATGCTAATCAGATTTGTTTTATTGTGTTCCTAAATTACAAGCAAAGTGATATCTTCATTTTTCATGTCCTGCAGTAGCTCTAAGATGTCATATTGTCCATACAATTACATTTCTTTTAATACTTTTTTTATATAAAGCCCCCCCTCCCCTGTGGGCGCGCGCGTAATGGTAGGCAAATCCTTGCTGTTATGTCCTGTTCATTTAGTTTTTGTTTTTGTCATTATGCATTTGTGAAAACCAGTATAAGAGGCATGGATCTGTTTGAAATGTGAGCAATATGGTACTAAACCATTTATGCTTTTGAATTAAGGAAATGAGCCAAATTCTAATAGGATCGTGGAACTTCTCATAAACTGTCTGCAGCATAAAGAACTGATGGTTGTAGGCTTGTAGCTTTCATATATGGAGCTCTCCTATGTTGCTCGGATACTCCGATACAAATACAGATACATGATACCGCGATTCGCCATTTTCCCAAAAATGACGATACGACGATACATTTATATATATATATATATATATATATATATATATATATATATATATATATATATATATATATATATATATATAGAGAGAGAGAGAGAGAGAGAGAGATTAAAAATAAGAAATTAATGAGTTCTTATAAGGAACCGAAAATGCCTTCATATTGATGTAGTAAATTGCTTGGTTCTTCAGTTCTCCTTTCTGACTTTAAACCAATATAATGAACCACTTGCAAAGAATGAGATGCCTTTGAATCCACCACCACCAGATGTCATGATCCGATCTAACAAGTTCAAACATCAAATGAGCTCACAGTTCTTTATCTATGACAAAATGCAAATAAACAAGCTAACGAAGACATTGTGATAGATAATGTATACTGCTGCAATTCTGCGAAAAATGTAAGTAGTTGTGCATGAGTTTGTAGCTTAAGTCATTGCATTCTACATTATGGCATGCTGTTGCTTCTTGCTTATGTTTAAACTCAATACTCTTGTTTAATAACTACTAGAAAAGGCCTGCCATATTAGTCTTGTGTAGCAGAAGTTGTTTTTGTCCCAACAAAATTGATTTTGTGAGTTGATTTCAGCTATAACTAGGTTATATTTTGTGTAGCAGAAGATGGCGCACGTATATGAATTCACACCTGATGAGATAAAGCATCTCACAGATAATTTCAATAGATCTAAAGAGAGAATGCTTTCAAACAATGGATCCTTTGGTTTCGTATACAAAGGGATGGTTGACACTTCAGTGTATCCTACACTGCCAAGGATAGTTGCCATAAAGATTTCAAAGGATAAGGGTGATAACAATAGGCAAATGTGGAAGGTACTGATAGAAGCTTTTCAATTTGCCAATCTGTCTTTTAGTTGAGTCATCAGGAGTAGACTGTTAGTTATATTTAACTTGGGTAAATTAAACTATCTTTTTTAATTGCAGCAAGAAATTAGTGCACTATGTTCCATATCTGATGAGCATGTGATTAAGCTATTGGGTCATGGGGAGAGTGATGACTATTTTGTTCTGGTCTATGAATGCGCAGCAAAAGACCTCGATAAGCTGCAAGGTAATGTCTTTGATATTACTTTTTATGTCTTTGATGTGCATCTTCTATTTGATGTTGATATAATTTTGTTCAAATTCTTTATTTCGCAGTTATTGATAGCTCGCAGCTACTTCAAGTTCTCCTAGGTGCAGCCAGTGCAGTTGAAGCTGTGCACAGAGCAGGTTATATTCATTGGGATGTTAAAACAAACAACTTTCTTCTGAAGGAGGTACTAGCGGTAAAATGTGTTTAGAGTTGTAGAAGCGAAGCTACTTCCTTTCAAAACTAACTTCTTTAATTTCCTTGTCAGGATGATTCTGTGCTCCTTGGTGATTTCGGATTGGCTACACCAAGAGACCACGAAATGGTACTTTTCGAATCATTGGGGCAGGGAGTCCACAGGCCGCCCTTTGACCGACCTGGTATCTATTAAATCCCTAGACTTCACAATACTTGTGTTTATACCCTGTAGTTTTTAGCTTTTCTTCGAACATTCAAAAGGGTTAGCACTTAGCACGGTTATTTTCATAATATCTTTGATGAGTAGTTTTCCTATCCTTGAGGAGGTACCAAGAGGTACAAGGTACCAAGAGGTACCAAATTAGATCCAGCCGTTCAATCAGTGTGATCAACGGCTCAAATTTGGTACCTCTTGGTACCTTGGTACCTCACGTCCGGTACCACTAGGTACTGCCAAATCTCAGCCGTCCGATCAGTATGATCAACGGCTCAAATTTGGTACCTCTTCTCTCTCAAAGATGGTAAAATTGCTCATCTTTGATAACCTCATGCTCTTTGCTCATACCAAACTTGGGCTCTCCTTTCCTAGTAACTGTTTCACTAATGTCGAAATTTCATTTAATGCAAAAGGTTATGGTAATCTTCAAGTCACGGCCCCTAGCTGAGGTTGATAGCATATTTGTACCACTTGTCCACTTCTATGTTGCATGACTGCTTGTAGTGACTGCTGCTGTCATACAACTAGGGTTCACCCAATTGTCCACATTTAGGCTAAAATCTATTAGAACATCTCACTGATTGTTGTGGACTCTTATTGAGGAACACAATACCAAAGGAGTCGTGGCCAAGTTGACCAGTCAGCAACATGAATTCCAGAGGGTTAGGTCAGGAAGAAAGTTAGGAGAATTAAAGAGTTCGAGTCTTAATTGTTAGTTGTTACTTGTTAGGAGTCCTAGTCTTAGGCTTAAGTAAACACTATATATTTGAGTTGGCTGTAACTATTTTGTTAGCAAGAAATAAACCTCTCTTTCAATTTGACAGAATCGAAGGAAGCCTACGATGTCTACGGTTTCAGTACCGTCATCGCTGACTTGCTTCGGAAGTACAAGGAACGGCGCAAGAGAGAGTTTTCGCTAGACATTGGGAATAGTTGGTTAGAGAAGTTAGAAGAGATCCAACAAAAATGTGCGGGCCCAATTTACAGGAGCCGTCCACCCATTGGAGATGTTGTCAAGGCTATAGAGGTACACATACCCACCTATTAAGAATATTTTTGAAGTTGAAATAACCAAAACAGTGTGATGTATAATCAATCTCTTTTTTGTAGGACATTATCAGCGATAAAGCAGGTGGGCGGAAATGCGGACGATGTAAGATTCTCTGAGTGACATGCTAGGGGCACAAGCTACATACTGTTAAAGCATTTTGCACTCTGAACCCACCTAACCAAGTCTCCTGGGCGACCGCTTCTCCAGGACTTATGCATCTGCATGCATGCATGCATGCATGCATCTCTGTTTCTGACTTGCTGTTACATTCTCTCTCTGTCATGTACTGTGTACATATACACAACCCCTTAAATCAATACATGTGTGCGAACTATACAAACCTTCGTGGTATCAGAGCCTGCCACTAGGGCCTTTCTTTTTCCTTAACCCAGATCGCCATGGATGAAACGTACCAATGAAAACTGAATGCTTTTGCTATGTGTATTCTGGATGCTTTTGCTTTTGCTATGTCAATTCTGGAATTCTAGATGATTCTATGTATCTGCTAGCCTGCAAATGCCGACCGATTTTTTTCAACCTAATTTCAGCTGATTTTCAGCGATAATTGTCCAGTTTTTATTTACATTTTAAATTTTGTTTGAATTTTTTTGACCAAATTACTACGAAAACCAAAAATCGGTTGAATCGGCCTTACCGGCTCTCTCCGGTAAAATTTATGAACCGATAATGTGAACCCTGAGACAGATCCAAATCCTCCTCGACCAATGTTACGTGAACTGCTGAAATTCTGAGCTGCCTGCTCCAACTCCATCAAGGAGAACTTGGAGCTCATTGCTCTATAGGAACAAGGTGCTATCAGCTCGCTCGCTCTCTCTCTCTATATATATATCTCTATCTCTATCTCTATCTCTATCTCTATCTCTACCACATATAATGCACCTAAAAAACAATTCTAAAGCCACACAGAAAATTGTACAACACAGTCATTAGCTATCCTAAGTACACCCAAAAATTTACCACCAAACCCAACCAACGTTTGAAATGAAGGGACAAGATCCTATCTAACCTTATCTTTCTCTTACTCACTCAGATCCAACGGATCAGATTGCTGGGACCAAATCTCATCACTCATCCATCTCTACCCCTAAAATCCACCCAAAACCCTAACCAGCCGCCACCAAGAAATGCCCCTGGGGACACGCCCCCCGCGCGAATCCCGCGCCTCCCCACGCCTCCCCACGTTCTCCCCCGTCTCCCCCTCCGCGTCTGCCCTCGGATCTCCGCGCCGCCTCCTCCCCTCCATCCTCCGCCCTCGCCTCCTCCTCCTCATCCGCCGCTCCGCCCCGCCTACTCCTCCCCACCTGCGCCGCCGCCTCCTCCTCCCCCCCACTTCGCTCGCTCCATGACCTCTCCTCTGCCTTGCCTCGATTCCTCCGCACCTCGCTCGCCTCGCCGCCGCCGCCTCCCGCCTCCGCTCCGCCAACGCCTCCCCCTCCCCACCCCTCGCTGCGCCGCCGCTTCCCGCTCCTCTGCTCCGCCGACGCCTCCTCCTCCCCACCCCGCACCCGAACCCCAAATCCCCCGGCCGATCCCACCCCAAACCCCTCAATCCCCTCCGATCCGCCGCAGCCCCGACCCCTCTGCCCCCCAAACCCTAGGAATTCGCGGCGGGATGGAGGAGTTGGTGGGGAGGGCGGTGAAGAAGGCGTTCCCGGGCATCGGGGTGTTCGCCGGATTCCGAGGTAATCTACCCGCCCCTCGCGCCCTCTCCCTGACCGCGCCCTAGGGTTTTGCTCCCATTCTGTTTCTCTGAGTTCTAGATTCAACAAATGCCTGCATCAACATATCATGCACTAAAACCTTTTTAAAACCAAATGGTGGGATATTATTGGCCAAGTTTGGGATTTCGGGGTAGTATTATGCACAAATCCTTTTTTTTGTTGGCTGCTTTGGTTTATGTTGATTGATCATCGACTTATGCCAATTATCCATTTTAAATGTGTTTTCTTTCTGCAGCCAATGAGCATGGTCTTACCAGGAGTTGTCGGTTTCAAGTTAACAGGGAAGCTTAGGAATGGAGTTACAGCCACAGATTTGGTTCTAACAGTAACTCAAATGCTTCGGAAACATGGTGTTGTTGGGAAGTTTGTGGAATTTTATGGTACTATTCATGCCTTTGTTTTTTTAATCCATGCCTCTTTCTTTTAATAGCTTCTCTAAAGCTACTTACTACTCAATTCCAGGGGGAGGTATGAGTGAGTTATCACTGGCTGATAGGGCTATTATTGCAAACATGTCACCAGAATACGGTGCAACTATGGGTTTCTTCCCAGTTGACGGAAAGACATTGGACTACTTGAAGCTAATCGCGTAGTGACGATCTCTGTATGTCCTAGGCAGCGATTGTATTAGATATGCATCTTAAGTGCTACTTGTTTCTAGATTTAACCTTTGCATAATATAG
This sequence comes from Dendrocalamus sinicus, assembly GCA_036346575.1. Lineage (NCBI taxonomy): Eukaryota > Viridiplantae > Streptophyta > Magnoliopsida > Poales > Poaceae > Dendrocalamus > Dendrocalamus sinicus. Next base: position 12,960,327 of record CM070663.1, read on the forward strand.
GTGGCCATGATAGAGTCTTACCTGCGTGCCAATAATATGTTCGTCGACTACAACCAGGTGATTTCATCTTTTGTCTGAAGAGTGGGTTATTTGGTACATGTATTTTTATTTTTACTGATGCTTTTCCCTGATTGTAGGTTGAAGCTGAAAGAGTGTATTCATCTTATCTGGAACTTAACTTGGAAGAGGTAGAACCATATCTGTCCGGACCAAAACGGTAATGCACTGAAATTATTCGTATTCTTGGCATATATTTAGCCGCATTCAGTACTAAACTCAAAGGATATACTCTACAGGCCTCATGATCGAGTGACATTGAAGAACATGAAGTCAGATTGGCTTTCTTGCTTGGACAACAATGTAGGGTTCAAGGTAAGGGATTACTATAATCACAACATTACTCTCCAACTGTGCTTGTCATGTTATGTGCCACCATCTTGTTGTTTATTTATTGATATCATATGACATTGTCGAAACTCTCATTTAAGTTAATCATTCTTCGACACATTAGTGAAATACCATGTTAAAGAAATGACCGGAGTTCCATATTTCTAACATTGCACAGAATACATACCCAAACAGTTTATACTTGACATGGTCTTGTACTCTATTTCCCCTTTTCCTTTTTATATGCTCACTACAACCATAATTTGCAGGGTTTTGCTGTCCCCAAAGAATCACAGGGCAAAGTTGCTGAGTTTTCGTTCCATGGGACGCCGGCAAAGATAAAGCATGGTGATGTTGTAATTGCGGCTATCACCAATTGCACTAACACATCAAATCCTAATGTAATGCTAGGAGCTGCTTTGGTTGCGAAAAAGGCTTGTGAATTAGGCCTCGAGGTTCAGCCCTAACTTTGCCTTCAATTTGATGATTTCTGCTTATACTTAAATGTCCTTGCTCATTTTGTGTCAATATAGGTATGCTCATAGCAATGGATCCTGACAAGACCTTGACATTGTATTTCTTAAATGAAAATGTTGACATTTCAGCATTTTTTTTACCTCAGCTTGTAATACTTGGAGGCATTGCAATGACAGTCTTCCTGAGAACAAAAATGAGTCATGAAGACTATGAGGGTGGAGTAATTTATCTAGGTGTCCTCTTTCTAGGTCTTGTGACTCACCTCTTCAATGGATTTGCAGAACTTCCTATGAGCATAGTTAAGCTTCCCATATACTATAAACAAAGAGATTACTGCTTCTATCCATCTTGGATTTATGCACTACCAACTTGGATCCTCAAGATACCAATATCATTTGTTGAGTGTGCTGTCTTGATTGCTATGACCTATTATGGGATTGGCTTTGATCCAAACATAGAAAGGTAAATGCAGCAAATCTTACTTGGTGTTCTTGTTCCTCAATCATTTGAGAAATTTTGTTTACCAAGCGTTAACTACTTACACCAATCTGCAGATTCTTCAGGCACTACCTTGTGCTTGTATTGGTAAGCCAGCTGGCGTCTGGACTTTTCCGTCTCCTTGCCTCTCTTGGACGGGAGATGGTCCTTGCTGACACATTCGGACAAGGTAAGGGAATCAGAAATACAAGAACTAGACCATTGCATCACTCTTTTTTCAAACAAACCATCGCATCACTCTTCAGAACGAGTGCCTTCAATGTTGATTTTCTATATGCAGACTACTGATCATTCATTCAGCAAAGACACGCTTGGCGTACAAATACTCAAGGCCCGTGGCATATTTGTAGATCCAAACTGGTACTGGATTGGTGTTGGTGGCCTGATTGCATACATCCTGTTATTCTAGAGTGTGCTTATTTTTTTGTAGGTAATTGGCATTTGTATGTATTGCTATTGTCTCTGAACGCTGCGCAACTCGTTGTACCTTGTGGACTTTATGGATGTTTTAGTGGTGAAACTGTTGCAGCAAGTGGGTTTAGGACATGTACAATGGGATTTCTGGAATCCTTACCACGTAAGATTTGTGAGTATGTGGATGAGAGAGAACGATGAGAGAGAAAGGAACCGTCCGGCATGCAACAGACGGTCTATAAGGCCTTTATAGACTGCTATTTTGCTGCTGTATGCATGCCGTTTGTAGAAAATTGTGGGGGTCAACTTAGAGACAACCAATTGTATGAGTTGTATTTAGTTTTCTATAGATGATATGGACAGTACTACATACTACAACCATCTATTCTATTGTACATGCCCTTGTGTAATTAGTTGCTGTTGGATTGCACAGTTGCTTGAAACGAATTAGTCCATCTTGTTTTGTTATGCGTTATTTGTTTGCCCTTGGTTTATATGATCGTCTGCAGCTCAATGAACTGAAGTAAAATTCGAGTTAGATTATTCCATGATATTAGGTTCTAGGCTTGCCGGAAAGGGTTATCCTTAATACCTTAGCCATTAAGAGTTGGGTGCCATTGATTAACCTTCTTTACTGGAGCACGATCCTAAAAAGGCTATTGTGCTATGGAATTGGATCACCTTGTTTTCACATGGTTCTTATGATTATGCTTATGGCGACAACGCTTCATGCGAAAACGCAAATATACGACATCAGTTTGAAACTTGGAGACGAAATATTTCTAAGTGGTTTGCCTTAATTGATAATTCTAGGAGGTATACTAATTTAACAAATTAGATGTTAGTGCATATAAAATGTTGTTGCTAACGCCAAAATGCTGGGCATTTGCTGCGTTTCATATCTGGGCTTTTTAGACAATCCCATGTTATATTCTCTTTTACTGCATATTTGGCTACATGTTAGTCGCCGTGTATCAGAATTTCATTCTGTTTTTGTTTGATTTACACAGAAGCATTAGGAGAAGCATACTGAACAAATTAAGCTGTGGGATTTCATTTATTCTGACCTGGATATTTCGACAATGTGGAGGTTCAATCCCTTTGGGGGGAAAGTACAAAGTGGATTGGAAGGTCGCACCATTGATATTGGAAATGTGAAGATCACAGTACGCAATGCAATTGCACAAGGAGGTTTCTCTTTGTAGTCTCAAGTTTAAACAATGTGGGGATGGAGAAAGTCGTCGGTGGGTGAGTCCAATGATGTTGTCGCCTCCTCAAAGGATCAGTCGTTATGTGACATTTATTATGTGACAAAAATATTTGGTTATACAATATATGAGACGTGAATCTTAATGAATCTGATTGTTCGTTTTATTTTTTACAAATTTTATCTTGTTTTGTATTTTACCGTGGCGTTAGCACGGGCACTATACTATATATATAGTATAAATAACAGGGACATCATGGTGCTCAGACTTTATGATTGAGACTTTCTATCCATGATTAAAACTTTTCATCTGTTGTGGGGGTGACCCAACTCCCCGTAACTGGGCCTTGCAACCGGCCTAACATGTAATAGGCCCGATAGTGTAGAGGAATATACTCATGTAAATATACCAATGTACCCTCATCCTTTGTAAGTACTAAGGGGTAGAATGGGGATTTCCCATTCTACCCTACTCATGTATATATAAGCCCCCAGGAGGGGTAGAAGGAGGGACATCATCTCATTCTTACCAACTCTCCCATAGATCTGGCTCTCCTCATCCTCTTCTACTAGTCCCCTTCTCTACTGTTTGGCCTGTAACCACAACATTAACCTTACCTTGTGATTGTACATTTGCTCTTTATTCTTTAGGTGTTCCTTTGAATGCCATCAACAATAATGAACTCAAACAAATGTTAGAGGCCGTAGGTTGCTTTGGCCCGGGTTTTGGAGGTCCCTCTTAATATGATGTTCGGGAGCTGTTGTTGAAAGAGGAAGTGTTAAGAACTAATGAGTTGTTGAAAGCACATGAAGAAGAAAGAGTCATGACTGGGTGCTTCCTCATGACCGACGCATGGACGGATCAAAAGAGGAGAAGCATCATGAACTTATGTGTTCATTGGAATTTAGGGATAAGTTTCATAGGATCAAAGGAGACGTCAGAAGATGCGCACACAAGTGAGTATATCTTTGAATATGTGGATGGATGCATTGACACTATTGGTCCTCAAAATGTGGTTCAAATAGTGATGGGCAGTGCTTCAAATAACATGGGAGCAAAGGAATTAATGAAGGCTAAAAGGCCAAATATCTTTTGGAGCTCATGTGCAACTCACACCATTAACCTTATGCTACAAGGAATTGGCAATATGCCAAAGTACAAGAAGACGCTTGAACAAGCAAAGGCATTGACGGTTTTTATCTACTCACACCACAAGACCTTGACATTGATGAAAAAACACACAAAGAAAAGAGATATAATAAGGCGGGGGGTGACTAGATTTGCTTCAGCCTTTCTTACATTGCAAAGTTTAATTGAAAAGAAGGCTGAACTAAGGGCGATGGCACTTAGTAAATAATCGGAAGAATCTGCCCACACTAAAAAAAAGGAAAAGGCGTCACAACAACCGCAACACTCATTAGTAGATCATTTTGGAATGGTGTGAACAATGTTTTAAAAGTATAATAGTGTTATCCATGTTATGTATTTGATTTTTTTTCAATTTGCTAACATGTTATGTTGCATTGCTTGAAGGTTTTTGAGCTGTTAGTGAAGGTTCTTCACATGGTTAATGGGGATGGTACATGAATGGCCTTTCTTTATGGAGAAATTTTAGAGGCAAAGAAGCAAATCAAAGAGGCCTTGAATAATTCGGAGAGCAATTACAACTTAATCATTAATGTTATTGATGGAAAGATGAATGGAAGGCTTGAGAGACCATGTGGAGGTGTCTCCATGTTTGTGATGAGTAATTGACGCGTGTTCTGGAAAGTTTGAGTTTGGCTTGGTTGGTTCGCGCCAAGTCGGTGCATGGTGCAGTCGATTTCGGTTGGACTAAGTTGATCGCGGTCGGACATGTTTAGGACGCTTGTTCTTCTTCTCAATCGGTTGTTCGGACCTTTTTGTGTTTGAGTATGTTTTATTGATGCTAATGTTGGTTATGCTGTTTCAAGCGGTGCTATGTGACGGTTTGCTTGTCTGTGTGACTGCAGGACTTCGAAGCTAGATCATGGTGAGGCGTGGGAGGACCAAGACTAGGCACAGGAGGTGCTGAGGTCCAGACAGTCGGAGACGTCGAAGATGATCGAGGCTGTTAAGGTGGTTGCGAGTCAGGAGACGAGGAACCGGAGCTGGAGCTGCCGGAGGTGGACACGACGGACAATGGCGAGGAGAACCGGGACTAGGCTCAGGGAGGAGCTAAGGTCCAGACGGTCAGGATGCCGGGTGCGGTCGTGTGCAGCGGAGCGGACCGGGACTAGACTCAGGGAGGAGTCGAGGTCCAAACGGTTAGGGTGCCGGTTGCGGTTGTGCGAGCAGGAATCTTCCAGGAAGTTGCGGCAGGGGCATTTCGGTAAAATGCACGAGGCTGCAAAATTGGAAGCGGGTTAGGTTGAAGATAACGGGTTGGAGACCCGTTAGTGGAAAAGAGGAGGAGTTTATAGTTTGGAGGGAAAATTCAAATCCTAGTTCCCTCCTCTGCATGTGAGTGGGCTTTGCCCCATGGGGGTATGAAAAAATGGAGTGGAGAGGGGCTGCTATTTCTTGATTTGCTACTTGTGTGTGTGAGCTCCTGCTATTTAGGAGAGTGAGCCTGGTGGCTCATGGTGATTCAGGAGTGTAAGCAAAGCAGAAGCAAGGGTGTGTGTTCTGGTTGCTCTCGTGTGTGTGCTCAGAGAGAAGCATGTAGTGATAGTGCAGACATTTCTTGCATTACCAATTGCGTATGGGAATGAGTTGATGTGGCTGTGAGCTCAGTGCTTGAGTATCCAGTGTGTGTGTTCATCTCAAGCATGTAGTGAGAGTATTGTAGAAGAACCACTTTGTAATTGTCCATGTCTCTGAATCAATATGAAATGGACTGCGATTAAGCTGCTCTAGCTGATTCTTTTCTCTCTGAGTTTTTGGTTTCTGTCTTTGAATCCTTTTGTCTTCCTCTCTGATTTCTGGAGTTCTTGGTTCTTGAGGGCAGAGGAGTTGTGGATTCTAGATTCTCCTTGATTAGAGGATGGATACTAGGAATGCTTAAAACCACAAGATGCCAGAATCTCAAAAGCCTTGCAGAAATCAAAGCTTAGCCATGGATAGCAATTTCGTCTGCTTACCCATTTCTAGGGTTGGAGGCAGGGGATCCATGGTTGCTTAGATTCTCAGTGAAATGCTTGTTCTAAGTTTGTGTTTTCTCGTTGTGAGATCATTTCCTGATGAAATGCAAAGTTTCATGATCAATAGACATGGAAAACTCAAGCAAATTCATCATTTGGTCTCACTTTCAGTTTATTTCAGCATTTCTAGCAAGTCTTCGTTTTTTGCTCTTTTGCTTGCATTCTCTAGTTTCTGAGGTCCATATGCTATTTAAGTTGTAGTTTAGTCCATTTGATTTGAAAAGAACCGTAATTAATTGATCATCTCTTCTGTTTTTGGTTCTTTCCAGTGATTACTGCATTTCGCTTTAGTTGGTCATCTCAAGTCTCGCGTCTTGAAGCGTTTTTCAGCATTTTCTGCTTTCGCGATTTCTTGTGTTCATTTCCAGTTCATGTCCGGTTCAGGGCTGCAGCAAATTGAACGCCTCCTGCTTGATCTAATAACCTCAGAAATCTTTCGTACTAAATCTGTTTTGCTGCTCTGTTTTTGGCTCATTTTTGGTCTGCAGTTTTGGTCTACAAAACTGCATTCGGCTGCTGCTGAATTTCTTCTTGCCGATAGCAGGAATCACAGACTGCACCAAATCGGCAGTCAGGTTTCAGGTCTACTTTTGCTCTTCATTTACGTGCAGTTTTTTTTTGAGTTTGTAGTTTTCAGTCTTTGTTCTCTGCACATGTATTCTTTGTGCTAGCAGTTTTCAATCTGCAGTGTGCTGTCTTTGGCATTTTCGGTTGCAGCCCCAAGTCCATTTTCAGTCTGTATTCAGTTTGCACTATCCCAATAAATTTCTCTCTGTGTTTCTTCTTGCAGTCGGCACTCTGTTCTTCCTTCTCTGTTTTTGTTTATTCTAAAAAGTTTTTGTCAGCTTTGCATTTCCAGTGACCCTTTTCAGGCAAGTTTCTTGCATTTCCTGTGAGCATTCAAAATTGTCGTTTGTAGCCTTTTCAGCCAAGTTTGACTCAAACTCTTTTGTCGGTCTGTTATTGGTTTTCCAGTGAGCTTTTGTTTTCCTTCTTCATAGCTCCTATAGCTATCGGAGAAAAGATTATGTGGATACTTTGGAGCGATTTTTGAAGGCACCATTTAACCCCCCTCTGTTGCCATTTCCGATCCTACAAGGCTTAATTCTCCATTGCATTTGACGGTATATCTATTAAACCCATATTATAGCTATCATGATCGATCTATTTTTTTTTTGAACAAGATATTATGGATGGGTTTATTGAATGTGTTGAAATATTTTATCATGGTGATGATGAAGCAATGGATCAAGTATTTAATGTTGACTTTGATGTATTCAAGGATAAAAAAAGAGACATTTGGGAAAACCCCCGCCCGACTTGGATGTCAAAAAAAAGATCTTATTCCCGGTAAAGTAAACTTGTTCTTAATTAAACACATTTCATAAATTGACATTTCATCAGTTATTAATAACTCATCTTTCGTTCCTACTATTATGTGCTAATTGGTGGTTGAAATATGGATGTCATGTTCCCCACTTGCAAAGATTTGCCACAAGAATCCTCTCTTTGACCTCAAGTTCATCGGGATGGGAAAGAAATTTGAGCACTTTTAACATGGTATCTTTCTACTCTTGCTATTCAACAAAAAACTTACATGTTTCAACTCATGTAGTCAAGAAAGTCTAGCACTAAACTTCACTATGTAACTTGTAGGTACATACAAAGAAAAGAAATAAAATAGATACTCACCGTCTCAATAATCTAGTTTATGTTCAATTCAATGCGAGATTATTGAACAAAAAAGAAAAGAGCAACACGAAGAACATTGATGTCCTTCTAGCTTCACATGCTAGTAATGCCCAAGAGTGGATGATTGAAGGCGGGAATAATGATGTTGATCCCGAAACAAGTCTTTCATGAAATCTAATTGATGAGGCGATGGGAGCTAATGAAACCATTCAATCTTGTAGAAGCACTAGAGTGAGAGAGCTTTCATGAAGATGATTTTGATTCCGAATCCGAAGAAGAGAAGGTCAATGAGGATCATGAAAATGCTTAATTATGGACAAGAGGACGAAGATTGACTTATTTCATCATCACATATTCACATTATCATGCTTGCTACCTTAACTATGTTACTTATTTGTAACTTGTGAGAAGAACTATGTTTATGTGTGTTTAGTTGGGTGTATTTGAGATTTGAGAACAACGCTTACGTGTGTTTTGTTATGAACTTCATAATTCATTACATATGTCTTATTATATTGCTATCATTTATTTTATTCTTTTGAATTTATAAGTTCGAAGCACAAATGCACAATAGTTATTCAATACCAAAAAACTCATGCATTGCTTAATGTGCAGGTTTTACAACTTTACATCAAGCATTTACATCAAGCAATTTATATCAATGGATAGAGAGCTATCATTGTTGCTCAAGGTAACAATTTTCTTCATTTAAACATTAATTATGATTGCTTATCTTTGCCTGCTATCCTCATTTTTAATTTAACCGCGTAGGCCCCCTAGGCGCTAGGCCCCACCTTGCCGCCCGCCTAGCGCCTAATGCCTTCTTGAACATTGATCTTGATAAACTCATCAAAATTCAAGAAAACTTTTTCCAATTCTTGCTAGTAGAGGTCATAAACAAGACTGGAGAGTTCCACCCCGACAATGGTGATTAGATGTTGAAACATAAGATTCAAGTGTCATCACTCAATTGTGCTTAATCAAACAATTCATTCAATTTAATTTATTTGTGAGATCTGTGTAATGATTATCATGCTATATATGTGATCTACTTGTGTTGTTTTATTCATCTGTATGATTTATGTAATGATTGTCATGTGCTATATATACGTGATCTTGCTTATTTTCAGAGGGCATGGCTAGCATATCCTAAGGCTAGCCGAAAAAGAGTAATCAACATTGCTGTTGAAGTAGCTATCACGGACGGTTCAATGTTCCAAACCGTTTATAATATATATATCCCAGATGGTTTCAAACACCGAACCGTCTGTGATATGCATGATATCACAGACGGTTTGGAACACTGAACCGTCTGTGATATGCATGATATCATAGACGATTTTCGTTATTAACTGTATGTGATAGTCAAATATCACAGACGGTTTTTCAGAAAAACCGTCTGTGTTGTAAGTTGTCACAGACGGTGTGGGAGCCGTCAGTGATAGCCAGCTATTATCACTTACACACAAACGCAGACGGTTCAGAAACCATCTATGATGATGGCTTTGAACCGTTTGTGATAACATTGTCTGTAGTAATGCGTGTGTGAAATCATGTTTTGTGGTATGAACTGTCCAGACGAATTAAGAATTTAATCCTGTGATGACCTCCTCATATAAAATAGTACAATCACAAGTCTCCAAAATGTAACTGGGCCAAATAGGGTTACCAAACCTCAGAGCCATTTCACTGGTGGAAGAGTGGAGTGTGCATATGCGGACCAAGGTCTGGCATGAATAGGACACCGGCTGAGGTGATGTGTGCCATTTCACTGGCGTTGTGGAACGTCGTAATCCAGGTGTGCTAGGTGTTAGGGTATGATTTCCTGCACAACTTATAAAGACCTACCTCGGGTAGGACAAGCTTCATATGGGTGGACTAGCAATGGGGGAAGGTAACTACGAAAAGCTATATGACGGTCACTTGATCTACATGACTAAGAAATCGTGTAGAGCTATCAGGTCGATTGTCTCTTGTGGGTAAAGATATAAAGTCTCTATAGGGTTTAAACTGTTTGAACATCCGTGCCTACGGTCAAAGGAGAACATGGGAATTTATTCGAATTAGTTTCTATTTCAAAAATCTTTATGGGTGGGATGAAAACTCGTTGGGCGGACGTAACCCCGACTTTGGCTTTTCCTGGAGGGATGTACTCCAGTGGTAATAATAATCAAAACCAACATTCGATGAAGGTAATCACGCACTGTAAACGGTGGATGCAACCTACGCTACTATTAGTACTGCATTCTTTCACACAACTTTAGAAAATCTAATTTAGTTAAAATTGCGAAGTCTCAAGAGTTTTCCTATTTATCGTACTTTCAAAACAATGCTTTTAGCAACTAACAAACCCAAGCCTCCTTTGACAGCTTTGCATATATTATTATTGCATTTTGTATGGTGACTTGCTGAGTACCGTCATACTCACTCTTACTCACTTACCATTATTCAGTCATTAAGAAAGATAAGGTCAAACACTATGTCATCAAAAAGAAATCGACAGAGCTGGATGACGATGAGGCCAGGAGCTAAGTCGCGAACCCCAGTTAGCTACCTGTGATTGTGTCGTGAGGGTCCCATCAGTGTGAAGTTTCCGTTGCTGCGTTCTTTTGTTTTCGGTTTGATCGGCCCATGTGTAAGTTATTACTGTAATATTTACACTTTCGGATGATATTTTTTTATAGACAGTAATATATCTGTGAACACTATTTACTGATCCAGTGAATGGTACGGTGAAATCACAGAGGATTTCGTATTGATAAAATCTAGGTCCAACGGGAACTCATCTCTAATATTAGAAAAATAGATTATTCTAACCAATCTAATCTTATCTATAAGAAAATTAATCCAATCAACTCAGTAGCTACCACATAAACAGTAACCGCACATTGTTTACATAAGCAGTTCCGAGGCACATGGCATCGGAGAGGACTTATATGGGGTCTGACCTCATTTGGTTTCCATGGGGACACAGACACACTAAGGAGGTAAAAAAAATGAGAGTAGAGGGAAATTCTGGAGAGAGGATTCAGTTGGCCTATGATTATGCGCCACGTACCTGTCCTCATTTGCTCTCAATGGGGTCAGACCCCAGAGAAGTCCTCTCCCATGGCATCTGCTTCCATGAGTTTAAAGTGCACGTACTATGCAACCCCTCTCAATAGCGGCATAGGATAGCCCGCATAGCAAGTGGTTCTACACATCCAAACATCCAAAATCCAAGCAAGTATTTTCGACTCCCAGAACATCTGAAAAACAGTTGCTCTGTACATATCCTAATACATTATGGGAGAAAAAGGGGAAAGGTGCCTTGAATGGCATTTATTGTTTCTATGATCTCATGCCCTGATCTGTTGATTCCAGCATGTAAGTAACCAAGTGCTGGTGGTCGATGATGCTCCACCACACACCACGCATCTACCTGCAGGGCAACGCAAACAGAATTAATTACCAATGACGAAAGTGTTAAAATAAGTACTGTCCAATATACCAAGTGAATGGCTTCCAAACATGCAAACTTGAACGTTCCAACACCATTTTTGCATTCTATTTGGTTTACTAAGTTATAGAAATGTTTCATAGTTTCTGAAGCAAAGCTTTACTGACGACAACCACTGAGGTCTGTGTAAAAGGAGACAACTTACTTCATATAATTGTTCCACTAGGGAGCAAAGCGTCCTTGATCACGGTGACAATGCCGCTTTTGATGAAGTATCCATCTGTCTCCCTTGCAGCTTCTTGGACATTGTCAACATTGATTATCTACAAAATCAAGGAGCCACTTAAGTAACGTCATTACCTAAAACAATGCATAGCACGTAATCTCATGTTAGTAGAACAAGGGAGATGCAAGATATCCATTGTAATGCAACGGGAAAAATTGCAATGTTCTTCTTTGTTCTTATGAATCACAATTCACAAGGCCTAAACTTTAGACGAGCAAACTCCTCTGGTCATGAGAAGGTGAGAACAATCAAATGCATCAGCAGGTCCATCAAACAATGGTAATAGTTAGCAGCAGAAAAACAACTGAATCTAGATAATGGCAGGTGTTTTTGAATGAATATTGTACTGCTGATGAAAATGGCTTTTGAGCAGCACTGCAACACACACTGAATCTTGTCTGCATTTTCAGTGTTTTATTTAATTTTTTAAATAAAAAAGTGATATATGACTGGCTGACAGCTCTTTCTTGCTATAAACAGAACTTTATTTAGATTTTCTCACTTAAATCCAGGTACATTGCAAGCCGATTTTTACTTCAGTGAACTTCCATATTGGCTTTTGGTTTTTGGCATATGAATAGTAACAGTTTATAAAGAAACTTGTAGACAGAGACACTCGTGTACGATTTTGGCCGATATAAATGAAGTCACTACAATGTGTACTACAATCGGCCAGTAGATCCCGCCTTAAAAAGACACTCTATTTAAAAGCTAGTAGAAAAGATATTTACTGTAGAAAAGCAGCTTTTAGAAGTTAATACAAATAGGGCTTACCTTTTTTTTACAATCAATGCAGAAATGACATATCCACCATTATAGTTTATCAAGAAAAAAAATACATAAACCATTAGATGTTTAATAGTAACTATATCAGTTTGATACCTTCACATTGTCTCCAATGCGAGCATTCTTGTCAATGATTGCTCTTCTGATGTGTGAACCCTTTCCAATACCAATTGGAATGCCACCTTTTTCAGCAAGGTGTTGCTTGTCAGCTTCAGTCTGGCGAACATAAAAAAGGGGGCAGGAGGATGAGTTCTCTCATTGCTCTGACAGCAGCATATTACATTTGCACTTGTTTTACCTCATAGTAGTCAGCACCCATTAGTAAAGAGTCCTCTATTATTGCATCTTCAGATATGCAGGACCGGAGTCCAACCACTGAATGGTGTATCTTGCAGTTCTACATGGACAAAAGGCAAGGCATAATAAATTTAGAAACCTTTATTATTTTCAGCACAAGAAATTACTTTGGAGGAAATACGAAAAGCATAGCCCATAAGGGACTCTAGAAGATTTTAAATATATGTTATGGTGAATGAAAAATATCCATAAAACCCCTCATAAGTCACTTGCTTTTTCAATTTGCCTTCCACATCTCATTTCCGTTTACTTTGCCCCACATAAGGTAATTTTCCGTGCAAACCCCCAGGACGTACATTTACACTATTTCTCATGGCTTTAATTATTTTTTACACTTATTTCAGTGATGTCAATACTTATTTTAATGACTTCAATACTTGCTTCAGTCTTGCAACACACGATTTCAATAATATGTTTCAATATTGAAATCACATATTACAAGTACCGAAATCACTCAAATCATTGAAACTAGTATTAAAGTTACATAAATAAGTACTCAAATCATTAAACAAGTGCAAAAAATAACTAAACCACGAGAAACACCATTAATGTGCGGCTTGGGAGCTATTTGCAGGATGACTTATGTTGTGGGGTGGGGGTGGCCAAAAAAAGCAGGTGATTTATGTTTTTTTACCAAAGGTGAAATGAAACATTATAATCAATAAAGGTCAGCATACCAAGAGCTCAACTAAAAGGCTACTTACTTTAATAACACACCCTTCGCCGATAACACTGTCTGTCACGTCAGCATCAAGAACCTTGGAAGGAGGCAAGTGTCGAGGTTGTGTGTAAATTGGAGCAGAACGGTCATAGAAACTGCATTCATATTGAAGGCATACATTGCATCAAAAGGGAGTAATTCTAAGACTATGCATGCACTTTCATAATCTTTGGCCACAGCAAAGTAAAAGGTGAAAGCATACCTGAAATCTGGTATTGGCTTTTTGGTTATTCCCAAATTTGCATTATAGAATGCCTCAATGGTACCAATATCTTCCCAATAACCATCGTACAAGTAAGCTTGTACCTGCAGACAACAATCATAGCCTCTTAAGCAGCAAATATAGCACCACCTACAAATATGCATGCCAATGAAAGTGCCTATATGATAACTTATTAGCATATCTATGTTTTGGAAAAAGAATTTTATTATAGTATCAATATATGGCATGATAACGGTGTTTTCATGAAAGAAGGTCAAATGTTGAAAATCATAAAAGCAACAGCAATAAATTGAAGAAAACAAACAACTACTAATTCAATGAGCTGTGCATACCCGCATGCCAATGCTTGTTGCACCTGGAATAACCTCACTTCCAAAGTCATTGGCTTCAAGAAATTTTTCGCGAAGAAGCTGAAGCATTACATTTTTGCTAATAACATAGATACCCATGCTAGCAATAAAAGGCATTTCCTTTGCCCTCACATCATCAAGGCCAAGTATGGTGGTGTCAACCTACAAATTCAATACAGGAAGCAACATGATGTAAAGGCGTGTTACAGAAGAATTTTTTAGGTGCGATTAGTGATAGTTCACAGTTGTATATCTCAGATTAGCTAGAAAGGCACAAAATAAGTGTACAATCATTGCTTTCAACTGCTCTCCTTTCGGTTTCTCTGCAAACTCAATTATCCTCCCTTCTTCATCGATTTTCATAAGGCCAAATGCAGTTGCACGTTTTTCATCCATCGGCAAAGCGGCAACAGTAATATCAGCATCCGTCTCTCTGTGTGCCTGAATAAACTTTTCATAGTCCATCCGGTACAGGTGATCTCCGGCAAGAATTAGGAATTCCATAACATCATGCTCCTCAAATAGCCACAAGTACTGCCTTACAGCGTCTGCAGTACCCTGAGATAAGAAGATATAAGAAAATCAGTAAACTACATAAGCTAGTATGGGGACCCTAGCAACACTTGTAGTACACCTTCAGGGTCATCTTCGGTAAACTCGAATGCCATGTGTTGTCTGCAGATTACAAATTTGAAGGTAATACAAAAAATGAAAAATTAACACTACAAAACTAGGGAGTAGACTGGAGATATGAAAAAAAAAATAGGTCCCATTGTTTCTCCTAAAAAAAATATTCGAATGTGCTAATTATTTGAAGGAAAGACACAGCTTTATGTACACATGTTATAGATTACTGCAAAAATCTGATGCGAAGAATTGGGCCTTAAACTATGTGATATAATTATCCAGCAAAGTTAGGTATATACAATTGAATAGATTTCTGTTCATCCACTTGCACACTCATATCAACTATGTCCTTTTATTTTGTATACCCTATGAAATTCACAGTGGAATGAATAGAGCTGCATCATTCTTTTCTTTTTTGTAAATTCAGTCTAAGAATGGATTATGACCATCGTAGAGAACAGAGTGATGGAAATACTATCACTGGTTTGCCATAAACTAGCAGAAACTGTATGCAACTATGTAGTCTAGCATTCAGAATCTAAAGCAGAAATATTGATGCATATTAAACTATAACCTATGAATCATAGTTTGATCTGATTTGTTTACTGGTAAAAAATGATCACTGGCTAATGCTCAAAAGAATTATAAGCAAGGTTACAGCATGAGTAGTTTACCTACACTAATTAGCAAATGGCAACTAGCAAAATCGTTCAGGACTGTATCCTGCTAAACTAACATGTTAACGCAAACGCAAAAGTACTCTTTAACATCAATCTGTCAAAAATTTTGAGCATCTCTAATTGAACTTAGAATCATCTTGTAAGAGAAGCATATCACTTTACGACACCATTCAGAAATATGGACAGATTAAAAAAGAGTATTTTCCAAGTTTCCAATTAACTCTTCTGAACAATCTATATCAAAGTTTTGCAAAAAACAAACTTTTTTTTGCGAGAATCTGACTGCGATTCTAGTTCCTGGAAAGCTGGCCCTGGGATTGCTGTCGAGGTCTGAACAATCTATATCACAGTTTTGAAAAAAAGAATCTGACTGTGATTCTAGTTCCTGGAAAGCTGGCCCTGGGATTGCTGTAGAGGGCTGTGGGAAATTCATTCATGACTATAAAGGAGAAGCTGATGAGTACATTTATAAAGGAATTATAAATTTGATCTTCTTTGAAACGCCAACATGAAACAAGAAAATTAAAAAAAAATAAATTCGAACTGTTATAATTGAAGACTACTAAACTAATAAATTGGATATTTTTCTAATTTTTAGGAGGGCTTTGGAGTGAACAACAAATCTCCGATGTTCATGGATAAATGAGTGGCACATTTGACAGAAGAGAAAACACATAACGTTGATTGAGATACCTGAAACCAGTTAGGGTTATCTGGGCTCTGCTGTGCGGCAAGGACTTCAACAAACCCTTCATTCTTGTACCCTCCAATGTTACTCCCATAGGCTCTTGAGAGGTGACGGTTGAGAGAAGCAGAGTTGAATTGTGTCAGCACATAGATCTTCGATATGTTACTGTTCAGACAATTGCTGACAGGGATATCAATAAGCCTGTAGTTGGCACCCAATGGCACCGCCGGCTTAGCACGCTTCTTCGTCAAGGGATACAATCTAGTCCCCGCACCACCTCCAAGAATGATTCCGAGAACACTCTGCGCCAACAAAAGAAGTACATCAATAGCCTACAGCAAAGCTAATCCAACAAAGAATGAGTAGAACAATGACAGATGACAGTTCTGTAATTTGAATTTAGCACTCCCCAAGAACCAACAACATATGAGAACATACAAATATTCAGCGCAGCTACGGGGCTGAAAACAAATATTCAAAAGAGCAGCGTCACCCCAATTCGCTGCTCCACCGAGGAGTTGGATCTAGTACAGCAGCGGATCCCGTGCGAGATTCTTGAGTTTCCTTGCAAATATCTTGGTTTACCTTTATCAGTCAAGAAGCTGACGAAAGCCCGTGTCCAGCCTATCGTTGATCGTCTCGCAAACCAGTTACCGGGATGGAAAGCAGACCTTATGAATAGGGCCGGACGAACTGTACAGGTTAGATTTGTCATGACCTCCATGATTATCTACCTGGCGATGGCGGTGGACCTACCACCTTGGGCGCTGAAGGCCATGGATAAGATCCGTAGAGGGTTCCTTTGGCGAGGAAGGAAAGATGCAAAAGGGGGACACTGTTTGCTGGCCTGGCCGAAAGTAACTCGGCCGCTAGAACTCGGGGGTCTGGGGATTCATGATCTGAAATCGTTGTGTTGGGCACTTCGGATGAGATGGTTATGGTTAGAAAGAACTCAGCCGGACAAACCATGGGCTGCCTTCCCTATTCAAGTGCAGGAGCCAGTGAAAGCTCTCTTTGCCGCTGCCATGAACACAATTGTGGGTGATGGAAATACCACTCTATTCTGGACCGACAATTGGCTCCATGGCTCGTCCTTTGCTGTCCTAGCCCCTCACATTTTCGCCCTGGTCCCCAAACGGCTACGGAGGCGACGTAAAGTCAGTGAAGCGGTGCATGAGCTTCAATGGACTCATGACATCCGAGGTGCTCTCGGTGTCGCTGCTCTCGCTGAGTTCATAGGAATCGTGGACCTGCTGAAGGAAGTGCAGCTAATGTCGGGCGTCCCAGACAAGCATCAATGGAGATTCTCAGCTTCTGGACAGTATTCGTCGAAATCAGCTTATGAGACTTTCTTCATTGGAGCGGTTCATTTTGAACCATGGGAGCTCATCTGGAAGAGCTGGGCACCTAAGAAATGCCAGTTCTTTATCTGGTTGGCGGTTCACAAGCGTTCTTTGGGCGGCGGACGCACTAGCGAGAAGAGGACTACCTCACCCAAGCTGCTGTGTGCTCTGCGATCAAGTCGACGAGGATATCCAGCACATCCTCATCGGCTGTGTTTTCGCTAAGCAAGTGTGGTTTCAATTGCTCAGTAAAGTGAGACTCTCAGTCCTAGCCCCTCAAGTTGCGGACACTTCATTTGAGGATTGGTGGATCAAGATAGACAAGCTGGTTCCTACAATCTTCAGAAAGGGAATCAATTCTCTGATTATTTTTGGGCGCATGGATGATCCGAAGCAATGAAACGATTGTGTTTTCAACGGGCGACGCCAAACGTGCAGAGGATCCTAACACACATTGAAGAGGAAGCACACCTGTGGTGTTTAGCTGGAGCAAGGGAGCTTGCACGGCTCCCTGTAGCAAACGGTTAAGCTCGCCGCCGTTGTTAGTAGTTGGTCGTGTTTTTTTTTCCTGGCAGGCGCGAATGTAACTGAAAGTTAAGGGGTGTGTTTGGTGTGTGTGTTGTGCTTTGCAATCTCTTCTTCTTCTTAATGAAATGATATGCAGCTCTCCTGCGTATTCGAGAGAAAAAAAAATGAGAACATACAATGATTAGACAACAGAGAACAATCAATGATTATGATCCATGTACCATTGCAAATATCAAAACCAAATCATTAAAGCCATTTGAGAAGAAAAGTGATTAAACTAGAAAGAATGATCAAGTTCTCGATCTGATTGCCCAATAGTTTAAGACCCACATGCCATGTACCATGACGACTTCTTGATCAATTCCTTAAGGGCTCACACCCACCGACCCACAACCACTTATGGAGCCTCTCAACACATAACACTCTACAATTGCCACATTTGTTGGAGCCTAGTATTGTTATAACTTTGATCCCAGGAGAAAACGCACACATCGCAAATAATCTGAGAGAACACGGAAGAAATTTCTGAATTTCTTTATTCTTCCTGAGCAATCAATTGTTACGAATATTACTCTAATTTGCTATGCTTTATTTCTTGCAAATCATGCGATGCATAAACTGATTACAAGCAAAGTAATTTATATGCCTAAGACTCCTAATAGCAAGCGACTAGGACTTGAATTGGGCGCTACTTCAATTCGAATTACGATGAAATCGAACTCCATTACGCTAGGACTCTTAAGTCAAGATTAAATCTAACAATCTCCCTTAATCTTGACTTTCTAACTTCTTTCCATCTTGTTTGAGTTTGGGGCGACACGTCTCAAACGTCCCGACTCAACTCATCTTGAGCACTTCATCTTCGCCGAGCGCCAAAGAACGAACGCTTTCTTCGTCTTCGCTTTGGGCACTCACAGCGAAGTGTCCATAATCATTGCGGTTATAACACCTCACTTTTGCCTTATCAAACCTCCGACCTTTACGGCCATTGCCATCACCCCGGAAGCGTTCTTGCCTTCACGCTTTGATTGAGCCTCCCACTCGGCGCGAGTCAACAAGAGTTGTCCTTCACCTTTGTTGCTAGTGTCATGGATGCGTTCTCATACGCCTTAAGACGACCGATGACCTCCTCCATGGTCATTGTCTTTAGGTCTCCAAATTGCTCTATGATCAAGCAATCGGGAGAAACGTGAGGAATAGCACGAAGGAATTTCTTTACCACATACAACTCTTCCACCTTCTCGCCAAGGCCCGTATCTTGTTGACGATGATCACAACCGGACGGCGAAGTCATTGATCGACTCCGTTTCCTTCATACGCAGCACCTCGAACTCGGTCTTGAGAGTTTGTACCTTTGCTTCCTTCACGCGATCTGCGCCAAGATGCATCGCTTTCAACGCCTCCCACGCGGTTTTGGCCGTTTCCTTTTCGGCCAGTAGGAAGAGCGTCTCCTCTGGGATGCCCTGGTAGATGGCCGCCAATGCCATCTGATCTTTGCGCATATCGACGTTGCTGTTCTCGATCGCATCCCAGACACCTTGAGCCTTCATGTATACCTTCATCTTGATTGCCCATGCTGCATAATTGCTCTCCGTGAGCATCGGATAATGCAGCGAGATGGCGGAACTCCCCTTCGCCATCATACCGGATGATGCCTCGTTGCCGTCGAGACCGCTTTCCGATTCACGCGACATGATCTTGGGCGCGGATCAAAAACTTCAGCTACTTTGAAGGCCCTTGGACGAAGAGAAACGGAAAGAAAAAATTACCGTTTTTCCTTTTTTCTCTTTTCCTTGAATCTTGCTCTTGCTCTTGCTTGGACCTGCTTTTGCTGCTCTTGTGTTTTGGGATGCTTGGTTCTGGTGCTTGGGATCTCTTTTAAACGATGGTGGTTGCAGCCGACTCAAAATTGGACTCGCTCGGCCGGCTCTGATTGGACTCGGATCAAAACCGAGTTCGAGTCCCATCTCCCTGCCCGCACGCTCTTCTCTTTTCTTCCCCACTCCCCCGTTTCTTCTACCACTCGCGCGCGGCCTCCTTGTGCTCGGCCGCTCCCCTTCGGCTGTGTCTCCGTCGCCTCCCCCCACCACCGGCGCGTCTCTCTCCGGCGCCGCCTTGCCCTTGGCCGCTCCTGCGCAAGCGAGGTGCGGCGTCTTCTTCGGCGGGATGCCGACGTAGAGGGCTGGCCGGGCACGGGACCACGGAGGCGGCGGTGGGCGCCACGGCCTCTTCGCCTCGCGCCTGTGCCTCCCCGGCCGCTCCCCGCGCTCGCCGGCGCGGTGCGCGCTCTCTCCTTCATCGGCGCGGCGGTTCTGCGCCTCCTCTCTTGCGCGCCGACGGCTCGCGCCTCCCACCGCGCGCGCCTCTCTTCTGCGCTGCTCCCGTCGGCGGCGCCTCTCTCCTCTCGCGGCTCACCTTGCGCGTCGGATCCGGGAGGAGCAACGGAGGCGGTGGCGGCGGCGGTGCGCGCGGCTTCGGCGCGGCGCGCGGCGGCCGGATCTGGCGGATCCGGCCGGATCCGGCTTCGGATGCGGAGGCGGCGAGCACGGCGCCGGCGGGCGGATCTCGCGGCGAGCGGCGGCCGGCGCGCGGAGGCGGCGGCGGCGGCCACTATGCCTCATCTTCGGGCGCGGCGACTTCCTGAGGACGGCCGGTGGCGGCGGTGGCCTCCTCTGCAGCTACTCCACGGCGGCGCGGCGGAGCTCTCGGTGGCTGCAGCTTGAGGCCGGCGGCGGCACTAGCATGGGTGGCCGCCCCCAGGGGTAAAGATCATCCCCCCGGGGGCAACAGCGTAAGAACTCAAGGTTTTTTCTCCCTCAAGCTCTGATCTCTAGCTCTGATACCAATTGTTACGAATATTACTCTAATTTGCTATGCTTTATTTCTTGCAAATCATGCGATGCATAAACTGATTACAAGCAAAGTAATTTATATGCCTAAGACTCCTAATAGCAAACGACTAGGACTTCGAATTGGACGCTACTTCAATTCGAATTACAGATGAAATCGAACTCCATTACGCTAGGACTCTTAAGTCAAGATTAAATCTAACAAGTATAAATATCTATAAATAAACAATCAGCAACCATGGAAACGTCCACATGAAAACACAAGAAGACAAATCACATTTGCGCATCTAAATTAACAACGCAATAATACGAAAATTTTCCGCAATTTCAAATTTTCATCAGGAAACACAAATGCGCCCCAGGACACGACGGATCAGAGCAGCGAGATAGGTAGGCTAGGGGCCGAGAAGCGCCGCATTTCTCCCCCCGGAGGCGGCGGCGCGCGTACCGTACTTGCGTCGGGGTCGAGGCAGGTCTGGGAGCTCTTGGAGTCGGACACCGCGCGGGGGGAGAAGACGAACGGCGGCCGCGCCGCGGCAGCCACCCCGCGGCGCGCGGAGGAGGCGGAGGGGGTCGCCGGAGGTGGAGGCGGCGCCGGCGTGGTGCGGGGGGATCAGGGTCTTGGAGGGGGCGGCGATGGCGGCCATCGCCATTGCGGTGGCGGGCTCGAGTCACGGGGTCCCTGCGGCGTCGCGCGCGGAAATGAGATTCTCTGCAGCGCGCGCGAGAGGCGAGAGAGCAGAAATGAGGCCATCACTGGAGACTGGAGAGAGTCTGATGGAGACTGGTGTAGCCTCGTGTGGCTGTGTCAATTTTAACTGCTCTTTTCAGATATCTTTTTCCATTTTTTAACTTATGTTGATGTTTTTTTAAATAAATAAATAGAATAGTTTTTCCTTTATTTTTTATATAATTTATCTTTATTCAATTCATTCACACAAATATTCATACTAAAATAAAAAAACATTAGCTATTAGTTTACATATTAAATTGGCTATGAGAGTTACCTCTGTGATGGGATTGTTTGCGTTGAGAAGGTGGCACTTTTGGGACGCGGCAATCAAGGCTAGTGATGGAATGACAAGGTCACAAGGGGGCTTTTGTTTCTGAGTTGACATCTTTGCCATTGCATAAATTTTGTACGAATCTCGCGAGAATTCTACGAGAAATAGTATAGTTCTTGTAGGAATTTGAAACTCATATATTCCAAACGGATCTTATATGTTTGCAATGCAATATCGTTTATCATGCTGGTAAATGTACGGAGGAAGCTTGTTTATAGGTCTTATAATAGTTAAAAATTTTGGAACTCAAATCCAGAAAAGTAGAATGTAATGATTAGATGTAACTCATGCACTTCGACAAGAATTTGAGTCAAAGATACCAAATTATTATGTGCCAATTATCTAAAAGAAATACTAAATTTCTTTCCATGGAATACCCCTTTATTTTGGCAATTGACCTCAATCACCGTTACTAGTGCAGTAGATTTATTTCAGAGATGATAAATCATAGGATTCTATTATTTGTATCATAAATGTAGTTAGTGCAAATCCAAGCAATTTCACTTATCGGCCACATGAGATATCGTGAAACGTTGAAATATAAAGTATATATAACTTCAGCCTAAAAGATCAAATAATAACTAGTTTCACAAAATCAAAACAGTCAGACATTTATGACTTCAGACTTGCTAGATATCGCGAAATAAAACTCATATTTAAGTGACACTATATAGAAAAACACTTACTGTGTTAACATTGGGATTGGGATTTGTACGGTTGGATGAGATCCTAGGACCATTGGCATCGTCTTAATTTGTCGCGCTTCGAATGTTGTTGCTGATGACTGGCAACATTGGAGGGCGAGGGGAAGGCTTTAGATGCCAAAGGAACATCCATGGTTGCAACTAAAAAGTAAGAACCTAGACGAACAGGCGATGAAAGTTCTAGGTATACTGTATGAGTTCACTTTTGAAGTGTTATACAACCTCTTCTCTTATTTAGAAGTGCAGCTTGTAGGCGTGACAAATTAGTTTGCCAATGAGAGGTGTATCAGACTGTAAAGTTTGTTTTCATATACAATTTGCTTTTTTTGGAAAGGTTGTACTATGGGTTCCAAAGCGTGAAGTTTTTTCCGGTCTCAAAAAAAAAGTGTGAAGTTTTTGTCGCACTAACTTGCTCGCTTTAGAAACAAAAGATTTCTTAACGTGAAGAAACTAGTTTGCGCAAAAGTGTAGGCATGTCATACAAGTTACAGCAATAGGTTTTGTTGCCATGCAAAATGTGTTGTGGTACCCTCCAAACTGTGCTGTCATAAAAAGTGTAGGATGCTATACAAATTACAGCGATTGCTTTTCGAAATAGTTGTACCGTAGGTATGGATTTTTTTGAATGTATTTCTTTTTATGTATGAATATAAAGGTATTAGCAAAATATACCAAAAATCATGTGTTCCTATATGTAGGATCGTCGACGGCAATCAGAGGGGGGTGAATGATTGCAGTGTCTAACGGAAACCTTTTTTTTTTAAATATGTACCACCCTCTCTGTGTTGTTTTTTTTTTTGCAATAAAATAAATTTGTCTCGTCTTCGGTCGGAAGCGCAACTTGCCGAGACAAATCGACAGAAAAAGAAATTGCCGAATAGCCGAACGAAATCTCTTGCGGATGAGTAGATGCGATAATAAAAAAACTTTGTTTATTTCCCAACTACCATGCAGCTACACGCAACTTCAATTAAGGTGAAGCATCCAGAGCTATATGCATGCAAAAGCACTCTAATACCCATCGGGCATTAACATGCATGCAATGATTACTCAAGATCCATCGGTATTCATGTGCTCCCAATACTTTAATCAATAAAACAACTCACATCAAAAGGTCACACGTAATTACTTTTGGCTCACCTATTGCAATTTGCGGATGACGGAAGACAACACTGACCGAGACGGTAGATGTTCGCCGCATAAAGCTGTCGCAAATCTCACGTCTCCGGGCGTGGATGACTTCGATGCGCTAGCGCCGCACTTGAATTTAATCCCGCGACATAACGAGCCACGCCGTGAGCTGAACAAAAGCGCGTCGAGTTCCCCAAAATCGCATCGATGTCTCGCCAGCCCGCCTTTTATTACGGATACAATCCGTTTCTTTTACAACTCGGTTTCGTCTCCTATTCTTATCCGGCGCCACACCGTATCCAAGTCTCTAATCATCCCCAAAGCCTAAACTAACTCTAAGGCCTAATACAAAATATCAACCAGCCCATTTATCAATTCAACTAGATTTTCAGCCCACTAAATTAAAGGGACCGAAACCCTTCCTAATACGGGTTTTCACGTTTCCGACTTTTCAACTCATCGCGTGTCGAAGCCTCCGAGATCGCACCTCCGTATCTTCTCCACGCATCATCCATCTTTGATCTCCATGTGCTCCAGCGTGAGCCCGACCACCTCGTGACATCCTCGACCGCTGGACCTCGATTTCCCCCTCCTAGTCCGGTCTTCCTCGTCACCGACCATGACCGTCTCCACGCCCAACCTTTGCACATGCAAAGACCAAATAACGTTTTCCGGTACAAGTTCTCACCAACTTGACCGATATTAGTCCACGCACACACGCACACATCTCGAATAACAATATTACGCAATGTTGTCAATTATTCATCATTATAAAAATCATAGACCTAGCCACATGGTCTTACAATCTCCCCCTTGATGAATACATTGACAACATCGTAAGATAGCATGAAGAATTTGCTTTCAAATAGATATAAGTGAAGTCTGTCAGAGAAAAAACATTTCAAGTCGCAAGTCTCAAATCTCTCCCCCTCAACACAAGAGATGAAGTTTTAGCAAATTTCTTTAATATCTCACAAAATTTAATATCTCACAAAGCACACCAAATATCTCCCCCTTTGGCAATGTAATCATCAAGAACTTTCAAAGAAGAACTATTCTAAAAAGAAGCAATGAGAATAAAAATCTAGAAGCTTTGTAGATTATTCAAGTCACTTTGAATTGATTTAGTAATTGAACCAAGCCATATTTTTTTAAAGTAGAGCTATCTAGATCATATAAAGTCATATACCACATAGCAATATCAAAACAAAGTTTTCAATATGATTAGGCGATTTATACCAATGACAGGCATCTCAACAATGACCAGACCAATTAAAAAGAGCACAATGAGATATCACAACAAAAAGTAAAAGCCTAAAAGTGAAGCAAATATTTAATCTAGACGAGCTAACAGTCTCATATAGCAACCTATTGCTCCACATTCAATTCTTACGCATGTGGCATGCTTGTAGCATACTTCTTTTCATAATAGCTTACTTCTTGTAAATGGTGGCATGCTTGAAGCATACTTCTTTTCATTTTGTGCACTTTTTGTGCCTTTTTTTTTGTTTACCATGGCATGCTTGAAGCATACATCTTTTCAAATATTTCTTCATGGCATGCTTGAAGCATACATCTTCTTAAATATCTCTTTTCTATTTTGTTTTATAACATGCCAAATTGAATAATCATAAAAAGATTGCAATATGAAACATGTGAGCCTCATAGCCTAGATTTAAAATAAGACTCACAATTAAGCTAAACCTTTTTGATGAACATCGCAAAGTACTATTTGTAATCAATCTAGTCAAAATATTCTGCCATGTCATATTTTAGTTCAAGTGTAACAAATTAATTATAACTAGTCATGATCGAAGCTACACAACATATGAATAAATATGATAAAGAGAGCTCCACAACTCATTTAAATTTGATGGCTTGGTCTTGTTGATTTAATTGACAAGTATAATAAACAAAGCTTCCTAAATTCTTAAACATCAAGCTCCCCCTCAGAATAATCCTAAAGGATGCAACACGCCCAACTCACTTCGTAAAAGAGCAAAATAAGAGAAATCAAGTGGTTTTGAAAAAATATCATCAACAAAAGAATCCAACTCAATACGGTGTAAGAGTACATCACCTTTTCCACATGGTCTCTAAAAGTGAAATCTCAAGCCATCAAAGGAGTGAAGAACCATCAAGTGTTCCAATCAAGCGATGATGAAAAAGACCGGAACCCAATCAAGCTCATGTTCTCCATCCTTATTAGTTGTTCTTACATAACAGGAAATATCGGTCTCACAGTATTGGGGTTAGTGAAATAAGATTTAGGAATCCAATACTGAGACACACGATGAACAGGAGCAACAAAGCTAGAACCAAAATCACGTGCATGTGAATGATCAGAATGCCAAAAAGAGCGTGAATTATTTGAATTAAATCCCAATCTAGCATGTGAAGCAGATTTAAAGCCATCATAAAAGTTCTCTAAAAACATAGCTTTCGCATTTGATCTAGGAACAAAAGACAATGCATGTTTTTGTCTTAAAGCATTCAACCTTTCCTTCCTTTCTTTCTTAGTCCGCCTAAAACAAAATTCATGCAAATGTCCATCTCTTCCACAGTAGGTGCAATGAAATTTAACATAACCAGATTTCTTTTGAGATGATGAGCTAGCACATATATTATTATTCGATGAACTTTGCACAAAGCCAGCAGATTTAAACACAGTTTGTTTTGGTTCAGATTTTACTTCAATCTTTCCAGGTTCAAGAAACTTAACAATCTTAGGAGGATTATTCTTGGCATGCTCAACAAAATTAAATCCTAGACCACGATTTTTCACACTCGTTTTTGACTTGTCTAGAATCATATTCAGATTTTTCTTACCAAAAGAGAATCTCTCTAAAGTGTCCTTAAGGTACTCATTTTCCTTAGCCAAAGTGGAACAAGCAGTGCATTTCACAAAATTCTTAAAAACACTAGATTGAGCAAATCTTTCTTTTTCAGCGAAATCATTCAATTGCCTAGTCAAAGCATCAATTTCAATATTTAACTTAGGACAATTTGAACAAGACATGTTCTCATGATAAAGCATTTGTTGAATAGATTCCTGAGATGAATTAAGTCTAGCTTCTAGCAATTCACAATTAGAGCAAGCTTTAGATTGAAAATTTAAAATACTTGACTCTAAACATGTAGAAGAATTACATTTAAGCTTTTCAATTTCATCATTTGCAAGTTTTAATTTTTCATCACAAGAATCATGTGTCAATTTTAATTCATCAAATTTATCAGTTACATCTCTAAGTTGAACTAGATTTGATGCACTAATAGATCTAACAGACTCCAACCCAGAATGTAAAACTTGACAAGACTCACATGATTCATCACCAGGAATTAAAGCCCTAAGTCTATCAATCTCAGAAGTTAAGCTTTCAACAAGACAATTACTTTCTTTCAATTTCTTTTTTGTCTTTTTCAATTCAATAGCAAGTTTAATCAAACCATCTTCAAGCTCATCATATGACGGTCCTACCTCATCGGGATCAATGTAGTCGTCGTCGTCGTTGTTGCTTGCCGTGAAGCACATACTCGTGAAGTTGTCGTTCTTCTTTTTACCAAGACCAAGAGCTTGACGTAGCCGCCTCTCTGATGCCATAGCAACCCGCTCTGATACCACTTGTAGGATCGTCGACGGCAATCAGAGGGGGGTGAATGATTGCAGTGTCTAACGGAAACCTTTTTTTTTTTAAATATGTACCACCCTCTCTGTGTTGTTTTTTTTTTTTTGCAATAAAATAAATTTGTCTCGTCTTCGGTCGGAAGCGCAACTTGCCGAGACAAATCGACAGAAAAAGAAATTGCCGAATAGCCGAACGAAATCTCTTGCGATGAGTAGATGCGATAATAAAAAAACTTTGTTTATTTCCCAACTACCATGCAGCTACACGCAACTTCAATTAAGGTGAAGCATCCAGAGCTATATGCATGCAAAAGCACTCTAATACCCATCGAGCATTAACATGCATGCAATGATTACTCCAAGATCCATCGGTATTCATGTGCTCCCAATACTTTAATCAATAAAACAACTCACATCAAAAGGTCACACGTAATTACTTTTTGGCTCACCTATTGCAATTTGCGATGACGGAAGACAAAGACTGACCGAGACAGTAGATGTTCGCCGCAGAAAGTGTCGCAAATCTCACGTCTCGACGTGGATGACTTCTGCGCTAGCGCCTGCACTTGAATTTAATCCCGCAGCGACATAACAGGCCACGCCGTGAGCTGAACAAAAGCGCGTCAGGTTCCCCAAAAACTGTACCGATGTCTCGGCCAGCCCCGCCTTTTATTACGAGATACAATCCGTTTCTTTTACAACTCGGTTTCGTCTCCTATTCTTATCCTTTGCCACACCGTATCCAAGTCTCTAATCATCCCCAAAGCCTAAACTAACTCTAAGGCCTAATACAAAATATCAACCAGCCCATTTATCAATTCAACTAGATTTTCAGCCCACTAAATTAAAAGGGACCCGAAACCCTTCCTAATACGGGTTTTCACGTTTCCGACTTTTCAACTCATCGCGTGTCGAAGCCTCCAGGATCGCACCTCCTGTATCTTCTCCACGCATCATCCATCTTTGATCTCCATGTGCTCCAGCGTGAGCCCGACCACCTCGTGACATCCTCGACCGCCTGGACCTCAGATTTCCCCCTCCTAGTCCCGGTCTTCCTCGTCACCGACCATGACCGTCTCCACGCCCAACCTGCACATGCAAAGACCAAATAACGTTTTTCCCGGTACAAGTTCTCACCAACTTGACCGATATTAGTCCACGCACACACGCACACATCTCGAATAACAATATTACGCAATGTTGTCAATTATTCATCATTATAAAAATCATAGACCTAGCCACATGGTCTTACACTATATAATTTTTTCATGTAGCTAATATTAGAGTATCTTAGAATTAGTATATTAGTATATCTAAGGTGATAAAGGAGTATGTTAAGTTCGTTTAGATGGTATATTATAAGTGGGAGTAATTACAAACATATATAGAGAGAGAGAGATGATTCCATATTCTTGGGAGTACGTACTCTCACTTCTTACATACCATCTAAATGATATTGTTATACTTCTTTATCCTTTTAAGTATACTCTAACAATGATTATAAAATACTCTAAAGTGAGTTCAATGAAAAAAATATCAAAGTTCACTTTTTACAACATAATTTGTTATATAGTCCTTTTATATATGAAAAAAAGTATATAGCAAAAATAAATTACTTCAATGATTTTTTTCAACAAAATCATATTGGAGTATCTTAAAATTAGTATTTAAGTATACCAAAAATGATAAATAAGTATAGCATGTTCGTTTAAGTGGTATATTGGAAGTGGGAGTATGTACTCCCAGGAGTACGGAAAATAATATATATATACGCGCTGAAATGGGGCACTATGGTGTCTGGGCACCAAGCCTCCCTGCTTTTGGATTGCTTTTAAATGTGTGCAAGTGCAATGATATATAATATATCAGGATGGAAAGTCTTAATCATGGATGGTGTTGTGGCTACAGGCCAAACAGTAGAGAAGGGGACTAGTAGAAGAGGAAGAGGAGAGCCAGATCTGTGGGAGAGTTGGTAAGAATGAGAGGATGTCCCTCCTCCTGCCCCTCCTGGGGGCTTATATACATGAGTGGGGTAGAATAGGAAATCCCCATTCTACCCCTTAGTACTTACAAAGGATGAGGGTACATTGGTATATTTACATGAGTATATTCCTCTACACTATCGGGCCTATTACATGTCAGGCCGGTTGTAAGGCCCAGTTACGGGGGGTTGGGCCACCCACCACAACAGTATTCCCTCGGCGAAGAGCGCGAGGTCCGATGGGTGGTGATGTGCCAAACTATCCCAGCCCCGTTCCCGCCAAAGAAGCGCGAGGTACCGGCGGCGGGCGAGTAACAAGTAGCTGGCGGCCCCCTGAGGCAATGCCTACGAAGGGGCCCGTGGAATCCCACTTCGAAGCCGGGTCGTCCAGCCGAGGCAACGCCTACAAGGCTGACAACGAAGTCGCCACCGCCCCGCCGAGGCGATGCCTACAAGGCAGGCGGTGGGGCGCCGCTCCGAGCCTGGTCGTCTCGCCGAGGTCGCGCCTTCAAGGCGGACAGCGGAGTCGAGCGTCGAAGATGTGCTGTCCCGCCGAGGCGATGCCTACAAGGCGAACGGCGGAGTCCTACGCCGGAGCCGTGTCGTCCCGCCGAGGCGATGCCTACAAGGCGGATGGCGGAGTGGAGCGCCGAAGACGTGCCGTCCCGCCGAGGTGATGCCTACAAGGCAGACGGCGGTGTCCTACCCCGGAGCTGTGCCGTCCCGCCGAGGCGATGCCTACAAGGTGGACGGCGGATTCCTACGCCGGAGCCATGCCATCCCGCCGAGGCGATGCCTACAAGGCAGACGACAGAGTGGAGCACCGTAGACGTGCCGTCCCGTCGAGGCGATTCCTACAAGGCGGACGGCGTAGTCTAGCGCTGCAGACGTGCCATCCGGCCGAGGCGATGCCTACGAGGCAGACGGCGGAGTCGAGCGCCGGAGTCGTGCCGTCCCGCTGAGGCGATGCCGACAAGGCGGACAGCGGAGTCCTACGCCGAAGCCGTGCCGTCCCGCCGAGGGAACGCCTACAAGGCGGACGGTGGAGTGGAGCGCCAAAGACGTGCCGTCCCACCAAGGCGATGCCTATGAGGCGGACGACGTAGTCTAGCGCTGAAGACGTGTCGTCCGGCTGAGGCGATGCCTACGAGGCAGACGGCGGAGTCAAGCACCGGAGACGTGCCGTTCCGCCGAGGCGATGCCTACGAGGCGGGCGGCGGAGTCGAGCGCCACAGACGTGCCGTCCCGTTGAGGCGATGCCTACAAGGCGGGCGGCGGAGTCGAGCACCGAAGACATGCCCTCCCGCCGAGGTGATGCCTACGAGGCGGACGGCGGAGTTTAGCGCTGGAGACGTGCCGTCCCGCCGAGGCGATGCCTACGAGGCGGACAGCGGAGTCGAGCGCCGAAGATGTGCCGTCCCGCCAAGGCGATGCCTACGAGGCGGGCGGCGAAGTCGAGCGTCGAAGACGTGCCGTCCCGCCGAGGCGATGCCTACAAGGCGAACGGCGGAGTCTAGCGCCGAAGACGTGCCGTCCCACCGAGGCGATGCCTACGAGGCGGACAGCGGAGTCGAGCGCCAAACACGTTCCGTCCCACCTAGGCGATGCCTACGAGGTAAACAGCGGAGTCGAGCGCCGAACACGTTCCGTCCCACCTAGGCGATGCCTACGAGGTAGACAGCGGGGTCTAGCACTGGAGACGTGCCGTCCCGTCGAGGCGATGCCTACGAGGCGGACAGCGGAGTCGAGCGTTGAAGACGTGCCGTCCCGCCGAGGCGATGCCTACGAGGCGGGCGGCCCGGAGCCGAGTCGTCCCGTCGAAGCATTGCCTACTAGGCGGATGGCGAAGTCGCGCCTCTCCGCCGAGGCAATGCGTACAAAGCGGGTCGCGAGGCACTTGCGGCGTAGGCCGAGGGCGCTACGCAGGCATATACAAGGAGGCGAGGACGTCGTGCCGTCCCACCGAGGCGATGCCTACAAGGTGGACGGCAGCGTCGAGCGCCGAAGATGTGCCGTCCCGCCAAGGCGATGCCTACGAGGCGGACAGCGGAGTCAAGCGCCGAAGACGTGTCGTCCCACCGAGGCGATGCATACGGGGCGGACGGCGTAGTCTAGTGCTAAAGACGTGCTGTCCCGCCGAGACGATGCCTACGAGGCGGGCGGCGGAGTCCTACGCCGGAGCTGAGCCGTTCCGCTGAAGCATTGCCTACTAGACGGACAGCGAAGTCGCGTCTCTCCGCCGAGGCGATGCCTACAAAGCGGGCAGCGAGGCATTTGCGGCGTAGGCCGAGGGCGCTACGCACGCAGAGGCAAGGAGGCGAGGACGCCGTTCCCCTACGGAGAGCGGGTGCTTGCGGCGTAGGCCGTGGGCGATACGCACGTAGAGGTAGGGAGGCGAGGGTGTCGTTCCCCTACCTTCAAAAACAGTGCCCGTAGGGAGCGGGTGCTTGTGGCGTAGGCCGAGGGCGCTACGCACGCAGAGGTAGGGAGGCGAGGACGCCGTTCCCCTACATTCAAAAACAGTGCCCGCGAAGAGCGGGCGCTTGCGGCGTAGGTCGAGGGCGCTACGCACGCCGAGGCAGGGAGGCGGAGCCGCCATCCCCCTACCTTCAAAAACAGTGGCCGCGGAGAGCGGGCGCTTGCGGCGTAGGCCGAGGGCACCACGCACGCAGAGGCAGGGAGGCGAGGGCGACGTGCCGTCACACCGAGGCGATGCCTACGAGGTGGACGGCGGCGTCAAGCGCCGAAGACGTGCCGTCCCGCCGAGGCGATGCCTACGAGGCGGACAGTGGAGTCGAGCGCCGAAGTCGTGCCGTCCCGCCGAGGCGATGCCTACGGGGCGGACGGGTCCGTGGGGACTGGGCAAGAAGTCGCGAGTCACCATCATGAGGAAGATGCGCTCCATGGCCGGGCTGGGACGCATCCTGGCACGCTGGATTCCGATCGACGGGAACAAAAAATGCCGTCGAAAGGTAAGAAAAGGTAGATCTGATAGATCCATCCATCTTGCATGTAAGTCTCCATGCAGATCTGATAGATCCATCGATCCTTCGCCCACTGTTGAGTACTGCTTTGTTGCGTATAAGCCTCCGTGTGGGTTTGGTAGATCTATTGATCTTTCATCTATTGTTAAGTACTGTTCGAGTAGCAAAGTATTGCGCCGCTTGTCGAGCTGCGGCTCCATCGCCTCTGTGCAGACGGCCTCGCCATACTCCGCTGGACATCCTGCCTCTACACCGAGCCCGAGCTGCAGCTGTTCGCATCGGGGCCTCCGCATGCCGGCCTCCACGATGCAACTCTCCGCGACGAAGCCTCTGAGCGCTACGCTGTTCCGCACCAGCGGCCTCCGTGCTGCTGAAGCTGCGGCTCCGACCTCCGCTCGCACTTCGCTCGTCTCCGCGCTGCAAACATCGGGTCTCCTCAGCAAAGGAAAGGGCTACTTACTTCATGCTTCAATGGTTAAATAGTGTCTGCATGCGATTTCACGTATGCATGCACTTTCACGTATGCATGCACCCTCTGCGTACGTCAACTCCACGGCCTCCGTGTGACGCCCTCGCCTCGACGCCGCGTGGACTTCGCCGGCCTTCGCTCGCCTCCGCGATGACCCCGCCGGCCTCCGCCTCGACGCCACGGTGGACTTCGCCGGCCTTCGCCTCGACACCACAAGGACTTCGCCGCCGCACATACGACCTCGCCGCCGCGCAGCGGGGTACGACCATGCATGCACAAACATAAGCCTTTCTCCAAACAATGGGTTTTCATGCATGCACTGTACGTATGTTTCACGTATCCTTTCCTGCATGCACGTGCTTAACGTATCCATCCCTCCATGTGCATGCTTCACGTACCCGCATGCATGCGCTAGGTGATGCTAGTATAGCTGTCCGTGCATGCATGAATTTTTTTCTCTCTCCCGCCGCACGCGTCGCAGGTCGCCGCTACCCTTCCGCGTCGGCCACTGGTCGACCTCGTCGACTCCGCACGCGCGCCACTCTCCATGACGGCTTCCACCGGCACTACCCTTCGCCCGAGCCGGCGTCTGGATGCCTCGATCTCCGCCGGCCTTCGCTTGCCCTCGCAGGCTCCACGACACTCGGCCCTTCGCACGGCTTCAGCAAACTTCGCACGACGGTGGACTCCGCAAGCGAAGCAGCAACCTCCGCTCGGTGCTGCACGTAGGCCGCGCCCCCGTCCGCGGCATCCGTGCTGCCCATGCATGCACGAGGTCCCAGATAGACCATGTGGAGGTGATCCCGTGTGTGTGATGAGTAATTGACATCGGTTTCTGGAAAGTCGAGTTTGGTTTGTGTGGGTCGGACCATGTCGTTGCGCGGTGCAATTGGTTTCGGTTGAACCTTGTCGAACTAGGTCGAACGTGCTTAAGTCGTTTATTCTTTTATTTCGATCGGGTTGGGCTTTGAGTATGTTTTCTGATGCTAATGTATGGTTACAATATTTCGAGCGGTGCTATGTGATTTGTTTCTTGTCTGTGATGGCTGCAGGACGTCGAGGTGGAGTCGTGGCGAGGCACGGGATGACCGGACTAGGCGCAGGTGGTGCTGAGGTCGGAGCGGTCGAGGTGTGCCGAAGATAGCGAGGACTCGAGGTGGCTGCATGGCTTGGAAGGCAAGGAATGAGGAAGCTTCCTGGAAGGTGCGCGAGGGGCGTTTTGGTGAATACGCAAAGCTGCACTAAAGGAAGTGGATTGTGGATAAAGCACCATGAGTTGTTGAGAGCTAATGGGTAAAGTGGGTTGTAAACCCATTAGTGGAGGCTATAAATAGAGAGGGTGTTCTCTAGTAGCCTTCAAAAATTTCAGCATGAAAAATGAGATGAAAGTGAGTGCAGATTTTTGTAGAGAAATGTCTTGAGAGAGTAGATGTGAGTTTGTCTTCTATGCATGTGTTATGAGCTCTTGATTTTCAAGCATGTATGGGGACTTAGTTAGTGTGAGATTGAGAGAGAGATAAGCTGAGAACAAAATCTTGTAATCTTTCATCTCTTTGCATCTATGTTAAGTTCAATCCCTTGTGTGTTTTTTGTGTTGCGTTGATAGTCTTCTTTTTGTTCTTGTTCTTTGCTTGTTTCCTAAAGCTGCTTGGCCTCTCTTGGCAGCAAAGATGTTTAGAAGTGTGTTGGCTCTTGGCGGCTAGAAGACTTGATCTTAGCTTCTGCTTTCCTTCTCTGCTAAGCAGCTCCTTTATCTTGTTTCTTCTCTTCTTGGGATTGCTATATTCTGTAGAATCTTTGTTTGGAAGCACATCAAGCTCTTGATCCTTCTCTTTTCAGCTGCTCTTTCAGTCCATTGGTTTCTTGCTGAAATCACTGTATGTAGGCTACTCTTTTCAGCACATCAAGCATTAATGCTCATTGTGTGCATGCGGTAGCTTCTAAACCTCCTGTTTGTGCTTGCCGTTTTTGTTTGCTTTTACAGCCATCTTCTCCATCTTGCCTAGTCTTCTTTTTCCTTTTAGTTTGCTTTTCTTTTGAAGTTTCTTCACTGCTCCAGTTTGCAGTCCTTGCTCTCGGACTCAAGTTCCTGATTTCTGCAGAAAATCTTGAGTGCAAACTTGTCTTCTTTTTCTGCAGTTTTTGGCCAGCATGTATTGGAGAATTGTTTGTTTTTGGGCTGAACCTACAGTCAGCTTTACGCAGTATTTCCTTGCTAGCCGAATGCACAGCGAGGATGCATTTAGGTTCTCGGCAGCAAGCTTGATTCTTGTACTATTCGGACAGCTGCAGTAGTATTCAAATCAGTTTGTCTTTTGCTGTCCTTGAAAGCTCACGACAGATGTTAAGTCTGCATTTATTGCTTTCGGCAGGAGAGATACTTCTTGGCAGCTTGTCTTTTTGCTTTGGTGTTTCGGCTGGGACAGCTATCTCCTTTTTCTGTTTCTTGCTTCCTCTTTTAGTCTTCTTTTGGCAGAGTTCTACTGCTATCTTCCTTCCAGTTCATGGCCAAGGAGCAGTCAGTGGATGGTCTGCAGTTTAGGTTTTAGGCTAATTTTATTTCTGTTGTTTTCAGCTTCCTGTGCCTTTTGCTTCGTTGTTCCAGTGCAGTCAGTTGTTGCTTCAGTTTTCGAACCCTTTGCAATTCTTCTCAGTAGGTCTTGTTTGCACAGTGATTGCTCGTCAGCCAGTCTCTGTTTTGATACTCCAGTGAGCTTTTATTTCTTCATAGCTCCTTAGCTATCGGAGAAGTATTCGTATGAATTCTTGGGGATAGTTTTAATTAGCAACATTCACCCCCCTCTGTTGCCGATTTTGATCCAACAATTGGTATCAGAGCCGGTTAGATCTTTTCAATAGATCTTAACCGGTCTCTAGAGCCATGGAGACAGACAAGTACTCGACCAAGCCCCCGATTTTCGATAGGATTGATTATCCTTTCTGGAAGAGCCGGATGGAAACTTATATCCAGGCTCAGGGGTACGCCATCTGGCGAAAGGTCAAGACCCGTTATGTCGTTCCTGCCGATGAGAACATCAACGCTGGAAATATGCTTGATGTTGAGGCGAATGCGAAGGCAAGGAACATCATAATCCAGGGTCTGAGTAGAAGCGAGTTCGATCGCATCTCTCATCTGATGTCAGCCTTCGACATCTGGGAGACCCTCGATGCATACCATGAGGGCACCTCCCAGATCAAGACGGTTCGACAGGACCAGTTCAAGCGAGATTACAACAAGTTTAAAATACTCGCTGACGAGTACCTCGATGAGTGTTTTGCACGTTTCCATAAGATTCTGAGCAACCTCCGAGCGGTTGGTCTCACATACCCTGACTCGGACAATGCTCGACAGATGTTATCTGCTCTTGACTTGCGCGTTTGGGAAATGAAGGTGACCACAATTAAAGACACGACCGACCTCTTGACCCTGACTCTTGACACGTTGTATTCACGCCTCAAGACTCACGAGATTGACATAGTCTCTCGTAAGTCGAAGTCGCAGTCGATGGCCTTAGTCACCGATCCCAGCTCTGCTTCTGGATCTTTCGACTTTTCTTCTGGATTCTCTCTTGTTGCTCTCTGTGACGTAACTGATGATCAGTTAGAGCAGCTTGTAGATGACCAGTTAGCCCTCCTAGCCAGAAAATTTTCCCATGCTTACAAGAGAAGGAAGGACAGAAAGAGAGGAGGACCCGTGATCTGCTTCGAGTGTGGTGGCCCCAACCACGTTCGGGCAAACTGCCCCAAGCTGGAGAAGGGCAAGAACGACTACGGCGGCATGAGCAAGAACGACTACATCGACAAGAACTGCAACAAGAAGCCTCCAATTCACGCACAAGGCAAGAAGAAGTTCCGCGACCTTGGTAAAGCCAAGAAGCTCTTCCACCGCATCCTCACCGCCTTCGACGATCTGGACCTCAGCGAGGTGGAGGGATGGAGTGACGACGACGGGACGAGTGACCAAGACCCCAAGGGCGGTGATGACTTCTCCGGCATGTGCTTCATGGCCCTTGAGGGCAAGATCAGCGACAGCGAGCTGTACTCCGACTCCGACGAGGTATACCCTTCATACGACCAGCTTAATGATGTTTTTCTTAAGCTAGGTAGATTTCTTGCTAGATCTAGAGCTAGGGTTAGCGAGTTAGAGAAGGAAGTAGAGAGCTTGTCACGGGAGCTTACTTCACTTAGATCTGCTCCCTCCCGTGACGAATGTGATATATGCTGTGCTTTGCTTGGTGACATGGAGAAATTAAGGACCTCTCATGATAGTCTGTCATCTGAGCTTGACATGATTAAGGTGGAGAATGTTAGTCTTCTTGCTGAGCTTGAGATGAGTAGGGTAGCACCTCTTTCATCTACTACTGTCGAGACTATTTCTTTCACCTCATGTGAGGATAAGGACAATGCTTTTAGAGGTCTTTATACCATGCTTCTTGATCTGCCTGAGTTTTGTGAAAGCTGTACTAACTTGAAACTGAACCTAAAAAAGGCAGATCATAAAATTGCTGAATTGCATGCTTCCCTATTAGAGCCTGTTGTTTCTTGCATAAATTGTCCTAAATTAACTGCTGAACTTGAATCTGTCTCAAAACAGTTTCAAGAAATGATTGACCACAACAATAGATTGGCTCATTATGCAACTAAGGACCCTGTTAGCTCACCTTGCAATAGTTGCGCAAAACTAAAACTTGAACTCGTTGCTTTGGATGATAAGTGTGTGAAGCTAACTAAGGACTTACTAGATAAGCCACAATCTTGTTATGATGTGTGTGCTGGTGCGGGGGAGAAGCCCAAGGGTAAGGTAGAGACGCCTAGTGACGTGAACCACTTGACTAGCAGTAGGACTGTCCATTCTGAGTCGGTTGTGCGTGCACAAGCCATTCGTTCCTCTGCTATTGGTTCTTCTTCGTCTACTCCCTTACCTTCTGCTGCTCCTTCTTCCCCCTGCTCTTCTTGCACCTCTCTCTTTCGGGAGTGTCAGTATCTTATGAACACTCTCGAGAGATTTGTAGGAGGTAAGAACAAGTTTAATCTTATTCTAGACCAATCTAAGATTTACAAATTTAATCAAGGTCTAGGATACGATTTTTATGAGGACATGAGGAAGCATCCACCTGCTATTTTCAGACCCATAGTAGGAGGTATGATCGAGACTGAGCCCAGATATGAAGAAGTTAAATTCAAGTCGGCGGGCTTTGTCCAAGGGATTTCTGACAGCAAGGTGAGTTCACCTGTAGCTTCGGCCTCTCAGAAGGCGAAGCCTTATCATGCTACTTCTACCTCTCAGAAGGTGAAGTATCATTGCACCTTCTGTCAGAAGGATGGACACTCGATCGAGTGATGCTTCAGGTGCGCCAAGATCGCGTGTAGAGACCATGTTGCAGCTCTTATGCGTATTCAGGGTCAACCCCAAACATTGAGTGCACCTAAGACCAACACGAGGTCTAGGTTTGCTTCAGGGGTTTCTGATGGTTTTGGGCAGCATCGAGGACTTGGTTTTTCCAAGTTTTCGGGTTTTCGTCCTCATGCTCCCTTTGCTCGTGACCTCCGCCGTCCTGTGGGTAGATCTCGTTTCCCCCGTCGAGATAGCTACCCGCGGCGAGATCAGCGTGTTGCCGGTGCTCCGACTCGCTCTCCCATACCAGTCGGACCCAGCAATAGCTTCAGGTCTGCTCATAGACCTTCTGCTTCTTTGAGCGACAGAGAGCGTAGGGTAGTTAGAGGTCAGTCGTGTTTGACTACTTCTGCTGCTCGATGTGTTACTCAGTATTGGGTGCCAAAATCACTCTTGATTTATCCCAGTACTGAGCCTTTACTCTCTGTTTGACTCAGGTTTGCCGGGCAGGGAAGGGAGAGGTTTGGCTCATAGACTCCGGGTGTTCACGATACATGACCGGAGACTCTCGTTGGTTCTCTTCCCTAGCCCCCGCTCCAGGTGATGAGACGATCACTTTCGGAGACGCTTCGTCTGGGCGCGTCATCGCCAAAGGTACAGTGCGTGTTAATAAATCTTTTATTTTAAAAGATGTTGCCTTGGTTAGTAAGCTGCAGTATAATTTGCTTTCTGTTTCTCAGCTTATCGTTGACGGGTTTGAGGTGAGGTTTAAGAAAAACGCTTGCAAAATTCTTGATTCTTCGGGTAGTCTGGTTTGCGGGATTTCTCGTTATGGGAGGATCTTTCGTGCTGATTTTTCTGAGTCTTTTGGTGATTCTCTCAGGTGTTTAGTTGCTTCTGAGTCCTGTGACCTTACCTTCTGGCATAGGAGACTTGGTCATATTGGATTTGACCATTTGACCCGAGTTAGCGGCCACGATCTCATTCATGGTTTGCCGAAACTCAAGATGGTCAAAGATCTTGTTTGCGCTCCATGCCGGCACGGCAAGATGGTTGCCGCTTCTCACCCTCCGGTCACAGTGACTATGACCGATGCACCAGGACAGCTACTCCACATGGACACAGTCGGATCAGTTCGAGTGCAGTCAGCAGGAGGGAAGTGATATGTTCTTGTCGTGGTCGATGACTTCTCGAGGTACTCTTGGGTGTTTTTCTTAGCCTCGAAGGATGAGACGTTTACACATTTTCGAGGTCTTTTTAGTAGCCTTTCTGTTGAGCTTCTGGGTGCCTTACGAGCGATCCGCAGTGACAATGGCACGGAGTTCAAGAATTCCTACTTTGAGAGGTTTTGCGATGAGACAGGTGTAGAGCACCAGTTCTCTTCTCCGTACGTCCCACAACAGAATGGCATCGTGGAGACGAAGAACCGTACCTTGGTCGAGATGGCCAGGACGATGTTTGATGAGTACTCTACACCGAGGAAGTTTTGGGCTGAGGCTATAGCGACCGCGTGCCATGTCTCGAATAGAGTTTTTCTTCGGGCACACTTGCATCGCACTTCCTATGAGTTGAGATACGGGCGAAAGCCTAGTGTCTCACATTTTCGTGTGTTTGGTTGCAAATGTTTCAGTCTAAAGTCTGGGAACCTAGACAAGTTCGAGTCACGATCTTGTGATGGTATCTTTCTAGGTTACTCGACTTCTTCGCGGGCGTATAGGGTCTGGAACTGCAAGTCTAGTAAAATGGTAGAGACTTATGAGGTGACCTTCGACGAAGCCAGTCCGGGGACTAGGCCCGATATCTCAGGTTCTTTAGAGCAGTCCGAGACTATCTTTGTGGATGATGAGGACGATGGAGATGAGGGTTATCTACCCGATCCTGTTCCTCATCCTCCCCTTGAGGTGTCTTCTTCCACAGCACCTCAAGGAGATCAGCCCATGCCTTCTGCTTCCTCTGGAGCTAGTGATCATGCAAAAATAGCACACCCGCAAGTGCACGGGTTGCCACTGAAATAGCAGCGAGTGTCGTGTTCTCCACAGGGACTAGACTGAGGCTACCGATGCTCAGCTAAAGCTAGGTCAAATGAAACAGGGGGAAAACTAAACCTAAAACGATCACTAAATCGACTGAACGAATCGTAACTCGCACAAACGAAACGACAAGTGAACTAACAATCGAAAGACGACGAAATGAACGATCGTACAAATGGACGTCGTACGACCGAACAAACAACACGACGACTGACTACACAAACGACGCACGAACGATATTGACGACTACACGAAAGACTAACCGACGACCTAATTAACTATCGACCACGAGACAGAAAGAGGTAGTCGAGAAGCACTGGGGGAGTCTAGAAGCACGAAGGGAGTCGAGAGAGAAAGCGGGGAAAGACGATCGACAGCTAACTAGATGACGACGGCACACGACAACACAACAAACTACGACAAACACTTGCACAATCTAACTGTCGACAGACCGCGGAAAGAAAAGGTAGACTAGAAGCAGGGGAGAGGATCGAGACAGCAAGGGGAAGGGAATGGTCGCTGGCTAGCTAAATAGCGCAACTCAAACATACACATATACTAACGAACATCAGGACAAGCACAGAACAGACCCTACACAAAACTGATCACAAATAAACAAGCCTACACGAGTACTGATTACAAACTGACCACCACAGATGATAATTAGCACTACTGCACTACTGAAAATACTACTAACAGCTCAAAATGCAAAATCACATGAACAAGTTAACACCTAATCTCACATAACATCTCAGTGAGCACAAGCATTCATCCCAGTGCATAATTCACCATAACAAAACAGAGCACAATATCATACTCACTGGTCTCATACATCACAGTGCAAAATTAACATTCACAGTTTATATAGCAACATGCAAAAATGAGCAATAAAGAGATAAAGGGGGGATCTGGAGATGAACCCAAGAAGGAGAGGAAGCAAAGGAGGGTTGTCGGCTGGTGATGTTGAGGCAGAGGTCGGCGTCGGTGAAGTGTAAGCAGGCGGCGCCGTAGAGGAAGAAGTGGCCGTCATTGCCGTCCAGCTCGGTGAAGAGGAAGCAGGGCCGGCGTGGTTGGTGAAGATTGTTGCTGCCGCCGGTGATGGCGCAGGGGCGGCGCTCGGGTGAAGAGGAGAAGGGGCGATGTAGGTGGCCAGAGAGGGGATCTGGAGGTGGTAAAGCGACGACGGACAGAAGTAGGTGGCGCCGGCAGATCTGGAAGGGGTGGCGCTATGGAGGGAGGTGGCAAAGGTGAAAAGGCTGAGAAGGGGACTGGCGGCGAGACAGTGGGGCACCGGCGAGCTGTGGCGCACGGGATGAGGAGATGGCGCGCTGGAGCTGGGATCGGAGGAATAGGTGGGCGGCCGTCGGCGCGGATGGAGAAGCAATCGAGAGGGGAGGCGCAGAGGTGAGGGGAAGTGGCGACGGTGACCGGAGGTGTGCAAGGTGGCGGTGAGAAAGGGTGGCGCACCGGCGAGCTATGGCCCGGCGCTCGCCGGTGGCCGGATTTGGAGGAGAACCAGGGGAGAAGAAGGTCGGGGGGGGGGCTGAGAAGAAAGAACCGAGCTCCAGCTCCCTCTCCACAGGCGGTGGCGGTTTTGATGGAATTGGGGGGATTTTAGCATATTGCAGAATAGCCCTCAAAGATTCTAGGGTTTACAAAGAAGTCCTTCCCCAATAGTATTTTCTTCTGTTTTGGCCCTCAAAAACTCTGATTTCTTTGCGAAAAGGTCCTACGCGTCCGTGGCGATGCGCACATTTGTACAGAGCAGTCCTAGAATGCCAAATTTGTCGTTTATGCGCCTCGATCGCGCCGGCCTGCGGAAAAGTACAAAAAATGTAAAATGATCTAAATTGAGCAATTAATTATAGAAAAACGTGTAAATGATGATAAATTATCTTGAAATGTGAAAAATAATGGGGTAAAATGATAGCTAAATATGTGTAAAAATGACGCATGTCAGCTAGTGGCTCTGTTCCTACCTCATCAGCTCATGAGGTAGAGGCCACTTCTTCATCTCATCCTGGACCTCCT
This sequence comes from Dendrocalamus sinicus, assembly GCA_036346575.1. Taxonomy (NCBI): domain Eukaryota; kingdom Viridiplantae; phylum Streptophyta; class Magnoliopsida; order Poales; family Poaceae; genus Dendrocalamus; species Dendrocalamus sinicus. The sequence goes on from CM070663.1 coordinate 13,002,395, forward strand.
CGACATATCCAGAAAGACCATCCTTCTGAGCAGATGATTGGAGACCTTTTTGAGCGTGTCACTCGCTCAAAATCCGGTATGTCTCACTTCTGTCTCCACTCTACCTTTGTTGCCACTTTTGAGCCCAAGGATGTTAGTCATGCACTCTCTGATGAGTCTTGGGTCAATGCCATGCATGAGGAGTTAGAGAATTTCGAGGGAAACATGGTCTGGTCGCTTGTTGTGCCCCCTCGAGGTCACAATATCATTGGGACTAAGTGGGTGTTCAAGAACAAGCAGAGTGAGGATGGGGTAGTCATTCGAAACAAGGCTAGACTGGTAGCTCAGGGCTTCTCCTAGGTTGAGGGTCTAGATTTTGAGAAGACCTTTGCCCCTGTAGCTAGACTTGAGGCCATTATAATCCTGCTTGCTTTTGTGGCTTCTAAGGGTTTCAAGCTTTACCAGATGGATGTCAAGAGTGCCTTCCTCAATGGCTTTATTGAGGAAGAGGTCTATGTGAGACAGCCTCCAGGTTTTGAGAACCCCAAATACCCAAACCATGTCTACAAGCTTTCCAAAGCCTTATATGGACTGAAGCAGGCCCTTAGAGCTTGGTATGAGAGGCTTAAGTCCTATTTGTTGAGTCATGGTTTCGAGATGGGTAAAGTGGATAAAACCTTGTTCATTCGCTAGCATGGCACTGACCTTCTGCTCGTCCAGATTTATGTGGATAACATCATCTTTGGCGGCTCTTCCCATGCTCTCGTTTCACAGTTCTCGGATGTCATGAGCACCGAGTTTGAGATGAGCATGATGGGTGAGTTGACCTTCTTCCTTGGCTTCCAGATCAAGCAGACTCGGGAGGGTACTTTCTTGCATCAGGGCAAGTACACTCGTGACCTCGTGAGACGCTTTGACATGAGTGATGGTAAGCCTGTGTCAACTCCCATGGCGTCCACAGCTTCTCTTGACTCAGATGAGAATGGCGAGCCAGTTGACCAGAATGAGTATCGTAGCATGATTGGCTCCCTCTTGTACCTCACTGCCTCGAGATCGGACATACATTTCTCTGTGTGTCTTTGTGCTCGGTTTCAGGCTTCTCCTTGCGTATCTTACCGCCAGGCGGTGAAGCGCATTCTTCGGTACCTTCGAGCTACCATTGACTATGGTATCTGGTAATCTTCCTTGTCCTGTCTTTCCTTGAGAGCCTACTCGGATGCAGACTTTGTTAGCTGTAGGATAGATAGGAAGAGCACTTCTGGCACCTTCCAATTCATTGGCACTTCTCTTGTTTCTTGGTCTTCTAGGAAGCAGTCCGGTGTTGCACATCCACCGCAGATGGCGAGTACGTTGTCGCCGCCGATTCTGTCGCAGCGAGTACTTTGATGGTCTCGACCCTGTGGGACTTTGGGTTAGTTATCGACAGTGTTCCACTCTTTTGTGATAACACTTCTGCGATTAACATTGCTAAGAACCCAGTGCAGCATTCTCGGACCAAGAATATTGATATCAGATATCACTTCCTTCGAGACCATGTGGAGAAGGGTGACGTAGTGCTCCAGTTTGTAGAGAGTGACCACCAGTTGGCTGACATCTTTACCAAGCCTTTGGATAGCTCTAGGTTTTCAGCTTTGCGGGGAGAGCTTGGGGTGATTTGTCCTTATGGACTGTTGTGAGGAGGAGTTTTGTGCTTCATGTTTTATCATGTTTATTATGCTCTTACTCCTTTCTGTTGTATTGCATATGGGTGCTTGGGTTAGTCCTTCTAGCATAGATTAGAGTGCTTCTCTTGTCTAGTTGTTTAGACTTCTTACTCTTATCTTGTGATTTTAGGATGCTGCTTATTAGTTGTTTCTCTTCTCACTAGGTTGAGCTCACTCACTACTTATAGGTTCTAGTGAGGGTTGGGCCACCCTTGGGTAGACAGGGTACGTGTTTGCTCCTTAGTGTGTTAGATGATCAGTTGATAGTCCTAGAGTCATATAGGGTAGATGAGAGTCAGTCTGAGCCATAGTATCCTCTATATCTTGTCTATGCTTTAAGGACTGCCTTTTGATTTTATTGCCAGCTTCTCGCATTTATTGCTTTGGTTCAAGGGGAGTTCATTTGGGAGCTTTTAGAACTTAATGTTGTCGTAACTCAACTTGAACTAAAAGTGCATCACATGTTGAGGGGGAGCTGGATTTTCTTGCATTTCAGCATTCTGCATTGTAATATAACTACATAGAGCCTTGATTATTATCCTCTTATGACATGTTTACAATGCATTACATCTGCGCGGCGTGCGTAGCGCCCTCGGCCTACGCCGCAAGTGCCCGCTCTGCGCGGGCACTATTTTTGAAGGTAGGGGGACGGCGGCTCCACCTCCTTGCCTCCGCGTGCGTAGCGCCCTCGGCCTACGTCGCAAGCGCCCGCTCTCCGCGGGCACTGTTTTTGAAGGTAGGGGAACGACGTCCTCGCCTCCCTGCCTCTGCGTGTGTAGCGCCCTCGGCCTACGCCTCAAGCACCCGCTCCCTACGGGCACTGTTTTTGAAGGTAGGGGAACGACACCCTCGCCTCCCTACCCCTACGTGCGTATCGCCCACGGCCTACGCCGCAAGCACCCGCTCTCCGTAGGGGAACGGCGTCCTCGCCTCCTTGCCTCTGCGTGCGTAGCGCCCTCGGCCTACGCCGCAAGTGCCTCGCTGCCCGCTTTGTAGGCATCGCCTCGGCGGAGAGGCGCGACTTCGCCGTCCGCCTAGTAAGCAATGCTTCGGCGGGACGACTCGGCTCTGGCGTAGAACTCCGCCGCCCGCCTCGTAAGCATCGCCTCGACGGGACGGCACGTCTTCAGCACTAGACTACGCCGTCCGTCCCGTAGGCATAGCCTCGACGGGACGGCACGTCTTCGACACTCGACCCCGCTGTCTGCCTCGTAGGCATTGCCTCGGCGGGACGGCACGTCGCCCTCGCCTCCCTTCCTCTGCGTGCGTGGCGCCCTCAGCCTATGCCGCAAGCGCCCGCTCTCCGCGGGCACTGTTTTTGAAGGTAGGGGGACAGCGGCTCCGCCTCCCTGCCTCGGCATGCGTAGCGCCCTTGGCCTACGCCGCAAGAACCCGCTCTCCGCGGGCACTGTTTTTCAAGGTAAGAGAACGGCATCCTCGCCTCCCTACCTCTGCGTGTGTAGCGCCCTCGGCCTACGCCACAAGCACTCGCTCCCTACGGGCACTGTTTTTGAAGGTAGAGGAACGGCGCCCTCGCCTCCCTACGTCTACGTGCGTAGCACCCTCGGCCTATACCACAAGCACCCACTCTCCATAAGGGAACGGCGTCGTCGCCTCCTTGCCTCAGCGTGCGTAGCGCCCTCGGCCTACGCCGCAAGTGCCTCGCTGCCCGCTTTGTAGGCATCGCCTCGGCGTCGAGGCGCGACTTCGCCGTCCGTTTAGTAGGCAATGCTTTGGCGGGACGGCTCGGCTCCGGCGTAGGACTCCGCCACCCGCCTTGTAGGCATCGCCTCGGCGGGACGGCACGTCATCGGCGCTAGACACTGCCGTCCGCCTTGTAGGCATCGCCTCGGCGGTACGGCACGTCTTCGGCGCTAGACTCTGCCGTCCGCCTTGTAGGCATCGCCTCGGCGGTACGGCACGTCTTCGGCACTCGACTCCGCAGCCCGCCTCGTAGGCATCGCCTCGGCGGGACGGCACGTCTTCGACGCTCGACTCTGCTGTCCCCCTCGTAGGCATCGCCTCGGCGGGACGGCACGTCTCCAGCGCTAGACCCCGTTGTCCGCCTCGTAGGCATCGCCTCGGTGGGACGGTACATCTTCGGTGCTCGACTCCGCTGTCCGCCTCGTAGGCATCGCCTCGGCGGGACGGCACATCTTCGGTGCTAGACTCCGCCGTCCACCTTGTAGGCATCGCCTCGGCGGGACGGCACGTCTTCGGCGCTCGACTCCGCTGCCCGCCTCGTAGGCATCGCCTCGGCGGGACGGCACGTCTTCGGCGCTCGACTCCGCTGTCCGCCTCGTAGGCATCGCCTCGGCGGGACGGCACGTCTTCGGCGCTAGACTCCGTCGTACGCCTTGTAGGCATCGCCTCGACGGGACGGCACGTCTTCTGCGCTCAACGCCGCCGCCCGCCTTGTAGGCATCGCCTCGGCGGGACGGCAACTGGCACGTCTTCGGCGCTCGACTCCGCGGTCCACCTCGTAGGCATCGCCTCGGCGGGACGGCACATCTTCGGCGCTCGACTCCGCCGTCCGCCTTGTAGGCATCGCCTCGGCGGGACGACACGTCTTCGGCGCTAGGCTCCGCCGTCCGCTTTGTAGGCATCGCCTTGGCGGGACGGCACATCTTCGGTGCTCGACTCCGCCGCCCGCCTCGTAGGCATCACCTCGGCGGGACGGCACGTCTTCGGCGCTCGACTCCGCTATCCGCCTCGTAGGCATCGCCTCGGCGGGATGGCACGACTCTAGCGTTAGACTCCGCCGTCTGCCTCGTAAGCATCGCCTCGGCGGGATGGCACATCTTCGGCGCTCGACTCCGCCACCCACCTTGTAGGCATCGCCTCAGCGGGACGGCACGTTTTCGGCTCTCGACTCCGCCGCCCGCCTCGTAGGCATCGCCTCGGCGGGACGGCACGTCTTCGGCGCTCGACTCCGCTATCCGCCTCGTAGGCATCGCCTCGGCGGGATGGCACGACTCTAGCGTTAGACTCCGCCGTCTGCCTCGTAAGCATCGCCTCGGCGGGATGGCACATCTTCGGCGCTCGACTCCGCCACCCACCTTGTAGGCATCGCCTCGGCGGGGCGGCGCTTTCTCGACTCGCGCCGCCTCGTAGGCATCGCCTCAGCCGGACAGCACGTCTTCAGCGCTAGACTACGCGTCCGCCTTGTAGGCATCGCCTCGGTGGGACGGCACGTCTTCGGCGCTCCACTCCGCCGTCCGCCTTGTAGGCATCGCCTCGGCGGGACGGCACGGCTCCGACGTAGGACTCCGCTGTCCGCCTTGTAGGCATCGCCTCGGCGGGACGGCATGGCTCCGGCGTAGGACTCCGCCGCCCGCCTCGTTGGCATCGCCTCGGCGGGACGACACGTCTCCGACGGTCGACTCCGCCGTCCGCCTCGTAGGCATCGCCTCGGCTGGACTGCACATCTTCAGCACTAGACTACGCCGTCCGCCTTATAGGCATCGTCTCGGCGGGACGGCACTGTTAGTGATATGCCCTAGAGGCAACATGGAGATGTTATATATATCACATACTATGTTTATGATACATTACTTTGTTCCTTGAAATAGACATTATCATTGTTGATCAATGAATATGTGATTTATTCATGAGACTCTTAATGCTAAAATATTGCTATTTCTAAATGATCCCTGATCATATATCATATGAGGAACAAATATGATTCAAAGATCAGCATATGTATTGATTGATGATCATGTCTCATGGATCATGGTATGGTGATACCAAATCAATAATATGGACATGTGTTAGTGAACATATGTTGGATAGACCCACCATGAGACACTACAGAGATTCCATGTGTCATTAGTTGGTCTCAAGTAGTGTTTATGTAGAATCCTTAGACTTGAGATCATCATGGTTCCCAATATGCGTAGTAGCTTATTTTGGGACTACTAAACACTACTCCATAACTGGGTAGTCATAAAAGTAGTCTTCGGGTTTGCCATGAAACATGTAGTGGGATGTGAATGATGAAAATAGAATTTGCCCCTCCTTATGGGAGAGATATCTCTGGGTCCCTCGATGTAATGGATTATGAAAGTGCATGGCCATGCCAAGGTGATTGAGGAGTCAATCACAAGTTTATAATCCATCACGGAATCGAGAGAGTGATTGAGCTATTAAGAGGATGACACAGGTCTCGCCTTGAGCTCAATCTATATCGTGAGGCAAAGGGATTCGTACATGAGAACATTACAGGTTCAGCCGATATGATCTTTACGTATACTTTGGGGTTAATATGTCTTACTAGAGGCCGCTATTAACAAGGGTGACCGGAAAGGCGTTTCCAGGTCGCGACCAAGTATACGTGAACCTACAGGGTCACACACTTAACGGATTGGAACACTAATTCGAATATGATTCGGATGTGGGCTCAATTCGGATAGAGATCTGAATAGACTCCTATTGGGCCTCGGTCCACAAGGCCCAAGTGAGGAGGTCTATATATATGGAGGCGAGGGGCTGAGGGGACGTGCTTCTGTTAACCTCTAGCAAAACCCTAGCCGCCATCTCCCGAGCCAAACCCTAGCCGCTCACGAGTGCTAGTACACTCGCGATCGGCATTCCAACCCCGGACGTGTGGATACCGGTAGAGGCGCTGCTCGCTGCGGCGTTAATCAGCATCAACAACCTACACATTGGATCTGCTCGTGGTGTGGTTAATTGCATGGAGGAGACGACCTGTTCAGACGATCGGCTAATGCCACTACTACCTCGACGCGCGTGGTTGGACCGGCTTCTCTAACTCTTCTTCCGCTGCGCTGCGCGTCTAGTGGTAACGATCCATGATCCCTCCTTAAGCATGATGTCCTTGTGTGCGCGGTAGAAAAGTTTTGTTTTCTACTTTCGTAGCCTACCCACAATCCTTCAGGCACGTCTTCGGCGCTCCACTCCGCCATCCGCCTTGTAGGCATCGCCTCGGCGGGATGGCACGGCTCCGGCGTAGGACTCCACCGTCCGCCTTGTAGGCATCTCCTCGGTGGGACGGCATGGCTCCGGCGTAGGACACTGTCGTTCGCCTTGTAGGCATCACCTCGGCGGGACAGCACGTCTTCCGTGCTCCACTCCGTCGTCCGCCTTGTAGGCATCGCCTTGGCGGGACGGCACGGCTCCGGCGTAGGACTCCGCCGTCCGCCTTGTAGGCATCGCCTCAGCGGGAAGGCACGTCTTCGGCGCTCGACTCTGTTGTCCGCCTTGAAGGCGTGACCTCGACGAGACGACCAGGCTCGGAGCAGCGCCCTGCCGCCCGCCTTGTAGGCATCGCCTCGGTGAGGCGGCGGCGACTTCGTTGTCAGCCTTGTAGGCGTTGCCTCGGCTGGACGACCCGGCTTCGAAGTGGGATTCCGCGGGCCCCTTCGCAGGCATTGCCTCAGGGGGCCGCCAGCTACTTGTTGCTTCAGCCCGCCAGTCGGTACCCTCGCGCGTGCTGGCGGGGAACGGGGGGCTGGGATAGTTTGGCACGTCAGCTCGCCCATCGGGACCTCAGCGCTTGCTGTTGAGGGAGTACTGTTATGGGGGTGGCCCAACCGCCCGTAACTGGGCCTTGCAACCAGCCTAACATGTAATAGGCCCGATAGTGTAAAGGAATATACTCATGTAAATATACCAATGTACCCTCATCCTTTGTAAGTACTAAGGGGTAGAATGGGGATTTCCTATTCTACCCCACTCATGTATATAAGCCCCCAGGAGGGGCAGGAGGAGGAACATCCTCTCATTCCTACCAACTCTCCCACAGATCTGGCTCTCCTCTTCCTCTTCTACTAGTCCCCTTCTCTACTGTTTGGCCTGTAGCCACGACAGTTAACAAAGAATGAATTAATGGCATACAAGATAACAAGAATAAAATGAATGATAATTGTGATCTTTACCGGAAACATAAAGCTATCTTGCCGCATATTGCTTCACTTTGTAATGTCTCTCTTTCCAAATTGCCTCCATAATTTTTTGTTGCCTCTTCAACTCTTGAGTGCTCAAAGTGCTCTCTTGAGGACCAATCAAATTCACAAATCTATCCATAGGCCCTAACTTTCTTGGTGTCGATCATCCGATCTCTTCAAGTTCTTCATTGACCACCTATTATGCTCACATTTTCTCTAAACCTCATCTTCTTGCGTTTTCTTGCACTTCTTCTTGTTTTTTGCCTCCTCAACAAACTTACGGCACTTTATTTGGTCTTCTTTTGTAGATTTGGGACATCTTGCGACATTTCCTTGAATATGTGCAATATGTTGCTTGATCCTATAGATGCCCTCGAAAATAACCTTTCCGCACAAGATACATTTCACCTTGTCCAAATTGTTTAGGTTCACTAACACCCCATATTCCCACCCCTACATCACTCGACTTTCTTTTGAGACTATCTTCGATGCCCACCTCAGGAGCTGACGTGGCGGATGACATCCTAGTTTAGATACACATATTTATTCATACACAAATTAGTGGATTACCGATTACACAAGGAAGTGAGGAACTACAAGCTCTGTGCTTCTGTAGCTCACTACCCAAAAGTCAGAACAGAGAGCAACCGAACTAATTACCTGTCCTATGCAGACTATAGAGGTGACGCCATGATAGGCCGACCACATGAAAAGCGAGCACTGAACAGCTGAAGCGGACCACGCGAGTGCTGTAGAAGCTGGTGCTCCTCAGTCCTCACTCCCTCCCCACGAGCTCATCACCTGAGTCGCCTCCTGCCCCCACAGTGGCCAGTCGCCTAGTCCCCACTAGATCGCCGACGCTCATCCCCCTGTAGGCTGGCGCTCGTCCCCCTGCAGGCCGGCCCTCCTCCCCGCAGGCCCGCGCAGCTCCCTGCAGGCCGGCGCTCCTCCCCCCGCAAGTTGGCACTCCTCCCCCCGCAGGCCGGGGTAGCTCCCCTCAGGTCGACGCTCCTCCCCACAGGCCAGCGCAGAGGCACTCCTCCCCCCGCAAGCCGACGCAGCTCCTCGCAAGCCGGCGCAGCGGCACTACTCCCTGGCTCCTCCCCACTAGCTCCTCCCTCAGGCCAGTGCTCCTCCCCACTATCTCCTCCCTACGGCGAATCCGCGGAGGCGGCGATGGCGTGGATTTAGAGAGATCACGGTGACGATATGGAGGCAGCTCCGCGGCGTCGCTGAGAAACCCTAGCTTGTTCCCGTTTCCTGCTCTTGTCCTGTAGAAGTGTGGAGTGGCTTATGGTCCCATGACGGCGTGACCCCTTTAACTTCAGTGCTCTGGGCGCTTGGGATGCCTCATGCCGCCTCGCCGATTCCTCCCCCGCCCAACACCCTAGGCGAGGCGCCGGATGGCCACCCAGCGCCTAGGCGGCCGCCTAGTGTGCCTTTTAGAACACTGATCAAGATCAAATGCACTTTTGTCGAAGTCCATAAGTTGTCGCTAGGAGCAATGTTAAGTCATTAATTAGCATGTGTGTGTGTGTATATATACATATATTATCAGAAAATAATAATTATTGAAAGGTTGACAAACCACTGGATCATTCGTCTCAGCGTCCATGATTTACTTCATATGGCGGTAAACGTAGAATCCACATATGTTGCCCTGTAGCTACTGGTGGCATTGCAAAAATAGAATTACATACATAGGTATTATCAATTCTAGCGGCATTATAACAAAGTGTGATATAGGATTGTTGTGTTGTAGCGGGTACCGAAAATCGCGTCCTATGTCGCAGTGTGTCACTAGATTCCTTGTGTCTCCCTCCCTGGGCAACATAAGTGGTAAACGACCTACGTGGTTCAAAAAAATTTAGCATCGGCTATTGCAAATGAAGAAAAGATTACAATAGAGTTATGCATGGAAGAAATGAGTTTACCTGTCAATTGCTTGTTGCACACGAGTGAAGTCGTGGTTGCTTCTAAGTAGGGAATCATGGTATATTATCTTGCTTCATTTTGGTACAATCACAATCAGAATCCAGTGAGAGCTAGTCATGTATGTCGACATAGTGATTAATCCTAAATTCATGTTGCGTATAAAGTACAAATGAAACTTGTGTGGTAACTAGTGAAGCACTTACCTTTGGTTGAAGGGTACCATGATGTACTCCTAGTCACTTTGAGCAATCAATCTGCTTGTTATGTAATCTTGGATGAAGGATGCATCATCGTTGATGGATTGCTCAGAGACCAAGTGTGGGTCGAGAAAACCCACCGGTTGTCGCTGTCGCCGGACTTGTTGGATCATGTATCTATCTATAAGCAAAGAGTAATGATATTTATCGGTTTCTCACCCTTCAGTAGGGTCAAAATCCGGAATCCAAGCCCTCCATGCAATATCTGATGTGGCAAAGTTTCCCACAGCCCTAAAGCCTCTTAGCTCACCGCATCACGCCTGCAGCACCCTCTCCTTCATGAAGTACTCCGACATGAAGTTTGATGGGTCCATATTGATAGTCCCACATGAGGTAAGGACATGAGAGCATGACTTGTGAAGGAGCTTTGGCTTATTGCATGTGCAGGTATGTTAATTCACATGATCTCTAAGGTACACCTCGTGGGTAACAAGAGAGCGAGCAGTCCCAAATCCGTCTCTATCCTGAAGGAACACGTCAAAATGATGCTTTGTATTGCCCATCATATAGACCATGTGCGACTGACCCTTCTCAATCTTGTCCTGCATGTATGTTGTGATCTTCGAGCAGTATGGTGTATGTGGGTTGGCTGCATGAAGTGCTACATTTGCATGCCTTTCCTTGAAATATCCTATTGTACATTATAGAACACCTTTGGTAATGGTGATGAGGGGCTGAGAACGGACATCCCTAAGAATGGGCGGTCTTCTGGATGGTTTGTCCTTCACAGCAATGTGTGTGCCCAGGCTCCTATCTCGTAGCACCTCGAGCATACAAGGAAGGTTATCGTAAGCCACCTTGAAAGAACCGAATCTTCTTTCCAAAGCCTTTTACTTCGCACACCATGTCTTGGCATAGCTAATCTTGTACTTGAATTTTTCCTCAATAGCCACCATGATGTGCTTGCCCTCTAGGTCATTCTTTACTATCTCTAGGCCTGGGCGTTCGGGTTACCCAAATTTTTCGGGTCGGGTAGTTCGGGTAATTCGAAATTCGGGTAATGAAAATTGCTACCCGATATTAGCCCCCAAAAAAACACTACCCGCAATTTCGGGTACCCGATAATTCGGGTTCGGGTATACCCGATATACCCGAATTTATAGAAAACCAGCTAATTTCCTGACAATTCGGGTAATTTACAGACAATTTCCCGACAATTCGGGTAATTTACAGATAATTCGGGTAATTCGGGTAGTTAGGGTACCGGGGGATATTACCCGAACTACCCAAACTAATTTCGGGTAATCAAAATCGCTATCCGAATTTGGGATCGGGTACCTCGGGTTCGGGTATTTCGGGTTCGGGTCCGGGTAATTCGGGTACGGGTAACGGGTAGCGGGTATTTTGCCCAGGCCTAACTATCTCATCGTACATGAGATTGGCTTTGAAGGTGGATGTCAGGTTGCGATGCTTCGGCAAAACACTACTGAGGACGCAGGAGTGCGGCTCAACCATTAAGACAATCTAGTGAGTCTCGTACTTAGGTCTGCGTGCGTGCACATGCCAAAAACAGCCAACCTGCTCATAGACTATGATGTACTGCTCCAGGTTAGATTTTAGGGCCCAAAACATCTGCTGGATGGATAAGGCTTACAACTTAATAGCATCCTCAGTGATCCCTTGTCAGCAAACATTATATGAAGCTGAACCTCTGTAGCATGGTACTTCCATGGTGATTCATGCTCGTCATATACAGAAAGACCCTTAACATCAACCGTATTCCATGCTTGCGGGATAGGACCTTTGTCCTCATCGAAAGAGTCATCACCATCCTCTTCTAAAACTCCCTCCTCGGCCTAGGCCATCCGATCATCGATCTCCATCTAACGCACAATGTTGTTGACATACTCCCCTGTGTCCGCCTCTCCACTGGGCTCAACTTGCGTAGTGCGATCTTTAACATCTGCATCCGCCTGTCAGGTGCGCTGAGCGTGCGGCGTGCAATATTCCGATTCTGCCTCTGCAACATCGCCCACCGCGTCCTCTTGATAAACCACGCGCTGCGCACCAGAGCTGCTCCCACCAACCGGACCTTCTGTGTCTACCTTTGAACATGGTTGCACGAGTAGCACGCACTCGTAACCACATCGTTGGCAACCTTGCACAAAGTCTGTCCATGCAACTGTGTACATCAATCTCCTCAACTCTCACCGAATGTCTATGGCAGACCGACTCCAAAGCTCATATAGGATGACACTGCACACCTCCGGGTCCAAGGAGAAGCTGCGTGTGAGCCAGTCTAGGACATCTCTGATTCAAGCATTGTTCGCGTCCGGGAGTACCATACGGACTTACAGAAAACTGCTAAGATTAACATTGTATGGATCTTTCCAAATGATACCAACACCGTAATATACTTTTAATATTGACAGCTCCTCTTCATGCACGTGACCAAGTCTCCATAACCCTACTTAAACGTGTCCACTCTCTCATCATTTCAGAAACCACTGTGCATATTGGTTAAACTTTGTCTCTACACCAAACTGCTCTAAAATGTTGTTCTACGCTATCACTCATCATGCCCCTCTGTGCTTGTCGTAACTATTTCTCTTGGATCTTCGGCATCACATCTGATGCGATACAAATTTTACAAGAAAATGCTGAATAATTACATTGGCACCACAGAGACAATCGATCACCACAGATCGAGCCACCCCCCTTCACCACAAGCTCTCCACTAAAACCGGCGAACCCTCTCCCCCTCCTCAATATAGACACCTCCTCTCCATGCACGAGACCAAGTCTCCATCGCAACGACCACCACGCAAGCCATCTCTTCCTCCTCATATCCTTCCCCTGCTCGCCTCCATGCTTCGTTTGCAAACCACCGCAAGCAACTCGCTCGCCATGGACGAGCGCGCATCTGTGGCGCAGTTCAAGTGATCGAGCCGTGCGCTTAGTAATTGCAGGACACAAACGAGAGAGCGAGGGATAAGAGAGAGAGGAGGGACCGGAGATGTCGAACACGCCGGTGAAGAAGGCGATCCGGAACTCGGGCGGCGGCGGGTCGACGGGCGGCTCGCGGGGGTCGTTGGGGCAGACGGTGAAGTTCGCGCGGCGGACGTCGAGCGGGCGGTACGTGAGCCTGTCCCGGGAGGACATCGACATGGAGGGCGAGCTGGCGGCGGACTACACCAACTACACGGTGCAGATCCCGCCGACGCCGGACAACCAACCGATGATGGACGGCGCTGAGCCGGCTTCCGTCGCCATGAAGGCCGAGGAGCAGTACGTCTCCAACTCGCTCTTCACGGGCGGCTTCAACAGCGTCACGCGCGCCCACCTCATGGACAAGGTCATCGAGTCCGAGGTCACCCACCCGCAGATGGCCGGCGCCAAGGGCTCCCGCTGCGCCATGCCGGCCTGCGACGGCAAGGTCATGCGCAACGAGCGCGGCGAGGACATCGACCCCTGCGAGTGTAGGTACGCGCAATCGATTGCACAAACACACAAGGCTATGTATATGTCTAATGTCTGATCAATGTACAATGAATGAATCAAATGCCGCTGCGAAAGAAAACCTCGCTTATGACAAAACGTGCAACGCGCCAGGTTCAAGATCTGCCGTGACTGCTACCTTGACGCACAGAAGGCTGGGTGCATCTGCCCCGGGTGCAAGGAGCACTACAAGATCGGCGAGTACGCCGAGGACGACCCGCGCGACGTGTCGTCGGGGAAGCTCCACCTCCCGGCGCCGGGCGGCCTCAACACCAACAAGTCCCTGCTCGCCCGGAACCAGAACGGCGAGTTCGACCACAACCGGTGGCTCTTCGAGAGCTCCGGCACCTACGGCTACGGCAACGCGTTCTGGCCCAAGGGCGGCATGTACGACGACGACCTGGACGACGACGGCCTGGGCGGCGACGGCGGCATCCCCAACATTAACCAGAAGCCGTTCAAGCCGCTGACCCGGAAGATGCCGATGCCGACGTCGATCATCAGCCCGTACCGGATCTTCATCGTGATCCGGCTGTTCGTGCTACTCTTCTACCTCACGTGGCGCATCCGCAACCCCAACATGGAGGCGCTCTGGCTGTGGGGCATGTCCATCGTTTGCGAGCTCTGGTTCGCCTTCTCGTGGCTGCTCGACATGCTCCCCAAGGTGAACCCCATCAACCGGAGCACGGACCTCGCCGTGCTCAAGGAGAAGTTCGAGACGCCGTCGCCGTCCAACCCGCATGGCCGGTCCGACCTGCCGGGGCTCGACGTGTTCGTGTCCACGGCAGACCCGGAGAAGGAGCCGGTGCTCACCACGGCCAACACCATCCTGTCCATCCTGGCCGTGGACTACCCGGTGGAGAAGCTCGCCTGCTACGTGTCCGACGACGGCGGCGCGCTGCTCACCTTCGAGGCCATGGCGGAGGCGGCCAGCTTCGCCAACATCTGGGTGCCCTTCTGCAAGAAGCACGACATCGAGCCGCGCAACCCGGACAGCTACTTCAGCATCAAGGGCGACCCGACCAAGGGCAAGCGGCGGTCGGACTTCGTCAAGGACCGCCGCAAGGTGAAGCGTGAGTACGACGAGTTCAAGGTGCGCATCAACGGCCTCCCGGACTCCATCCGCCGGCGCTCCGACGCCTTCAACGCCCGCGAGGACATGAAGATGCTCAAGCACCTCCGCGAGACCGGCGCCGACCCGGCCGAGCAGCCCAAGGTCAAGAAGGCGACGTGGATGGCCGACGGCACGCACTGGCCGGGCACCTGGGCCGTGTCCGCGCCCGACCACGCCAAAGGCAACCACGCCGGCATCCTACAGGCACTCATCATGACATTGACCCAGGGTTTTCAATTTCGGACGAAATTTCGTTATTCGGACGAAATTTCGTCCCTTTCGTCCCCCGGCGAAAGATCTTTTATTCGGCTAAAATTCGGCCGAATTTGATCCTATTTAAAATTTGGTTAAATTTTATTCAAAATTTGGTTAAATTTTATCAAAAAATTGAATTTTTTCGTCCGAAATCTAAACGAAATAACCGAAATTTCGTCCTTTCGGTTCTTTCGCCTGTGGGCGAAAAAATTTTCTCCCCGAAAGATTTTTCCCTGCATTGACCATTTGCGTCTGGGTCTTGCCATGCATCAGTTCGCACGATTACCTGCTGTGAACATTTATTGTGACATGGCATGGCAGGTGATGCTGAAGCCGCCGTCGCCGGACCCGCTGTACGGGATGCACGACGAGGAGCAGCTGATCGACTTCAGCGACGTGGACATCCGGCTGCCGATGCTGGTGTACATGTCGCGGGAGAAGCGGCCGGGGTACGACCACAACAAGAAGGCGGGCGCCATGAACGCGCTGGTGCGGTGCTCCGCCGTCATGTCGAACGGGGCCTTCATCCTCAACTTCGACTGCGACCACTACATCAACAACGCGCAGGCCGTCCGCGAGGCCATGTGCTTCATGATGGACCGCGGCGGCGAGCGCATCTGCTACATCCAGTTCCCGCAGCGCTTCGAGGGCATCGACCCCTCCGACCGCTACGCCAACCACAACACCGTCTTCTTCGACGGCAACATGCGCGCGCTCGACGGCCTCCAGGGGCCCATGTACGTCGGCACCGGCTGCATGTTCCGCCGGTTCGCGCTCTACGGCTTCGACCCGCCGCGCACGACGGAGTACACCGGCTGGCTGTTCAGGAAGAAGAAGGTGACGCTGTTCAAGGACCCGGAGTCGGACACGCAGTCGCTCAAGGCGGAGGACTTCGACGCCGAGCTCACAGCGCAGCTCGTGCCCAAGCGGTTCGGAAACTCGTCCGCGATGCTGGCGTCCATCCCCGTCGCCGAGTTCCAGGCGCGCCCGATCGCCGACCACCCGGCCGTGCTGCACGGCCGCCCGCCGGGCGCGCTCACCGTGCCCCGCCCGCCGCTCGACCCGCCCACCGTCGCCGAGGCCGTGTCTGTCATCTCCTGCTGGTACGAGGACAAGACCGAGTGGGGCGACCGCGTCGGTTGGATCTACGGCTCCGTCACCGAGGACGTCGTCACCGGCTACCGCATGCACAACCGCGGCTGGCGCTCCATCTACTGCATCACCAAGCGCGACGCCTTCCTCGGCACCGCCCCCATCAACCTCACCGACCGGCTCCACCAGGTTCAAACAAACAATTCTTCGTTACATAGCTACACTCAGGGTTAACAATTTCGTTTGGGAAAATTTTTCGGAGGTAGCAAAATTACCGAAATTTATGTAATTTCGGTTCGGATTTCGGTAATTTCGATTTAAATTTTGATAAAACTTTAGAATTTTGAGAAAAAAGTTTATCAAAGATAGTAGGGATGAACTAGATATTGGATATAGATGAAATAAAGATGAAAATATAGATGAAACTTGCTCTAATATTTAAAGTTCATCTCAAGATTTAATGTAAACTTAAATTTTGGTCTTACAAAATAATTTCGGAGGACCAAAATGTTCGAAATTGCGCAATTGCGCGCCGCTACACTACATCGCGCAATTGCGCGCGGCTACCTATAATTCTACGATGGAATTGGATTCATAGTTTTAAATCTCCGGCTATAGCTGCCGCTATAGCCCGCTATAGCTGTTTTAGACAGATAAAGCTATTTGAGTCTATGTATAATTTAGCCGCTATAGCCGGCTATAGCCTCATTTAGCTCCGCTATTAGCTGTTTGAGAAGTCATCCGCTAAACGTCATAACCGGAGATTTAAAACACTGATTGGATTACATACAAATGTATCGATGATCAGGTGTTGCGGTGGGCGACGGGGTCGGTGGAGATCTTCTTCTCGCGGAACAACGCGTTCCTGGCGTCGCGGAAGCTCATGTTCCTGCAGCGGGTGGCGTACCTCAACGTCGGCATCTACCCCTTCACCTCCATCTTCTTGCTCGTCTACTGTTTCATCCCGGCGCTCTCCCTCTTCTCCGGCTTCTTCATCGTGCAGACGCTCAACGTCGCCTTCCTCTTCTACCTCCTCACCATCACCGTCACCCTCGTCGCCCTCGGCATCCTCGAGGTCAAGTGGTCCGGCATCGCCCTCGAGGACTGGTGGCGCAACGAGCAGTTCTGGCTCATCTCAGGCACGCAATTTTATACTGCACATGAACGCAACACTCTGTTTATGATCAGTAACATATGCTATGTTTGGGCAATGCGGCGGCGATGGCAGGTACAAGCGCGCACCTGTACGCGGTGGTGCAAGGGCTGCTCAAGGTGATGGCCGGGATCGAGATCTCCTTCACGCTGACGGCGAAGGCGGCGGCGGACGAGAACGAGGACATCTTCGCGGATCTCTACATCGTCAAGTGGTCGTCGCTGCTCATCCCGCCTATCACCATCGGCATGGTGAACATCATCGCCATCGCATTCGCCTTCGCGCGCACCGTCTACAGCGACAACCCGCGGTGGGGCAAGTTCATCGGCGGTGGCTTCTTCAGCTTCTGGGTGCTCGCACACCTCTACCCGTTCGCCAAGGGGCTCATGGGCCGCCGCGGCAAGACGCCCACCATCGTCTTCGTATGGTCGGGCCTCATCTCCATCACCGTCTCTCTGCTCTGGGTTGCCATCAGCCCGCCAGAGGCCAACTCCACCGGCGGCGGCGGCGGCTTCCAGTTCCCTTGATGGATTAGGTCGCTGAATGCTAATTCCTGCTGCGAGTGTCAGTACGTGCTACATGCATATATCTGGTATATATGCATGCTACCAGTAAGCATGGATGCACGCGAGCATGCAGAATGATGCAATGCGATAGGGTTAGATGTGGCAAAAGAAGTTGTGTTGAGTTTTGAATACTTGTTCTCTGATAGGGTAAAGTTCTGAAGACTTGAGAGGCTTTGATCAGTATTTCTATAGAAAAATGGGCTTGTTCAGCTCAAAATTGAATTGAAGAACAGATGATGTAATCATATAAACATTAAACTTGTTTTCCTTTTCATCACCTAGCTTGTCTATTTTATGGGTGATGCATCTTGTTGGTTACAAGATAACCTTTTGTGTTCAGGGACATACAGTATGCTTCCACCATTGCGGTGTAACCACCGTGCATTTAAATTTAAAAAATTGAAAAAAAAATCTAGATATACCTCATAGTTTACTAAACTTATGTATAAAATTTCAAGTTCAAATTCATTCTATGTTAAAAGTATCAAAAAAAAAGAAAATTTTAACAAGTTCAAATATGTCAAAATTTTCTCTTTTTTAGTACTCTTAACATAGAACGATTTGAATTTTAAATTTTATACATAGGTGGAGTAAATCATAAAGTACATTCAGAAATGTTTTTGAAATTTTTCATAACTTTTTTAGTTTGAATGTACGATAAGTGTACCGTAAGGGTGAGTACGTACTATATGTTCCCATGATAAAAAAAAATATTACTAACTGCACTGAACGGTAAGTAGTTGACTTGACTTTGGAGATACCAAAGAAGTCAAAGATCCAATATAATCCATACAAGCATGAGAGCAATTGAAACCCTAGTTGGTTGAAATAGTTCGACTCTGGTGATCGTTATGTGATTCTGGCCCATTACAGTGCTAATATTGACTACTTGAAATGAAAAATTAGAACGGTAAACACCTGTTGCACAGTTGCACTGGGCGGCCTACAGGCAGTTTCTCCTCCAATGAGTCCTTTTATTAGCGCTTTCTTTGGTTGCAGCATGGAATGTGCATCCTATTATTCATGACCATGTGGTTTCAAAAAAAAAAATCATGACCATGCACCAGCACTCTAGCTTCTTACATATGGACGAAGGACCATTGTCACAAGGTCAAAATTTTCTATACAGAAACAATTGATAGCAGCATAATGTCCTAGCAGTTCGTTGTATATATACATTGTAGAATGTTGATTGTTTGTTCGAGATTTAAACCTTTCTGGTTACTCGGTGAGCTTCACCGTTGAAAATTTTGCGAGGTGTTCACATGCTGAATTGCTGGTAGTGCTGATAAACGTCTCCATTCTCCAGACCTCCTTGCCAAGCTGAATACTGTACTGACATGTCAGATTTGTGGAATTGCTCCAGGTCTGCACCTAAAGCTGACAAATCCAATTGCCAGAATTGGTTCTTAGGCTCTTAGCCGACATTTTAATCCTTATAATTTGCTCACGACCAAGAGCTTCATTAGTGCTCAGCTAGATACCTGTTAGTTCTGCGGTTCATCAGATGATGAAGCAGAAGCTGCCAGCAGAGAAGAGAGCGATGGACGCAGCAGAAGATACAGTGAGGGTCCAACAAGGGATAAGTCCCAGTGGCAGAAGCCAAGAACCATTTTTCCTGTCGACTAAATGATAATTCATTGAGAATGACATCTGATGCGTGTTTTTCTTATGTTTGCGTCAGGCAAGGTGCAAAGTTATTCATGTAAGCTTTCTACACAACGTTAAATACATTAGGACCAACGTCCTTACCATCTTCTTGCTGTCATGTAATTGTAGACCCAAAATGGTGAGAAGACGGAGAGCAAACAAAAATCAAGGAAGGTGGCATGAATCTGACACATGACATTAAACAAATGGAAAATAGTTTGGTGTTAAAACCTTCTTGCTTTTCAAAACCATAGATATTTATCCCATTTCAATCAATGGCAACATACCATGTCAAATTATCACATGATCCACGGAACAAGTCACTAAGAAGCTTGGAACGGTATAAAATAGAGAAAACAAAATGAGGGTCTATTTGTACTTTTTAAAATTTTGCATATGTTTGTCGGTGCTTTCTCCATTTTAAACTCATATGTGTTGCATTGTTCAATGTACCTACATCACAGGTTTCAAACCTAACTTGGAACAAACAGAAGTATTTCTTGTGTTAAAATTGTTGCATGTATTCAATATAAACAGAAAAAACTAGATGGTTGGCCCAAAGTGATGGCTTCAAGTTCTGAGGTGTGTAATTGCAACAGGTTTACAATTATCACTTGACAAAACTGAAAGAACATATAGGATACGTGTAAAAACATAAAAGTTGCATGTGGATCGCATAAAATTTACTATAGAATATGCTGTGATGAGCCCCCCCCCCCCCCCTCCTCCTTTAACAGAAAAATGTTTTTGAGGATTGGATTTCATATATACACTTTAACAGAAAAAAGTTTTTGAGGATGTAAACAACAGTAAAACTAGAACATACTCTTGCAGTTAATTTTGATTTAAGAAATTTTAATGAACATTGTCCAATTTCATCTTCATCACTGGGAGGTGGAGGAGGCTTCCATAGAACAAAGCAAGAAATCAAAGCATACGCTCCCCCAATGCATGAAAGAACCAGGAATGGCCAGACAGGAATCTTGCTTTTTGAACTGCAATACAATTATGCTGTAACATGAATAATACAGTGATGTAATTCTAAAGAAAAGATAGAACCATAAAAAAAAAGATGCTGCTAACATTATATTCTCGTGTTTGTTTTTATGTGTAGAGTGCAGAGCCAAGAAAAGCAGTGCAGAAGAAAGCGGCTAGTGCAAATTCATGACTAGAACATGCAAGAGTGCTGGCTTCCCCAAATATTGCAAATAGGTTTATTAAGTTTTTGAATTTCAATATCACTGTCCATTTAGTAGTCAGTACCAAATTCATCATAATTGTAAAGAAAGCTAACAAGTACCATGATTCTACAATGTAGTACTTGTTAAGCAACGCAAAGGCCTCTATGATCAAATGGATGTAAATATGTAATTCAATGAATGATTGAAATGTGACAGGTCCATTAGCCAACACACGTGTGTGTGTGTGCATGCGCACATGAACATTGTGCCTGTTAGTTTTTCTTCCTAGAAAAGAAAATGTCCATTTTACAACCTTCAACTGTAGTCTGAGTCCGAATTTTAACCCGCAACTCTAAAATTGTTTACTTTTCACTTTTGAACCATAAAAACCGGTGCAAAATACCCCTCGGCCCGAAATCACCATGGTTTAGGATGATATGTCGCTGTTTTTGCTGACATGGATGCCCATTAGGCAGTATACGCTGACGTGGACTCTGACTGCTCCTACTCTTCTCTCACCATGTATGCCCAGCCGCTCAACAAGCTGACGTCGGTGAACCTCGCGCAGCAGACCTGCTGAAACCTGCTCGTCCACGGCCGGGGCACCATCCTCGACCATGTCGTCCAAATCTTCGCGTTGAGGTCACCACGGCAGCACACCAATTCTTCGAGCAAGTTTGGGGTAGCTATGTTAGAATTAATTTTGATAACTTATGTGTGGTCAGAAACGACTAGATTGTGTGTAGTCGTTACAACCAGTCGAAGTCGTGACGCCTGTGTGTTGTCATAGCGATCATGGTCGTAGTCGTAGCCGTCGTGGCCATGGTCGTAGTCGTAGCGGCCGTGGCTGTAGTCGTAACGGTCATGGTCGTAGTCGTAGCATCACGGCCATGATTGTAGTCGTAGCAGTGACAGTCGTGGTCGTAGTACCATGGTCAACAGTATATGTGGTTGTGGCACCATGGTCCACAGTGTGCATGGTCATAGCTACAGTGGTCGTAGCTACAGTATCAGTGGCTGTAGTGGTCGTAGCTACAGCGACGGTCGGTGCTCGGACGACCTGCGTTGTTGAAGTGCCACGCTCGGAGCGACCGTAGTCTGTGTGTGGTTGGAGTGACCAGAGTCTGTGAGTGGTCGGAGCGACCGTAGTCTGTGTGGTTAGAGTGACCAGAGTCTCTATGTGGTCAGAGTGACCGGAGTCTGTGTGGTCGGAGCGACTGAAGTCCTTGTATGGTCGTATACGACCGGTCTACGTGGTCGTAGGCATAGTGGTTTGAGATGCGGTCGAAGACAAGCCATTGTCAGAGACGTGGTCGAAAACAAGCTGTATTCGAAGAAGCAGTCGGAGCTACGGTCGGAGCTACAGTCGGAGGACTATGGAAGCGGTCAGTGCTCAGAAGACCAGCGTGATCGTAGCACCCGTGTCCACCATGGTTGTAGTTATAGCAAACCGGTCGTAGCTGCACCGAGTACTGTGGATGTCATACTCGGAGGAGTACTGTGGGTGCCTACTCGGTGGAGTATTGCAGAAGACATGTGCAGCCTGTCACTGTAGCGTTCATGTGCAGCCAAAGACGTGTGCGGCTTGTCACTGTAGGATTCGTGTGTGGCCGAAGACATTGTGTGGTCGATCATTGTAGCAGTCATGTGCAACCAGTCACCGTAGCAGTCGTCAGCACGAGAGATCGTGGAATGACACGATGCTTCAGTCAGTTGGCGAACTACTCAGTATAGGCCGGTAGTCGTTGTCAGAGTTAGAGTCATAGTGGGTGAGTGGCCTATGCAGCTCAGTTGTCTATATATACCATGTAAGCCGAATACGCAAAGTAAGTCGAATGAGAGAAAAGAGAAAGAAGAGGAAAAGTGACGCAAGTTGAGTTCGCATCGGAAAAAAATTTCTCTCTGTATCTCTGTGTTTGTTCGACTTCCATGTGTAGTGTGTGTCTACGGATAACCTGGTGTATGTGATTCTGATGTTATGTTCTGAGTAGTTGTAAATGGATTATGACTACTGAGATCAGAGTTTAAAGTGTGTATGTAAGTTGCGTCCATGTGCTCACGTGTATTCGATCCTATGGGCAAAATCCCCGGCGGCCCAGCGTCGAGTGCATGTGCTGTCGTGCTCCAAGCGCTTCGGCCTGTCCGGCCACGGTGTGAGCCTAGGCAACAATGCGGCCGAGCCTACTGCCACCTGCTGTGCGTCTCTCGCCCACTTCCATGACATGCCACTAACTAGGAGCAAGCAACTGAACCCCATATCAACTCGGGATCGAACAACGACATTAGCTCCATAGAGTGAGCTGCCTCCATGGCTCCATGGAACTAATGCAACATTTGATCGATGAGGACGCACTAACCGCACTTGGGAAAAGAACTCCAAAATTCCAGATGGTCGGTGTGTCAGGCTCCACTCTTCTTCCTCCCTCCCGACCCAATCCGCCCAGAGACCAAATCCATCCGCCATCCCCAACTCCGGCACAGCAGATCCACCTGCTCAAGGTGCTTGTGCTCTCCATCCTCGCCAACCTTGAGCATCGTCATCCCCATCCGTGCGCGGTTCCACCACCACCTGGTCAGAGCAGGGATCACAGCTACCGGTGTCTCTGTCCTGCGATAGGGGCAGGGAGGCGAAGGGGCATGACGTGGCCTGTGGCAGCAATTGGTGGGGAGGAGCACCCGCTTGGAGAAGGATTGTGGCTGGTGGCGCAGACGTGAGAGGAGGAAGAACACGGGGGTGGGAGAGTGGAAGAAGTAGATAAGGAGGGACTGACATGTAGATCCCTCAATCTTTTTTATTTACTAATTTGTTAGATGATACGTTGGGTGATGTGATAAACACGTGGCATCCACGTCGACCAAAACCGCTTTGGATTGTGTCAAGGTGATAGAGTGACATAATTTTGATACTTTTAGGTTGTGTTAGACGGTTTTATAGTTACGGGTTAAAAAACAGTCTCAGATCATTGTTCAAACTGAGTTACGGGTTGAAAAACGGACTCAGACCATCGTTCAAGATTGTAAAGTGGATTTTTTCATGGGATTGAAAAACGGACTCAGACCATCGTTCAAGATTGTAAAGTGGACTTTTTTCTCTTAGAAACAAGGGTGGTGTGTGACTTCAAATCCAAAGAAAACTGGAAGATGATTATGTTAACATAATGGTCAGCATGAATACAGTAACTTTTGATGAAATTCCATAGATAGCATTTTAGTTCAGCAATACAAGGTAGTTTTCTCTTTTAAAATTTTGAATTAAATACATCAGTTAAAACGTATAGGAAAATTTTCTTAAGTAAACTTACACATGAAACGTGATATGGTTCTTTGATGCTACTCTAGCAGACAAAAATGGGCATCGACTTGAAATTTGCAGGTCCATTTACCTTCTGCCAGTAGGAAGAAGCAACATGCTGTACAATAATGGCCTGAGGCACATTATGTACCATAGAGAGACAAGAACTCATTCATTCGAAAGCCATCATCACCTTTCAGATTATATAAAGCTTCCGCAAGAAGTATGTCTCTATACTGTAACCAGATTGGAGTGAAGAATTAGTAATTTTTCCCTTAAGCTGAAAACACACACAGCCACCAACCTACTTGCTGTTTAGATCTAAAATGAGACAGATGAAGGTTTTAGGTATCCGACATGTGATTTTTCTATATAACAACTAGAGACCCTTCCTGAAGATGGCATGATTTTAGAACGCCAACTATGGTAGCAACCAAGAATAGTCAGTACTTTGAAGAATGTAGAAACGATGGATAAAGATTTCCAGCAGAACTGGCATTTTCCAAAATATCAGGACTGTGTTCAAAGTTAACTCCGAAGGACCTCCAACAATTAATCGGTTTTACTTGGTTGCTTACACATAACATATGCAATTGCTTACACAGCATTCCTCAAGTAATGGGGAACAAATTAGTAGAAGCGTAGAATGCAGTATACACACAGTACACATTTAAATTTGTTAATGGTTTGCTTATTTCCACAAAATGCTTGTTTAACAAGTACCATCACGGCCCTCGATCACTGCAGATTTCCGAACCGTTGCTGCTACCAGCACCAGCAATTGTCACCATCAAATTGTATTATCAAAATGCACCGGCCTGATCGAATAACATCGGAGTCAACCTAGTTGTGTGCCGATTCAATGGGACAATATTGCCAGGGCAGAGAAAACATGGAAAAGAACAGCATGCTAACCTAGCATACTATGGTCAAGAACAGGGCAAATTACTGAGGATTCCAACGACCGAAGCTGTCCAAATCTGTGCGACTATGGCCTAGGATTTTCACTGATACAGCGATACGTACACAACCAAGGACTCAAAATTCACCAAAGTGCAAAGCAATCGATGAATTCCCGTGGAGGAACAAAGGAGCGTGAGTAGGACCATACATACCGGCGTCTGGTTGGGTGCGAGCTGGAAGACGTAGTATATGAGCCCCGCCCAGAGCCCGAAGAGCAGCACCGACGTCGTCCAGTCGCTTAGCCGCCCGCCGCCGCCGCCACTACCAGCTCCAATTTGGGGGACAGCCGCCGCCGTTCCGTCGTTCTTGCTTTCTTGCTCCTGTGCCGAAGAATCGACACCGGACGGGCCCTGGATGTTAGAACTAATATTGATGATTTGTAAGTAGTCAAAATTAATGGTCGAAGTAGTGGTTGAAACTATAGTAGTTCAAACTATGGTTGAAGCCGCGAAGCAGTGGTCCAAGCCGCGTCTAAAGCCACATTTGAAGCTGTGGTAGTCGGAGTCGAAGACTCCAAGTACGCGAGAAGCCGTGGTCGTAGCATCGAGATGATACGACGTAGTCGTGGCAACGTGATTGAAGGCATCATGGTCATAAGGCACCATAATCATAAAGCAGTCGTAGTCGTAAGAATACTATAGCAGCCAAAAGAATACTGTAGCAGTCGGAGTATTCGAGTACAAAGGAACGTGAGAAGCGGTTCGCCAGGAGAAGCGGTCTCGTGTGATCATGGAGATATTTTAGGAGGCATGAGAATAGGCCAAGTTAGTGGGTGTGTGGAGATCGTGTGTATGCATGAGACTTATTTAAGCCAAGTAATTTCTGTTATGTATGAGTTAAGCTGTAAGAGCTAAGAGAGAGTAGCAGCAATAGAAAAGATTGAGTGATTCAATTCCAACAATTGGTATCAGAGCCTGAGTTCTCAGTTCTGTGCATGCCCAAGTACCTTCGCTTCAACGAGGTGTCTCACTCCAGTACCCGATGCTCCCCTCCTCTAACTACTCCACCTGGGCGATCAAGATGGAGGTGTGTATGGAGGCTCAGGACATCTGGGAGGCGATTGAACCTGTGGTCGGAGTGGTCGTGAAAAGGAGGAAGGACAAGATGGTACTTGCGTGCTTCTTTCAAGCCATTCTCCAGGATGTGCTCCACCAGATTGTCAAGAAGAAGACAACAAAGGAGGCGTGGGAGAAATTGAAGATGAGGTATGTCGGCGTTGATCGAGTGAAGAAGGCGCGGCTGTAGACCTTGAAAAGTGAATTCGAGGCCCTGCGCATGAAGCAAAGCGACTCCATCGATGAGTTCGTTGGCAAGATCAGTGGGCTTGCGAACAAGTTCAGTGATCTTGGTGCCACCCTGGAGGATACTGCACTCATCAAGAAGTCGCTCGATTTGGTTCCTGACAAGTTTTTGTAGGTTGTTACTGTAATTGAGCAATTCTCCTATTTGGATACTATGCCATTCGATAAGGCGATTGGCCAGCTCAAAGCGTACGAGGAGCGCATATGCAAGCGCGAGAAAGGAGATGAGGGGCATCTGCTTCTCACCAAGGCTGAGTGGGAGAATCGGTCGTCGAAGCGAATGGCGAGGGCTCCTTCGGCAACACTAGCAGTGGTGGTGGTCGAAGAAAGTTCGACAAAACCAAGGTAATATGCTATAACTGTCAAGAGTTTAGACACTTTGCATACGAATGCCTTGAGAAAAGAAAGGAGGTGAAAGAAAAAGGAAAGGAGAAAGCGCTACTCTATGACATTCAGAGTGATGATGAGCCAACTCTTCTATGAAGACTCGTGAAGTATGGTCAGTCAAGATAGGGGGAAAATAAATTTGTTAGATACTAATCTTGACAAAGTTTGTATCTGCATGTTTAGTTTAGCCTTTTGCATGTAGTGATCATGTTGTATAGGTCATTGCACTTAGTAGTGTATGGCACCAGAAGAAGCTGGCAGTGGCGAAGGCCATCGCAACGTGGAAGAGTTGGTGTATGCCGGCGCCAATGTTAGTGCGATGTTGCTGCGAGAAGTTAGTGTGAGATCGACAATGACAGCAGTGTGAAGCTGCTGTACGAAGTTTCGACGTGAAGTCGAAGGCGGTTGTGTGAATCCATCGCCACTGCAAGATGAAGACATGATTCAACAGTGGTGTGAGACCGCTGTAAGTCATGCGAAGAGAAGGCCACTACGTGAAGCTAGAAGAAAGTTGTTGCTTGTGACAAGAAGATGCAGGTGATCCGTATCGGTGATTCAAAACATCAAGATTAAGGGGGAGAGAATGTTAGAATTAATCTTGATGATGTGATGTGGTCGTGGCAACGTGGTTGAATGCACCATGGTCATAAGGCAACTATGGTCATAAGGCACCATGGTCATAAGGTAGCTGTGGTCGTAAGAACATTGTAGCAGTCGGAGCATCTGAGTACAAGGGAACATGAGAAGCGGTCCGCCGTGAGAAGCGGTCTCGTGCGATCGTAGAGAGATTCCAGAAGGCATGAGAATAGGCTAAGTTAGTGGGTGTGTGGAGTGTCATGTGTGTGTGCATGAGGTTTATTTAAGCTGAGTAATTCCTGTTATGTATGAGTTAAGTTGTAAGAGCTGAGAGCGAGTAGCAGCAATAGAAAAGATTGAGTGATTCAATCCCAACACTGGAGGGAGGAGTCCCTGCAGATTTGGGCCCAACCCCGCTACCCATTGGCTCTTCCCGGCTGGGGCACAATGGATTTGAAGAGAGGGGCATTGGCTTTGGCTCTGATAACGGTGGCGATAGTAGGGATTCTTACGATGAGCGGGCCAAGTGGTTTGTGGAGCGGGGGGAGGGGAGCACAGCTACAAGTGAGCACGAGGGAGGAGACCATGGTGGTAGTGTGCTCAGTGAGTAAGGGAGGAAGGATATGGTGACGTTTCTATCCTTTGTATCATATATCCAACGGTTCGGATGGACGCACATCACGCGAGTGAGTGAGGACTAAGGAGGAACTTGCTCGAATAAAACCAGCAATTTCCAAAAGGAATGAGTACTTTACTCCCGAACTTTTGCATAGTCTAAGTTTTAATCTGTAACTATAAAACTAGATGTTTTACACCTTTTAAATATCAGTACTATTTATTTTACCCCCCTAAGGTCATCCGAAGTTGGTTTTGTTGTGACGTGGTGCCAAATTGGCAATGATTTTGATATGTGACCTGGTTTTGGGATGATATGGTACACAACAGCATTATCAGGGGAAAATATAAGATAGGCCTCCTCCTCCGCCCTCTCCACCTCCTCCTCCCCTACTGCCCTCTCCAAGCTCTCCATGACCCTCTCCACTACCTCCACACCTTCCACAAGCTCGCCGCCGCCACTGCCACCGCCAACTTCTCCTCCTCCCACCGCCTCATTGTAACATCCTAAAAATTCAAGGATTCAAAAATGTGGAGTTTTTAAAATTTTTCTTGCAATTTGCTAGCACTCCATTTTCTTTTGAATATTTACCTAAAATCTTTTCAAGTTTTGTGCTAAGTAACTAATGACTAGAAATAATTCTCGAGTACCAAAATAACAATCTCTGCAATAAATGATACAAAATAATTTAAGTGTGAGTTTAAACCCTGGAAGACCTAAATTCAACTTAATTAATTGGAACAAGCCTTATTTAAAGAATCAAAGAAAAGGTGACCTAACCATTTAAACAATGAGGGGTGAATTCAAACCTTAGGGATTTAATTCAAAGTTTAACTGTTGAATCCAAACCTGGTTATAATTTAGTTAAAGGGGATTAGCTGAATTAAGATACAACTCAAATCTACACACACACACACACATAAACTATGCAAATAAATTCAATACTAGTATTAACATTAGGGCTGCAATTTAACAAAAAGGGGTTTGGATATCAGGCTCAAAGTAATTAAAAATTTGGAATGCTAGTACCTTCCTTCCTTTCCTTCTATGCCAGGTGGGCCCGGCCAATTTCCTCTCTCTCTCTCTCTCTTTCTTCTCTTCTTTCTTCCTCTGCACATGGGGCCGCCCTACCCCCCTTTTTCTTCTCTTCCTACCCTTTTCCTCCACAGCCGCACGCTGGCTGTTCCTCCTCCCTCCATTTCTTTTCTTTGCCGTGTCCTCCGCTCACGTCAGCCGTGCGCACGCCCGACAATCGCACGCTCCCACCATGCCTGCTTCCATCGCGTCGCCATCCCCTCAACACGTCCGCGCCCATGCCCTGCTCCGCTGAAGCCAACCCTCCCCGTCGCACGGCCGAGAGCGCGCAACCACCGCACCATGCCGCTCGGGTCGGCCACATGCACCGTCGTGTTGCTAGGACCACAGCCTGCCCGCGCGTCACCCCAAACCACGTCATGACTGGCCGCCTCGTCCCATGGTCCGAAGCTGTAACCACGCCATCGCCACCTCTCCTGCGATGACCGGCCACCCACTCGCCTGCCGCGCGCCCCTTTCTCCGGCTATAAAACCCCGCTAGAAGCTCCCATTTGCACCGAAATCCTTCACATTGGCTTCCACCCGAAGCAATTGGAATTCCCGAGCCCCTGGCATCACTGGCGACCTTGTCTTCCCCAAGACCGGCCGACGAGCGCGCCGTCAATTGAAGCCATGCCGGTTCAATTCCTCTCTCCTGGAGCTTCCTAGGACCAAGGCGAAGCCGTAACCGTCCTCATCCGGGCTACCCCTTGCATGTACACTGCCGGCACCGATCTCCATCCTAGGCCGCCGCCGCACGTCGCCGGCCTCCCCTGGTGCATCTCCGGCTATGCCAAGAACTTAGTAAGCACCCTTCCACCTCTCTCGTGCTCATTCCCGCCCTAATTCAACTCCCCGCCCTCCCTCGCGCCAGCGCCCCGTTTCACCCCCACCTCCGACCGCCAAACCTCGCCGCCGGCCCGTCTCGGGGCTCCTCGGCCCACGCCAATCAACCCCATATCATCCTCGTTTTCATGGCAACCCATTTTGCTGGTCCTAGCCGTCTCTCCGGCCACCACTCGCCGCCGGTGAGGCCGCTCTCCTCCGGTGCCGTGATGCTCTGCTTTGGCCCTAATGGCTGCTGCGTATTTGATGGTTCAAAACCTCAGTTCAGTCAGCCCAGGCCGACGGCCCAACTGGCTAACCGAGCACACTTAAGCACACTGAACCCCCAGGTCCTGAGTTCGAGTCCTCTGCTCCGCACGTGTAGCTTTTGTTTTTATTTCGGTTTTGTTAATCCATTCGAATAAAGAAGAATAGAGAAAGCTAGAAAATAATCCATATAAACTAATAAATTTAATCAGGATATAAAATGAGGGTACTTAAGGTTTGGTGTTGATTATTTCTTATATAATCCACTAATATAGTTTAACTATTTATTTGAGGCTTAATTATCAATTAGAGGCATTAGTAAAATGTGGTTCTACTTAAGGTACCTAAATTGATAACAATCCCTAATCAAAAGGGCGCCTTTTAAGTAGAAATGTCTATATATGCGTGGCAAGTATAGTAAGGTAACCCGTAGGTAGTCAGATATTAAAAGAAACCTACATAATGTAGCGATGTGAGTAATAGTCATCGCTATCGTGCCATCGACAAATAAATCTCAACCATAGATTTAGTGGAATATTGATAGCAAAGTATAACCTGGTATAGCATGCTCGGTCCTAAATAAATGAATTTAAATAACAATAATAATTGAAGTATAGGCGAAATGATAAGATTTCATAAGTTAAATCTTAACATTAGGTTTAGTAAACAAAAATACAAAATACTGAGCACGATTGAATATAGCGAGCTAGGATTCGAACACATGGCTCCTAACTCAAATGATGCCTATTAATAACTAAGGGTTGCATAAAATGCTACGTATCAAATTACTAGTAATATGAATTAATCCGATAAGCTAAAATTTGTATACATCTCGTATATAGTTGTAACATCCTGAAAATTTAAATTTAAAAAAAATGTGGAGCTCTTGAATTATTCTTGCAATATACTTTATTTGAATTTGGAGTTTATGGTATTCCTCTGAAATTTGGTTGAGGTTCCAAAAAAGTTAAAAGGTCAAGAAAGAAATAAACATGTGTAAATAATAGAAAACTAAAATTTAAATTAAGAATCTGAAAAGATGATCCATAAAGAACGAGGAGAACGCTCGATAAAAAAATGGCAAGAATAATAAGGTAGCAAATAATTAAAATGCCAACATATATAGATGTGTATATGTATATATACATATAAGTATATAGACATATTAACATTCTACATCTACAAAATTGGTGCCAAAAGTATAAATACAAAATTAGGTAAACAAAAGAAAAGGATAAAGGAATGAGCCAGACATAAAATGAATGTACATATAAATAAAAATATGTATGAAAGCATATGCAAATATACCTGTACATACATATGTATAAATACAAGAAATATATATATATATATAAAGAAGAAAATAGGTGAAGCCAGGCCGGCCGAAACGGCCCGGCCCAGCTTCACAGCGCCCCCCCGATCGTTCTCTCTGGCTGCGGGCCCCGCTCTCCACCCCGCGCTCGCCTCTCTGCCCGTGGACCTGCGCCCACCCCGCTCTTTCTTCTTTTCTTCCCCGAGCGCCCGCGCCTCCCTTCCTCTCTTCTTTCTCCGCGTGCGCCTGCGCCTCCTCTGCTACGCTCAGCTTCCTTCCTCCACGCGGCATCCATGCACTGCCGTGCCCACGGTTTCCCCCGTGCCGCCCACCGTTTCCATAGCCTCCCCGTGGCCATAAGAAGCTCCCCGCGCCACTCCTCTCCCATCTCCTCCCCTTCTTCCCCCTCCGGCCGTAAGCAAGCCGCCACCGCCTCCTTGCCAAATCCCACCCTCCGGCAAGCCCCCTCCAAAATTGAGCGTGTCATCTCGATCCCCTACAACTCTTCTTCATCCCCTCTGTTTTAATTGGAGTCCGGTGCGCCGGAGATCGCGCACTGCCCATTTTCCTTGTCGCCGGCCGAAGACGCCATTCCCGCCGACATTCCCTCCTCGGGTCTCCGCGGTCTGATTCCCCGTGGTGGGAGCATCCCCAAGCCGCCGTGAGACTTCCCCGACCACCGGCCGGAGCATTTCCCCACCGAGGCGAGCCCTCCACATGAGCCACCCACCGCCGCCCCTGGCTCCCGGCGCCAGGCCGCCTCGGCTACTCGCCGGCTGCCCCGACCGCACCGGTACGTTCCCCGGGACTCCCTCTTGCCTGTGCTCACGCTAATTGGACTTCCCTTCCCCTTGGTCATCACCACCCCCATGGCCCCTCTACGCCCGGCCGCCTCCACCGTCGCCGGCCACAGTCGCCGCCGCCCCGGCCGGAGCCGCCCCACCCGGAGCTTCACCACCTCGGGGGCAACCTGTTTTGGGCGTCCCCCGCCCCTCCGGCCAAAGGTCGCGCCGGGGAGCCCACCTGCCCCGACCGCCGAGCTCCTCCTCTGTTTCAGCCGGCTACCTCTGTTTGAGCTCCCCCTCAGCACTCGCTTCTTCAGTTTTAAAACCCCCTCTCAATCACGAAACAGTGAGCATCCAGTTGGCTAGCCCGAGCGCGCATAACCCTCAGCCCCTTCCCCAGGTCCCAGGTTCAATTCTAGCAGCCGCCCCCTTTTCTTCTTCTTTTTAGTTTTGATTATTATTAATCCAGTTCAAGCAAGAACAATTTAGAAAAGTTAATAAATTTAATTGGGATATAAAAATAAGTTTAACTAAGATTTAATATCTGGTTAATTACTCTATGAGCAATTTCCATACATGCTTAATTATTGTGTCCTTGTTAATTATCTCAAACTATTTATTAGTTAAAGGTAGTAGTAAAGATGGCTTTGGTTAAATGTCCGGATTTAATAAGAATCATAATTGAAAATACATCCAAGTAAAATCTAAGGGGAATAAATTGATAATTATAAAAGCAAGGTTTTAATTTAAAAAGACTACTCTTAATTATAATTAAAATATAAGCCCAAACATTTAACATGCTGTCACCTAATAAATCTCAGTAATGTATCTTATTAAATAAAAAATTGGAATACTACCTTGTACAAAGATCTCTGCCTAGATAAATGAATCAAATATAGAGCTAAGCCTAAGAATAGTTAAAGTATGAGCAAGCTAATAATAGTGCCATTAATTAAATCTTAACACTAGCTTTAGTACAGAATAGTATTGAGCATAATTGTATATATAACAAGTTAGGACTCATATGAGTGGATCCTAATTCAACTTAAATTTAGCCTAGCTATGAATGAAGATACATAAAATATGATAATGGGATTATTAGAGATTTAAATTTTAATCAATTACCATATATGAATAAATGTTGAGCCTTTGCTATTTATCTTAATCTAATTAGTAAGTAAAGGCCTATATCAGAGATTATTCTAAAACTTAATAAAGATATCCAAGTGTTGTAATACCTTTGACTAAAAGATTTATAGAATAAGTACAGATCTTATCCATCAGTCCAGTTTGCCTTTACCATAACCTGAGTTGCAAGGAATGCATACCCTAAAGATAAAATTTGTACACTAAACTCCTGTATCAGCCTATAGGTCTAACCCGACTCACGGAACTTCCTTGATAAACGTGAAACTAATAATAGAGGTTAGTAATAAAAAGATCGAACCTCGCCTTTCTCCAATCGGCTATGTTTGGCCACTTCTTTTCCAAAGTAAATAATTCCTGTAGATACTTCCTCACTTTTGATCTCTTATTATCCTAAAATTTTCCCTCACGGTAAAGCATTCAGACAACTTATCTTCCTGCTCAAGTCCAACTACTGCTGTGCTTACAACACGCTAACCAAAAACATCCTTCTATTCTCAAATCATAATAAATGTATAATTTAAATTAAATCGGGTATTTAAAGTGTTTGGATTTATTTGGATCTTATTGAGTTATTTGCATTTATTTGGATTCAGTTGCTTAGCACGTAATTAGAAATTGAAAATCGTGAAGATTCAATGGATCAAACGAGATCAAGATCGAGGTGAAGAAAAAGACCAAAAGCTCAAGACCATCAAACGAGAAAGCTTTGAGTGAGCCCAAGACCGCGGTAAACCGCGTCAGGCGAGTCAATACTTTGATCATGTTGAACCTACATTTTCTGCAAATTATTTTGTTTTAAATTATCAAATTGCATGCTGTTATTTCATATGCAAATACATGTTTAATTTGAGATTCTAGTTATATGCCCATTGTTACCTTTGCTAATATTACACCTCCTTTGGAATATTTGATTACGTGAATCTTGTCGCCCTAGCCAAAAATTATAATGGTAACCTTTGAAAATAAGTCCCTAATTATATGCCATGCTTAGTACTGCATAAATACTCAAGGGCGCTGAAATGCCCCAAACATCATTGTCATTTAAATCATGAGAAACTGGTTTGGGCAGTCATGGTGGGAATGACTGGTATATTTTGACATGATTATTTTATGCTCCCAAAAATCCCAACTTGCTTAAATATCTGAGCGGATGGTTTGGGGGCTGGTATGTGGTGCGGTGAGAGCACAAATTGTGGAGTGTGGTAGAACCGCTCAGATAATACCAAGGACTGAATCTTGTGATGACATCCTGATGTAAAACAGTACAACCACAAGTCTATAATGGGTACGACCTAGCTGAATAACTTGCAAGCGTTTAGTTCAGATATCACCAGTGGAAAGTGGGTGCCAGGGTGTACTGGTTTACTCACAGTGAGGCACAGGGTTTTACTGTACTCGCACGGCGCAAGAGGGGCTTCGATCGTGGTGGTGTAACCCTTCAGCGGTGAAACCTCAGCGGGTGGTGTCTAGCTAGATCGGAGTAAGGTAAAGGCTTTGTGATAAATTATCTGGGTCTCATGCCTAAGGAAGCATGTTGGCAATAAAGATAATTCATCTCTTATGGTGAAAGTGTACAACCTCTGCAGAGTGTAAAACTGTTCGAGCAGCTGTGCCCACGGTCATGGGCGGACATGGGAACTTACTCGAGTTAGTTCTATTTCCAAAAATATTTGTGGGTGGGAATGGAAAAGTGGAAGGGCAGTGGAAAGCCCTGATTTGAATTGTCCTGGGTGTCGTCCCAGTGGTAAGTTAAGCGGCTATAACGCTGAAAGATGTTATACGGTGTGATGCCGTATGTATGGAAAAATTATGGTGATATTAGGCATATGGTGTGATGCCATATGTATGGAAAATCATGTTAATATTCCTTGAACATTATGTTTTGTTCCAAAGTTGCTAGGTCTCAGGAAATTTTATATTGTATTTCAAATAGTGGCATTTCTATTCTTACAAAATAAAATATGGGAAGAATAAATAGAGTCGTAAGAAAAGAAGATGGCTGTTTATGGTAATTGCATAAAGAAGTTGGTGGATTTATGTTGATCATAATAGGGACAACGATAATATGAATTCTGGGAGAAATAATTTGGTGGAGCCTAAATGAATATATAGGCTAGATAGATGATTTAAATGATCTTTGGAGAGTTAGGGAGTATAAAGGTAATTGTCGGATCACAACACTGATACGTAGTGTAAATTCTTGGAAGATGTTGACAATGATGGGATTAGAATGATTTGATCAAATACTAGATGGATAATTTGAATCTTGGGAATTTGGAGGTATGAAGATAACTATGGGAGATTTATCTTGATCAATGATAATCTTGGTGGATATATATTAGCGAATCATAGACATGATCAATGATATTCTTGGTGGATATATATTAGTGAATCATAGACCTGATCAATGATATTCTTGGTGGATATTTATTAGAGAGTTCTAGATCTGATCAATGACATTTTTGGTGGATGAATACTAGCGATTCGTAGACTTAATCAATGATATTCTTGGTGGAGGTACAATAGTGAAGTAGTTAGAGATGGAATATAAGGTGATAATTGGAAGAGCAAATTATGGTTGTGGATCAGTAACAAAAAGGATTGGATTGTTAGGGATTAGAATACAAAAGAAAGAGATCGGTGGATTAGTTAAATGATGGCATCCGTTGTTTGGGGTCTTAGACTGCAATCAGCAAGGTAAGTGTGTCCTTGGTGGATTAAGTCAATTATAGTAATCGCCGTGTGAAGTTTAGGCAGTAATAACAACACTATGGTTAAATAACGATAATGCCGCTAAAAGCGATTTTTGGCAAATAAAATAACCCGAGCCCCTCCTTTGTTAAGCCATGCATACTACTTATTTGCATTCTGTGTATTGGCTCGCGGAGCACGGGGTTGGAGTGCTCACACTCGCTTTTGCGACAAAATTCAGAATCAGGAATCAAATCACCTTGCCTCAGCAACAAGATTGGACAAGCTGGCAGAGAAGATAAAGATGTCAAGGGCTAGGCCGCGAACCTCCAGTTGGCTGCCTGTGGGCATGTCCTGAAGGTCCCACCTGTGTGCTTCGCTCTTCCGCTGCTGCAATTTAATGATTTCGGCCTAATCGGCCCATGTGTAAGTTTACTATTACATTTACGCTTCCGCATGATATGTACTTTGATATTCAGAACTGGAATCTGTGAGCACTATCTACTGATCCAGGGAATAGTGCGGGAATCACAGAAGATTCCAGATTGTAAAATCTGGGGTCCCTACAATAGTTTAAGCCCTGAATATTAACACTCAACAAAATAATACCCAGCTAGATTTGTACACCAACTCACAGACTTAACCTAACTCATGGAACCTCCTTGATAAATATAAAAGTAACAAAACGAAGTTATTAAATAAAATGGGATAACCCATGGTATTCAATAGCCGGCTAAACCTAGCCATCCTCAAATCTGAAGTAAGAATAACACCGTCAATATCCCTGTATCACGAGCCCTCCTTAGCCTTTGCTTCATCGAATTTCCTTTTACCAATCATCACTTCGTCCCAGCCCAGTGTGACTTCGTCAGTCCTCTGCACCCAATCAACCTTGCCTCAAATCATCCATTAACTCAAAGTAAAACTAAATTGAGTTTATTTGGATTTATTTGGGTCTTCTGAGTTATTTACTTTTATTTGGATTCAGTTGTTTGTCGCGTAATTAGAAACTAGAGTTCTGAAGATTCTATGGATCAAGCGAGACCGAGATCGATGAAGACCAGGAAATTAAAAATCATCGCATGAGGCAACTTTGTGTGAGCTCAAGACTGCGGTAAACCGCGCCAGGCGAGTCAATATTTTGATCATGTTGAACCTACATTTTCTGCAAATTATTTTTGTTTAAATTATCAAATTGCATGCCGTTATTTTATATGCAAATACATGTTTAATTTAAGATTCTAGTTATATGCCCATAATTAACTTGATTAATATTACACCTCCTTTGGAATATTTGAATATGTGAACCTTGTCGCCCTAGCAAAATTATAATAGTAACATTTCTAAAATAAGTCTGTAATTATATGCCATGCTTAGTGTTGCTTAGATACTCATGGTCGCGAAAAACTCTCAAGCATCACTTTTAATCATGAGAAAATTTGGTTAGGCAGTCATGGTGGTAATGGCTGGTATATGTTGGATATGATTATTTTATATTCTCAAAAACCCCAACTTGCTTAATTATCTGGGCGGATGGTTCGAGGGTGTGTGTATGTGGTGCAGTGGAAGCACAAAGTAGGTAGTGGTAGAACCGCCCAGATACCACTAAGGACCGAATCTTGTCATGACCTCCTGTGTAAAACAGTACAACCACAAGTCTGTAAAGTACAACTTGGCTAAGTAAATTTATCGAAACCCCGGACTCATCTCACTGGTAGTGGATGGAAGTGGATACGCAAGGGCAAGGGAAGGCCTAAAGGGACACCGAGTGGAGGGTGAAGTTTTCCAGTCGTGCTAGCGCTGCGGGGAGTGGAGCCTGGGCTGCGCTAGTATCCGTGGCGAACATCCCGTGCATAGATGGGACCCACCGCAAGTGGGCAGTTTCCCATAAGGTGAGATGACAAAAGGGGCTAGATACTTTGAAAAGTCATTGTGATGATCTACTCAACCATATGGCTAAGGAATCATGTGGGGCAACGAGCGGATTGTCTCTTGTGGTGAAAGTGTACAAACTCTGCAGAGTCAAAACTATTCGAATAGTCGTGCCCACGGTCAAGGGCGGACATGGGAACTTAACCAGATATAGCTCTATTTCAAAAACATTGTGGGTGGGAATGGAAAAGTGGAGGGCAGTGGAAAGCCCTGATTTGAATTGTCCTGGGTGTTGTCCCAGTGGTAAGTTAAGCGGCTATAACGCTGAAAGATGCTATATGGTGTGAATGTCATGTAATGGTGGATGGAATCTGGATCGCTATTATTATTGCATTCTCTTACACATTATGTTTTTGGTCAAAACTGCTAGGTCTCAGGAAATTTCTATGTATTATATTTTAAATAATGATAATACTTCTCACAAAATGAAATGTCAGGAAGAATAAATAGAGTCGTAAGAAAATAAGTTGGATGTTTGTGGTAAATACACAAAGATGTCGGTGGATTTACGTCGATCATAAAAAGGAAACGATAGTGTGGATTCTGAGAGAAATAAGTTAGCAGAGTCTAAATGAATAGATAGGCTAGATAGATGATTTGAATGATTTTTGGAGAATTAAGGAGTGCAAAGGTAATTGCTGGATCAATTTTTGGGAGATATTGGTGATAATGGGATTAATAGGATTAGATCGATTACTAGATGAGTCAATTGAATTGTTGGGAGTTTGGAGATATGATAATTGGAGTATAAACTTGATCAATGATATTCTTGGTGAAGGTATACTAGTGGATTAGTTAGAAGTAGATAATGGAAAATAAGGTTGATTATTGTAAGAGCAAATTGTGGTTGTGGATCAATAGCAAAAGGAATGGGTTGATAGGAATTTTGGAATACAAAGATATTGGTGGATTGTATAATTGATGATATTCGCTGTTTGGAGTTTTAGACAGCACTCAATATAGAAAGTGTGTGTTCGGTGGATTAATCAAATGATATTAGATAGATGATGTCACTAGCTGTTTGGAGTTTTAGGCAACAATTGATCGGTGGATTATATAAATTATGATACTCGCTGTTTGGGGATTTAGGAAACAATTGATTGGTGGATTGTATAGTTGATGTTATCCGTTGTTTGGAGTTTTAGACAGCAGTCAGTATAGAAAGTATATGATCGGTGGATTAATTAAATGATGTCACTCGCTGTTTGGAGTTTTAGACAGCAATCAATATAGAAAGTGTATGATTGGTGGATTGTATAAATGATGTCACTCGCTATTTGGAGTCTTAGACAGCAATCAATTTG
This sequence comes from Dendrocalamus sinicus, assembly GCA_036346575.1. Lineage (NCBI taxonomy): Eukaryota > Viridiplantae > Streptophyta > Magnoliopsida > Poales > Poaceae > Dendrocalamus > Dendrocalamus sinicus. The sequence continues at coordinate 13,041,098 of CM070663.1, forward strand.
GAAAGAGTATATTCGGTGGAATAATTAAATGATGTCACTCGCTGTTTGGAGTCTTAGACAGCAATCAGTAAGGAAAGTGTGTCTTTAGTGGATTAAGTCAATTATGGCAATCGCCGTGTGGAGTTTAGGTAGAATTAATAACACTATGATTTAATAATAATAATTCTACCAAAAGCGAATTTTGGCAAATAAAATAAACCGAGCCTCTCCTTTGATAAGCCATGCATACTATTTAATTGCATCCTGTGTGTTGGCTCGCGAGCACGGTGGTTTGTGCTCATATTCGCTTTCCCCACAAATCCAGAATCAGGAATCAAATCACTACGCGTCAGCAATACTTTTAGATCATGATGGCGAAGAAGATGAGGATGTCAAGAACTAGGTCGCGAACCTCCAGTTGGCTGCCTGTGGGCATGTCCTGAGGGTTCCACCTGTATGCTTCGTTTTCGCTACTGCATCTTATTGATTTCGGCCTAATCGGCTCATGAGTAAGTTACTATTATATTTACGCTTCCGCTTGATATGTACTTTGATATTCAGAACTGTAATATGTGAGCACTATCTACTGATCCAGGGAATAGTGCGGTGGAATCACAGAGGATGCCGGATTGTATAATCTAGGGTCTTACACTCATCCCCACCAACGCTGCCTCCTCCAATTCCTTCCGTTGCTCCCTCCAGGCCACCCCGCTGTAGTCTTCCACAGCAACCCCCACGAGGTCTCCCCCGCCTTACTGTCCTTAGCCATTGCCACTACACCACCATCGCATGCCTCCTTAACACCATCACCTCCCTTGATCGATCCCTCTTCCTCACCTATGAGCTCATCTCAGATGTATCCCCCCTCTTCGCCCTCCTCCGCAACGCCAAGATCCCATCTTTCACCTCGCTCTCCTCCTGGCATTCTCGCCTCTAGCTCACCACTGATGTTTGCAATGCCCTCCACTACGTCCACCTCCAGGTCGACACCGTCCATAACTGCCTCTCCTCCTCCTCCATCCTCGTTTGTGGTGACGGGCCCTCTTCAATGCAAGATCACCCACTTTGGTGTCACCAACCTCGCTATCGAGCTCCCAGACTTGAAAGAAGAGTAGGGTTACGACGAGATCAAGTAGGGGCACTGCCAGTCGGGGGAGGTGGATCGAGGGCACACGTAGGTACATGGCTCTGGAGGTCATCGGCGCAGGCGCACTATCACGGGGCTCTGACATGTTCGCGTTGGGCATGGTGCTGTTGGAGACTCTAACGGCGTGGGGGTGCTGCTGTGCGTGGTAAAGGAGCCCATAGCGCGGTTGGAGATGTCGTGGGTCACTACCAAGGTGTCCAATCTCTTCTTGGAGGCGTAGGAGTGGGCTGACAAGCTGTGCATCTGGTGCGCCATATCAGCTAGATGGTGATGGCTCAATTGGCCTAGCAGCGGAGTCCGATGGGGCAGAGGCAATGAAGATGTAGAGAGAGGAGAGAGAAGAGGAGGGAGAGAAAAAATAGAGTGGAATTGATCATAGAATATGATATATGGAGTCTACCTTATATTTTCCCTGATAATACTGATTATGTGCCATGTCATTTCAAAATCAGGTCATATAACAAACCATTGCCACTTTGGCGCTACATCAGAGCAAAACCGGCTTTGGATGGCGCAGTGGGTAAAATAAATGGTATTTGTACTTAAGGTGATAAAACATCTGCTTTTACACGTAAATGTTAAAATTTAGACTATTTCAAAAGTTTAAAGGATAAAATAGACTTATTCCTTTCCAAAACCAAGGCCTTATTTGTTAGCTACAGCTTTCTGCCACCGCCATTTGGACCGCTCCAATTGCTCGAAGTTGCAGTTTGCACCCTTGCCGTTCGCCATTGTCGCCCGAACCTACATGGGACATTGTCGTTCTTTGAAGCTGCTCTGGAAATGAAGTTGGAGAAGCTGCAATAGTTGAAGCCGGAAAAGCTCGGAGCTAGAGATAGTCAGCGAGGTCAAAAGCAGTCTTGACTCTGAGTCTAAAACTAGTGAATGAATCCGAGATGCAGTGCACTTTGCCCAGGAACGTGACATGCATGTTCTTCGAGTACCGGAGGAGCAGGAATAGTCCCAACGTACAACATTCTGAGGCAGGAATAGTCCCGACACACAACATTCTTCAAAAAAATTATAAGTCGTTTTTTAGCTTATTTTAATCTATGATTTATAATTTATTTAATAAACCAACGTAATGATTTTTTCATCATTATTTTGAAATGGTGTATTATAATAGCTTTTTAGAAACAGTTTATCGGCTTTTAGTTCATTAGTACGAAAACAAAAAATAAGCCACAACCAAATAAAACATGCTTTATATCTATGCTAAGCTGGCTAAAAATATCTCTCTTACTACTACCTCCGTAAAATAGATTCAGTTAAAATTTTGGAACGCTGACCACTAGTGCACACAAAAAAGTTTTATACCGGTATAGAATAGTAAATTTAATTTGTTAGCAGAATTTGTTACTTGCCAAATATAAGAGGAAATTGCTATGTGATCTTGTTTTAGATAAATGCAGAGGAGACCCCAGCTTATTATCCAAGCTAGAAGTATGTTACAAAACCCAAAATCCCATAGTTCGTTAAACGACAAAGGAAAAGCAGCACCCGCTCGGGCAGAGACAGACCGACAGGTACCCCTGGCCAAAATTATAAAGACATGGGTGCGTTGTTTCCTACTGTACCGGATAATTTTTAGCTTAGTGTAAGTATTTGTAAGAACAATTTAAATACTGATAAGCTGTTTTAAAATAATGTTGCCAACGTCACCGGGAGTCTAAACTGCAAATCTATTTTTATGCAAGATTCTTCAGAAAACAAAATACAGAAAACTTCAAGTTCGTTCGACATGAACCCTGATCGGCTGCTCCTCACAGCAAGACACATCATCATCCCTTAATTGGGCATTCTGATCCCTGTACACCATACTTGCCATGCCCATCTTTGGTCCAAAAATTCATCACTGTTCGGGGAGATGACAAAAACACTGGAGTGTTGAATAGCTAATCCGAAAAAAAGAAGAAAAAAACACGACAACATTCAGCTCGGTCAGGCTGAACATAAGTTTGCAATTCGCATCAGCATCTCCTATTTCCATGCAAGTGATTAATTGCTTGCCCTGTGTAGAATTGGTGAATTGGGGCATCCGGCAGTAGCAGCCTACGCGAACGTTCGTTCACATCAATTTTGCCTTACGATGGATGAAACATAGCAGATCGAACAGACAAGCACGGAGGAAGAAATTAATGCTTCATAGAAGAGACCAGCTACTGCTGCTACTACGCCTCTGCGATTAACACTTGAGACCATGAAAATACAAACACTTCAATTAACCCATGCAATTAAGCACTCATTTCTAGCATCACATACCAAGTCCAGCACGCAGAAGAGAAAAGCTCGAACGATACATCTTGCAACATACTTATTGAAGCATACGAAATGACTGACACGAAAATCGAGCAGGACAATCTACTACATCATCCGCCGATTAACCTTGTCGAACGACGAACACGGAACATTGCCCATTCCTAGCATTATCTACCAATTCAGTCCAGAACGCAGAACACAAAAACTCAGCCGATCTTGCAGCATATAGAGAAGGAAACAAAGCAAGATGGAATTGGCCCGTCAAACTGCATGCGGCCCCAGGGTGTCATAGTTGTACCTCACAAACTGCGGCCCGACGGTGTCACGGTACGTCCGCCTCCGGTGCTCCCAGACGGCCGACGCGACGGCGTCCGGCGGGAACTCCGAGCAGGACACGTGGGGGACGTGGCGGCAGTTCCAGGCCGGGCAGCGGATGAAGTAGCCCTCCCTGTAGTTCAAGTGCAAGAGCTCGACGTAGCAGGCCTTGCCGCCGGAGGCCACGATGGCGTCCGGGTCGGCGACGGGCAGGTGGGCGGGGTGGATGACCCAGGCGTCCCCCTTCGCCTCCAGGGAGTGCACGGTGCAGTAGGCATGGAGCGGGTCGCCCCAGCGGCCGTTGAGCTCCCCGCAGGCCACCGAGATGTTGCGCTCCAGGGAGCCGGCCTGGCAGAGTGGGTGCAGGCACACTGAGCGCATGCCGGCGACAGGGTTGGCGCGGTCGATCGTGAAGGTCCCGGCGTCGTACGGGTAGACGGCGCAGGTGGCGTGCGTGAGCTTGAAGCAGTCTTCGGAGAGGCGGGCGCTGACGGGGGATGCCAGGGTGGAGAGCGCCACCAGAACGGCCAGGGGCGGTGGGAGGAACGGGATGGCGAGCAGGGGCAGCGCGTGGAGCAGCGCCTTCTTGGTTGGTGTGGTGGCGCTGCGGGTGCAGGTGACGCCGCCGGGTGCCGGCACGATGGCGTCGACGGCAGCGCGGAGCGCGTGGACTTGGGGAGGCGCGGTTGGGGTGGTCGGCGTCGACGCGGTGGTGTCCTCGCTCGCGACGGCGGAGACGTCGAAGCCGCGAGACGGGGAGGCGTTGGACAGGGTCGGCCCGCAGGGAGGCACCGGCGCGTCATGGTGGTGGTGGGTGGAGGCAGGCCATCCTGTGCCCGTCGACGGCGTATCCCGAGCGATGGTGAGGACGGATGCGTACGGTGGGAGGGCGGTGGTGACGTTGGTGGCGCGGTGGGGGAGGAAGTGGTGGAAGATGGCGGCGGCGGCGGCTGGCTGGAGGGTGGTGGTGTGGGGGAGGGGGGCGAGGCAGAAGACGGCGAGTTGGAAGGGGAGCAGTACGGCCATGGCGATGGCCATGGGAACGGAAGGGAGCTCGACTGCTCTGGTTATGGGAGACGCAGGAGAAGGCAAACGAGGGTGTCGATGCTTCTTTATACCAGGAGGGATGGGAATCGGAATGGAATGGGATGGGATTAGATCGATCGGACAGTTGTTGCGCCCGTACATGGGCCGAAATGACGCTCCTGCCCTCACCTGGCACTTCGCCCCTCGCGCGTGTGATACTGTTCCGGCACGCTTCGTCTGCTTGTCTTCTTGCAGCCCAGAGTTCGTGGCAAGCAAGGGTTGTGGTAACATGTAAATGAAACGTTCAGTGACTACTCCGTTTATTTAAGCTTTAGTTTCTAACTTCTAATTTATTTTTTACTATTTATAAATTTTATCTTTTTTGAACATTTAGTTTTTTTACCGATTCTTTTTTCCGTATTCGTTTGCGTTATCCGTGTTGAGCTAGTATATTTTTTCTATTTTTAATTTTTTTAGATTTAATTACATCAAATAAGACACCTTCAGCTACAGTAAAATTTCAGTCGCTACAGTGCAATTCCAGTCATAAATCATAACTTTTCAGTCCAACCGAACGGGGAGCACAGCACAAGTAACAAGCAAAAACTGACTAAAAGCTTTGCTGCCGTATTAAGGTAACTATTACACGGCTCGGTAGGTAGACTTGAGCCTTTGGATCTTCTCCAATTTTGCAAAGATCACACATTATAAACAGGTACGTAATATCCTTCAACAAAGGCGTTCGGGTGGCCACCCTAGTTACTTAGTACAAGGGCAAGAAATAGAAGTACTTAGTACAAGGGCAAGAAATAGAAGAAAAAAAATGTATGATTGCAATGCTATGGAGTCTTGGATGCTATAGTATTAAAAACCGCAGGAATTTACAAAAATGGTGTTTGATTGCATCACATGAAAAGTACATGAATTTTGATATTAAATGCTATTTGATTAGAGAGATAATAGAGGAAGGAAGAGAGAAGGTGTATACGAGCTCACAGTAATTTGTAACACGAGGTCTGAATTCTTTGAAAACTGTAGAAAAATTTTCTCTTATAAGATTACTTTGAAGTAATTCTATAAATAAAACTCCCCTCATTGGAAATTTTCCTTTGATTGAATCCCTCTATTTTTCTTTCAAAATCTCTTTGAATCAAAGAGGCCCCAAGACGTGCAGTTGGCACGGCGCGGGCATCCGGTACGACGCAACGTCGCGCCAGCGGTGTAGATGGAGGAGCAGGCGCGCCGCTGTATGTCCATGTGCGCGCAACGTAGCGGCGGCATAACCAGCATGCATGCCTGCCGCTGCACGGCGGGCTCTGAGTAAGGCGTCGCGCTCCGTGCGTCGCGGCATGAAACGGCCGGGTCGTCGTCAGTACTCCCTACTGCAGGTCTGCAGCCTGCAAAGCCTGACGCGCCAGCAGCTGCTACCTGACCGGATCCCGATCATATCAGCATCGTCCGGTTCAGTGGATCAGAGGGTCACGCACACAGTCACGGCCGCCTCTCTTTTGCGCACTCTCCTTAGAACCGGCAGCATACATACCGGTAATGACTTCCTCAAATCAATCTATGAATGATGTTCCTCAAATCAATCTATGAATGATGTTGGGATCCGGGTAGATCATATTAGTACAGATTAAAATTTTTAAACACGTAAATCAGAAAAACCATGCGAAATAGAGTTGAAATGGCCGGTTTAACGAAGCGCATGTCGGTGTAATTAAAGCATTTGATCGTCCTTTGGCCAATCATCCCGATCAGCGCCGCAGTAGCAGCAGCGCCTCTACCGAGGTCCACACATCCAACGATGGAACGCCGTACATCGGTGTGTTAGCACCAGACGCACGATAGGGGTCATGAGATGTGGCAGGTAGGGTTTCAATGGGTGTGTCTCAGGAAACCTCCTTTAGTTCCGCACTTTCCTTTATATAGCATCCAATCGGATTCTTATCCGATACGATTAGATATCATATTCAACTCGTCTCAGACTGGATCTTTATCTAATACAAGTAGAGATCGTATCCTCCAACCAAATCCAATATAAGTAGGGATCGTATCCCACTTGGAGTCTATCATCTAAACCCTTACGTTTTGACCCGACAAGTGTGTCTCTGTAGATTCATGCATATTTGGCCATGCACCGAAAACTTCTTTTCGGCCTATAAATCAGTAACGGTCTCTAATAGAACATAACTACTCCCTAATATACATAAAGATCGCATCGGACGAATCTATATAGTGTTATGTACCGATCCTTTTGTCTTATGATACCAGATCGAAATCGAGGTAAGAAACATACCATCTTATGATAGCTCGATCTTTTACTCGAAGCTGTAGTGGATTACTTAGTCGTGATCGACTCCTCGACCATATTCCGTATGGCCATATACTTCCTTAATCCAACCACATTGAGGGGCCTAGAGATATCTTTCCTGTTATATTGGATGAGCAAATTCTATCTTAATCATTCACATTCCTCCGTATGCTTTATAGTAACCCGAAAATTATCTTTATGACCACCCAGTTACAGAATAGTATTTGGTAACCCCTAAGTAAACTATTACATATGTAGAAAACTGTGGTGATCTTAGGTCTAAGAATTCTATATACACTATGTATGAGACCAATTGATGACACTTAAGAATATTACAATTCCCACAGTGTCTCATGGTAAGTTAATCCAACACTATGTTCTCTAACATATGTTCACATTATTAATTAGATATTTCTATGTTTATGATCCATGAAACATGATTATCAATCAATACATGTGTTGATCTGTAAATCATAATTGTCCACAATGATATAAGATCAGAGATAATTTAGAATAACATCAAAACATGAATAACGAGTTCCATGAACAAGTCATATACTTGTTGATTAATACGAAAGACATTTATTTATGTACAAAAATAACATATTATTTAAAAGATTATAAATATAGAAGTGATACAATCATCTTTATAATTATCTTTAGGCCATATCACTAACAGATGAAACATAGGAGAACACATAGACAATTGAGGAAGAAATGCTTCCCCGAAGAGAAGGGAGCTACTACCACATCTCAGCGATTAACACCTGGTATCATGTTAATGTAAGCACGTACAAGCACTTAAAGGACTCATATATAAAACTGTCCAATTAGGCACTCATTCTAACATTACTGCATGTCAATTAGGTCCAGTGCGCCAAGTCAGAAAAACTATATGGATCTTGGGTTTTTTTTTTTGGCTTTGATGTGGTTTTTGGTTTCAATTTTTTTTAAAAAAATGAAATGAATAGAGTGATTTATAAAAACCATTTCTCCATATATTTTTAAAATCTATAGACATATATACTATCTATCCTCCACACTGCTATCTCAAAAAATATAATCAAAGGTCAAACACGGTTAAAAACCATCGCCGGCAGTCAAAGCCATCGGCACCAGAAAAAAAAACCGAGTCCGAAACCTCGATCGCTTCCAAACTTGACTACTAACGTGCCACGCGTCGCGGCAGAGATTGGTGCTTTGGTCGTCAGTACTCCTGCTGCCGCAACCTGCAAAGGCGGACGCGCCAGCTGCATGCAGCTCGGCCGGAATCTGATCGTATCTTCAGCGTCGGTCAGGTCCTTTCGGTCGGTCGTTCTTGCGAGCCTCGGCGCGTTTCAAATAAATGTATTTGCGCAAAACTTTCACCTAAGGCTTATTTTGTCCCATTACCTTGCAGAATGGAGGTAGTACTTGTACCAAATTGATCCACTACACTGAAAAAAAAAAGATTAGAACAGATTTAGGGCCTGTTTGGTTGGTGCCTAATTTTGCCATGCCTAACCTTAGACAATATGTGGCTGCCACAGAAAGTGTGGCTAACAAAATCGAAACCATACTTGTGGCAAAGTTTGGCAAGAAACTGAGTCTATGACGTGTGGGGCCGGGTGCTAAGAAAGTGTGACATGCCACAGTTACGTCAGTGAACCAAACAGCTACCTAAAAACTGTGGCACACCTAACTTGTGGTTAGACAACTTCTGGTCATAAACCAAACAGACCCTTAGTGTACTGATCTGGCTTATTCATGCAAGTGCCTAGATACGTGCAACTCAAATACAAATAATACACTAGTAAAAAAATGAAAAGTATAGATTATCATAATATTTTAAAATACAAATATAATATCATTATTTTCATGTAGTCCATCAATCTACGTGCTTTACATGTATTACCTGTCCGATCCCAAATGTAGGTTGTTTTAGCCTTAGCACATGAATTAAGGAGCTAGGTGAAATGGCCATTTTACCCTTAATCATTCGTATGTTAACTGTGCAACCATGGCTCTCCCCACTGGTTAACAACACACAACATGCAAAACTCACTAGTATTCATTGATGGGCTCATTTAGTGATGGAGGCATGGGAAAAGAGTTCATTTAGGCCATGTTTGGAACGTGTAAAATTTTTTTCTATTTCTGCAAAAAAAAATGAACCGATTCTTTTAAAATTCCTATGTTCCAAATAAACGTTTAATTAGTGATGAAATCATGGAAGGGTAAAATATGAAGAAAGAAAGCAAAACTGGCTAGAAATAGTAGAATGGCTTACATTTAGGAAAAAGTAGAGAATGCTAAAATGATCTACATTTGGAATCAGAGGGGGTATTAGTCAAGGTATCAAAATTATGAACGCATGAATCCTACGATGACCTATATATGCTACCATCTTGATACGAGCTTTCGTCTATAGTACACATCATTTTTTTTAATGTTTCGTTTTTCCATTAGGCCTTGTTTGGAACCAGGGTTAACAATTTCACCGAAATTTCAAAAATTTCAGGCATTTTGGTCCACTCTGAAATTATTTTGTAAGACCAAAATCTGAGTTCAAATTCAAATATTCAGATGAACTTTAAATGTTAGAGCAAGTTTCATCTATATTTTCATCTCTATTCAATATCTAGTTCATCTCTACCATCTTTGATAACCTTTTTTTTTAAAAAAATTCTAAAGTTTCATGAAAATTCAAATTCAAATTACCAAAATGTGAATGTAATGCAAACCAAAATCACCTAAATTTTGATGATTTCGCTACCCTCTGAATTTTTCCCAAACAATATTGTTAACCCTGTTTGGAATGTGGGAAAATTTTTGTGTTCTTGCAAAAAAATGAACTGATTCGTGTGAAACTTCTACGTTCCAAATAGGTACTTATACTACCATAATAGTGTCATTTCCATCATGCGAGGGCCATGGTGCTATTGTCCTGCATAGGGCTCACAATAATATTATAGGGGTGTTCAAATCGGCTTCGGTTTTTTGGCTTCTTTTTGGAGAAGCCGGAAGTTGATTTGAACACTTTGGTTTCTAAAAGCAGCTTCTCCAAGATGCTTCAAAATGCAGTTTCTCCAAGCCACTTCCAAAAGCCGTCGACTAGCCTCCATTGCCTTTTTTGTGTCCACGTCTTCCAAAAGTTATTTTCCAAATTTTATTTCAAAAGCTACTTCTTCCACCAGTTGTTACTATTCAATTTCAACCAAAAGCTTCAATCGAAATTCATTAGCTCTAGTAGATGAAAACACCCTATGTCTGTGTGGGACCCACCGACCAAATGACTATCGGTTTGCTTGCTAGTTGCTAGGCAAACCTGGCTAGCAAGAGGACAAAGTCTGCCGTGACCTGAGAGTAGCTAGTCTTATGTAAGTCACACGAGCAAGAGGGGATGAACAAATGGATGACGGCTTGTTTCCCCCGCGCGTTGGATTCACATGCTTGGCTCGGCGGCAAAGGCATAGCTGGCCAGGTGAGGTCAGGCGGTCATGGTCATGAGCGTCATTTCTTCGGACCTGTTTCAAACGGTTTCAGTTAAGTTACTTGGAACACGTCTACTTAATTTTAGCTTTTCTGGTTTTTTGGTTTTTCTTTTTTTTCTCTTTATTCCTTTACATTATCTCAAAAGATGTAGTGTTGTTTTTCAATTTTTCTTATTTTTTGACCTTTAAAAAATTAACAATCACTATAGTACAATTATAGCCAAAAACATACAACAGAAGCTAAAATCCATGGCTTTTAAGCCGTTGGAGCACTACCATTAATGTCCTCATCGCATCCCATTCCCATTCATTCCCATCGCTTCGATTAAAACATCAAGACAAGCAAATCCCAGTCCCATGACACGCCTTGCTGCCTTCGCGTTTCCCACCCAATTAACAATCAGGCACCATTTGGCACGGCTCCACTTCACAAGTGGAGCTATTTTTTTTTGCTTCAGCTCCACGAACAGCTCCACCGGTGGAGCTAGAGCTGTTTTGGTAGACTGTTTGGCAAAATAGCTCCACCTGTTTTATCATGCATGGTTGAGAGATGTCAATTGTCCAATATACCCCTGTCTATTTGGCTTGTAGTAACATCAAGAGCTGTATGTTTCTACATGATTTTTCATCTGAGTAAATTTGAATTAAAAAAATTAAAATTTAAAATAACACAAAGTATTAGTAACCAATATTTAATGGCGGCGGTGCTCCCTTCACAGTCGAAGACGAGAAGACCGAACAGAGGAATGGGAACAGGAGAATAGAAGAGCCGGTGGCAGATCGCGTAAATTCACGAAAGTACAAGGGCAGTGGAATGCGGGCCTGCGGATGGAGCCGGGTGGAGCTACTTTTTTCAGCTCCATCTCGTACATATCTTTTGTCTCAGCATATTTTAAGGGACTCCTTGGGTGGAGTTATTTTGTTTTACCCCGTTTGGCACAAAACGGCTCCAAACAGCTCCAGGAGCTGGTGGTGAAGCTGTGCCAAACAGGGCCTCATTCTATCCCAATCCATGGCTGTCCTGTGCCCCTTCCACCTCGTTGTCAGCTTCCTCGCCCTCCTTCCCCACACATCCAACGTTAGCGTCGAAGCACCCGCCACCCTCCACTACCTCCTTAGCAACCCCACCTACACCACCACCTATGCCTCTACGCTTCCCATGGCCCGGGATTTTTGGTCTGTGTATTGGACTTATGGACTTAGAGCAGGTACAATAAGGCTTAGTCAGCAGTCTATAGCAAATATAATATCAACCAAATCTTACGTGGCAGAGAGAGAAAGGAAGAGGGAGAAGGAAGCTGACTACTAAATTACAGCTAACTATAGCACGTAAAAATATGCATTTCACTCTCTTACACGTGGGGCTAAATAGTTATTGTAATAGCTACCTTATTGTATGAACTATTTTTTTGAAGGCTATAGATGAAATAGACAAGTGTTATAGCCACTAGTTGGCTATACTATTGTACTTGCTCTTAATTTACATCTGATGTTAGAATGTACTTAATTCCCCTTGAGTGTTTGTACTCACATTAAATGTTAACCGCAGAGATGTAATAGTAGTAGCTGGTCTGTTCCATGAAGCATTAATTTCTTCATCTGTGCTTAAGTGCTAGAGCTTGTCTATTCTTTGTAGTTTCATGCATCATTAGGCAAGATTAGAGATGGCAACGGGCACAAACCCGCTGGGTTTTACTATTTCAAATCCATGCTCATGAAAGTTGGATGTGCCCGCTAAAAAACCCATGCCCGTGACGGATGCAGAATTTTGCCCAGACCCATGCCCACTGGGTTAACGGGTACCCATGGGTCACCCGTGGGGTCAGTAATGCGAGCTGCAACAATGGTTAATGGAGAGGAGGAAGAAGTTCACCGGCCATCTTCGTTGGAGCCGAAGGGCAGCGCCATGGCCAAGGGCCTACTGTTGCAATGCGCGTTGGCTGCGGGGTGGGGCGGTGGGCTGAACTGGAAGGCGAGGGCGTAGGCGTGCGGGAGGACGAGCGTGCGGCGAGTGGCGGGGCGGATCGGGCCGCGGGGGGGAGGCGGCGTGGAGACTGCCGGAGACCGAGCGTGGAGCGCCAGATGCGCCGCCGCTGCGGGACGGGAGGGCGAGCGAGGAGACTACCGGAGACCGAGCGCGGAGCGCCAGATGCGCCGCCGCTGTGGCGGCTGTTGAATCGGGATGGGGACTGGGGAGAAGTGAGTAGTGACCGTGACCGAGTGCTAGCTAGGGCTAGCCGTATGGGTAATGGGGCATTGCCGCATTGGATTTCGGGGCTTGGGGCTAAATGGCTAATGGGCTATAGGCTGGGCTGGTTTGCCTGGAGCCTGGGTTTATAACTCCTATGGATCGGGTTTATATTACCTATGGGTTTACGAATTTGGGTACTATAGGAACGTACCCGAACCCGGCAGACCCGATGGATTGGGCTTTTTGCCCATTAAGAGACCCATGGGTTAGAAAATTGACTTAGACACATGCTCTAATAGAGTAAAAACCCACCGGGTATCGGGTTTCCGGTACCCATTGCCATCTCTAGGCAAGATTGTTGTGGATGAGAATTCTGCTCATCATTTCCTTCGTATTTTTTCTCTTTTGAGCCAATTGAAGTCAGTTCTTGTGATTAATCCTGGTGGATGCATGTTTGCACCCATTCATCAATTCTACACCACGAACATAATTAATCATTTGCTCATAAATAGGAGATACAAATGTAAACTTAAATTGGGCCTAAATGCCCGATATATTGAGCTACATTTTGTGGTCAATGCTGGTGCTTGAGCTTTTTTTTAATTGTGTTGATGATGATGGAGTCACCAATTTTACAAAATAATATGAGTAAGATGACTTGATTCTTTGGAATGGAACAACTAGAGAAAGGGGATGATTTTTATTGCTTATAAACAGGTTACAGAAGGGCTCACAGAAGGAGATTAACTAGCACTAATCTTTCTTTCTCCCATTGCTCGGAAGAAGATTCTAATTGCTTGTCGATTGATCGCGTGTTGGTTGTTGGACTTTGGATCGATATGTCATTCTATCGTTTCTTATCAGCCTATAAATACTATTGAAGGGCCATCAGTTATCCATCTGAGAAGGCGCCTTCTTGAATCAACGCGTCCGACCGAAGGGGAGGCTACTGTCAGAGAGAGATACCCGAAGGTACCTGCTATTTGGTTGTTGTTAGTGGGAGATAATCGTGCAGCACAACTGCAAGGCAATTATTGGCAGAGACATAGGAATGGAACGTCGTGCTATTTGGGCTGGATAAAGCACATGTCTTATCCATTGCATGGGAGGAGCCCCCTGGAAATGGGCCCTCATGCCAGTTCATGAATTATCCGAGTGGTTCTCTGGTTGGGTAAAGTGTATAGTAATCCTTCGATCGGGCTACTCGAGGATCAGCCATAGGAAGCTTACACCACAGGGGTCTTTAGGACCTTAATTAAATATTAAAGTAGTATTTAAGGGGTTTATTCAATCCTCGTCAGCTAGCCTTGAACTTTAAGTGAATTTATAATCTAAATTTTTCTAATTGAATTTCAATTTAGAAACTACTCTTTTAATGGTAAGAGTAAAGAAACAATTTTTATTCACTTAATGTTGAGAAACTAACTTGGAAACTGAAAGGTTTTGCATTCGTTGAACTTTAGATTGGACAACTACTGTTGGTAGTTGGAAAAAACCTTATAAAAACCCTAGCGTGGTACCTGTTGGCCTCACACTTTCTTGAAAAACCTTTCATCCTCAAGTTCCTCCATCTCTCCATATTTGCGCCTGATAGACCATGTGGAGGTGACCCCGGTTGTGTGATGAGTAATTGAAATCTGTTTTAGAAAAGTCGAGTTTGGTTTGTGTGGTTCGGACCATGTCATTGCGCGGTGCAATCGGTTTCGGTCGGACCTTGTTGAACTAGGTCGAACGTTCTTAAGTCGTTTATTTTTCGGTTCGATCGGTTTGGGCTTTGAATATTTCGTCTGATGCTATTGTATGGTTACAATATGTTGAACGGTGCTATGTGATTTGTTTCTTGTCTGTGATGGCTGCAGGACATCGAGGTGGAGTCGTGGCGAGGCACGGGATGACCGGACTAGGCGCAGGTGGTGCTGAGGTCGGAGCGGTCGGGGTGTGCCGAAGACGGCGAGGACTCGAGGTGGCTGCGTGGCTTGGAAGGCAAGGAATGAGGAAGCTTCCTGGAAGGTGAGCGAGGGGCGTTTTGGTGAATACGCAAAGCTGCACTAAAGGAAGTGGATTGTGGATAAAGCGCCATGAGTTGTTGAGAGCTAATGGGTAAAGTAGGTTGTAAACCCATTAGTGGAGGCTAGAAATAGAGAGGGTGTTCTCTAGTAGTCTTTAAGAATTTCAGCATGAAATGAGAGAGAGTGGGTGTAAGAGTTAGGGTTTTATTTGGCTCTCTCCTTTCTTGAGTTCTTGTTTTCTCAAACATGTATGGGGACTTAGTTTGAGTTCTTGAGAGTAGTAGACAGCATGTAAAAACTCTATATCAATCATGTATGTCTTTGATTTGGTTTTCAAGAAGAGTTGAGTTGAGATGGCTTGATTTCATCCTTTTGTTCTTATTTATTTATTTTCTGCTCATCGCTCATCTTTGAGAGACCTTGTTTGGGTTGCTGTTAGTCCTCTTTTATGTTATGCCGAATCCCATCAAAATCCAATCCGAGATGTACTAGTTTAATTTTGCAAGGAACCGATTGATCTTTTGCTGTTCTCGGGCAATTCTTTTTCCTTGTCAAAATTCTGCTCATGCGTGCTGTTTCCTGCTGGCCGTATGGTTGAAGTTTAGCCCATTTCTTTTGTTCTCTACATGTCATGGCCGAACTGCATTTCTTCTAGCTTCCTACATGCTTTTCATTAATTGCTTGGGGATAGCTTTACTCCCGTATACCATTCCCTCTTTGGCCAAATGCACAAGGAAACTTTCTTTCTATGCAGTTCAAATGACTTCCTTTTCGGCTGAGATTTTTGCTGTTTAATTGCTGATCTAGGCTGATTTTATCTGTGTTGCATGCAGTCCGGATTTCCATCTCTTGTGGTTGTTTCGGCCTGCAGTAATTCTTGACAAAAGTATGTAATCTTCTGCTGAATGCTTCTAGTGTAGCTCTTTGATTGCTTGGCCGTGAGGAGCATTTTCTTCTTATGATTGTTGTTTTGCTTTCTTGGTTAAAAGGACAGCATTCAATATTTCTTTTGGTGTACTCGGCTGGACTGCTTTTTGTGAGAACAGCCAGCAGCAATTCTTTGTCGGCCAACAGGGAGTCTCACTTTCGGCAGCAAGAAGTGTCCATTGCTTTGGTATCTCGGTTGGGTCAGAGAATCTCTTCTTGGTCTCTGGTTTCAGTATCTATTTTCAGCTTTTCTCAGGTTTTTCGGTAGCTTTCCTTTTCTCCCGACTGCAGCACTCGGTCTTTCATCTCAGTACTTGGATTTTAAAAAAAGTCGACATTCACCCCTCCCCTCTGTCGTCATTTCGATCCAACAGCGCCTATCCAACTGTAGCCTTGAATCCATCTAATCTTTAATTCTCAACTACTATAGCCAAAATATTGGATTTGATTACCGATTGGCAAGTATTTGAGTTTGGACTGAAGAAGCTGAAGTCCAAGGTTTTGGTTTCGTGGAGGTCAGCAATCGGGGAGAATTTCCCAAGCGAAAGTGTTGTAGGGGTGGCCCCCACCTCAGCCCAGCAGGCCTGTTAGGAGGTTATAAGAACCAGAGTAACATGTGTAATGACATAAGTGCCCCTAATGGGGATGTACGGATGTAAGGGCATAATCGTAAAAGCATACCCCATGTGAATATATATCGGGATGAGGGGAGGGTGAGCGAACACTCCCACCTCTCCACTACCATCTCTCTCTCTCTGCTTGATGCAGTAACCACAACAGCTTGGCGCTGTTCGTGGGGAGGACAGACAAGCTCAAGACCAAGAAGAAGGATGGCACCAAAAGCTTCATCGGCGGCGAAGAGAAAGAAGACGGCTGGGTCGGAGCGGCGCGTGAATACGAGGGCCGGCATCGCCGCCGAAGAGCCGGGCGGCGCGTAGGCGCGATGGTCGCGGCGTCGACGCCGCGCTACATCAACCGACCGCCAGCGCCGCTAACGACATCCAACCCGTCGCCGGCATTGCAACGACAGACCGCCACCCGCGGCAGCGCGGATCAACGGCCGTGGGTAGCCGCAATGAAGCATCCGCGGATCTCGAGATCGTGGCGATGGTCCTCGCACCGACCGCACGCGGGGTGTTCCGGCGGCCCGACGGCACTGCGGTGGAAAGCGCCTACTAGCAGCCCTCAACGCGCTCAGCGGGAACTAGGGACCTTCGCGAGCCGTCCGAGATATACAAGAGGCTCGGGCCAGCAGCGCGCGCCAAAGAATCGCGCCGAGCCCACGCCGAGAGGCGGACAGCCGCGAAGCCCCACGCCTAGCCGTGTGCCGCAGAGACGCCAGATCCGAGTCCCCGCTTTGGCGGGCTGCAGCGGCGGCGTGGCCCAAGACTTCAAGTTCCCTAGCGCCATCGACCGCACAAAGGCGACACGGATCCTCGCGAGTTCGTGCGTGTACGAAACCGCGATCGAGGCCGCGGGCGGAGACGACACTACGGCGAAGGACTCCCCTCGCTGCAAGGAGTGGTGCTCTCTTGGTTTTTTACCATAGAGCCGGGCTCCATCTACGCGTGGGAGCAGCTCCGCGACCGCCTTCACAACAACTTCCAAGGAAACTATGTCGAGCGAGTCGATGCGGACCAACTCTTCACAGTAAAGCAAAGACCCTGAGAAGCTCCGACTACTTCAGCGCCGCCAAGATTCGATGCCAAGTGAAAGACGCAATGAAACCACCGTCGCACGCAGCCATACGGGGCCTTCGTCCCGCCCAATGGCCGAGTACAACGCGCGGAGGCCAATCAAGACGATCGCCAAGCTCTTCGATAAAATGGACGAGTATGCGCGGGCGGAGGAGGATGCGCGAAGACGCAGCGCACCGCCTCGACCTCGCCATGAGGAGCGCCCGCGCGGCTGGGGCGGGTGGTCCTCCTCGGCGTGGCGCAGCCGAGAGCCCCGAGGAGGCCCTCCCAAGGCGTGATACCGGGCAGTGAAGGCTCTTCAAGGAGCAGCATAAACCTCGGCGCCGCAACAGAGGTCACAAAGGCCCATCATGTCTCGACACCGAGGCGCCCGCCAGGACTCGACCCCGCCTCATGGAGGGGAGACCGGGGGTCGGAAGGCGGACTTGGTTGCGGCGGCCAACCCGACGCAGAACAAGAGCTCCTACACCATGGCAAGTGGTGCGAGGTACACGGCTACAGTGATCATTACACAAGGGCATGCACCGCAGCTTATGGAGCTGCGGAGGGTGACGGCCGGTCTCGGCTCGCCTCCTCGGCCTCGCCGGAGCCCACGTGGGGCACCCAAGGGGTAGCCCCATACGAGCCACCGCAACGGAGGGCGCGCAACATCGCACCATCAGCATCATCACCGGAGGTTCCTCCTCAAGGGCCCCCGGGGAGCAGCCGCAATTGTGGATGCCGCCCCGCAACATCACCTTCGACTTGAGCGACGCCGGGTGTGGAGTACCTCACTAAGACCTCTAGTCATCCAGCCCACATAGCACGCCGTGACGCCAGCGCGCCTTGTCGACGGGGAAGCTCGCGAATATCTTGTTCGCAGAGGCCCTCGATCGTATGGGGATCCCCGGCCGCCTAGAGCAGCCAGAGCTCCACTTCGTGGCTTCGGGTCAACCATCGCAGCCTTGGGGCACGTGTCCTTCCGGTCACTTTCCGTCGAGGGCAACAAGGGTAACATCCGGACCGAGCATGTTATCTTCGACGCCGTGGATATCCCACATCCCTACAACGCCATACCGGGCGACCCGCCATCAACTCTTTCGAGGCGATCCCACACTACGCGCTTTTGTGTGTGAAGCTCCGGCCCGGAGGGTGTTATCACCGCTTCGGCGATCGGGACTGGCCAGACGTGCGAGGTCGGCACCGCATTCCGCATCGCCGGTGCATGCCCTCTCCGCACGCCGGCGATGGGCCTCCGCCCGGGTGGACTCCCAAGCCTCGCCCGAGGGCGGAGTCAAGAAGGTGCCGCTCGAGCGGAGGGGCGCTTGTGTCCATCGGCGAGGGGCTCACCGGGTCGAACGGATCTGCTCGAGTGCTTCGAACAACGCTTGACATTTTCGCATGGTCCCCGAGGACTTCAAGGCGTGACCGAGCAGAATCGAGCATCGCTTGGCGGTCGCCCGACGCCAAGCCGGTCAAGCAAAGGCTTCGGCGTATGTCGATGGATCGGCAGCAGGCGGCCAAAACAGAGGTGGCAAAGCTTCTTCGGGCCGGGGTCATCCGCGAGGTCCACCATCCAGAGTTGCTCGCTAACCCGGTACTAGTCAAAAAAGCGGCGGGGCTCGGCGTATGTGCATCAACTTCACGGCACTCAACAAGGCGTGCCCAAGGACAATTACCCTTGCCGCCGCATCGATCACCGGTCGACGCCACGGCTGGTGCGAACTAATGAGTTTCTGGGCGCATATTCCGCTACCACCAGGTATACATGGCCGAAGACGACGAGGAGAAGACCAGTTTCATCACACCACTTGGGACGTTCTGCTTCGTCAGAATGCCCTTTGGCTTGAAGAACGCAGGCGCTACCTTTACCCGCCTCGTCGCTATTGCCCTGGCCGCCCACTCGGGAACGCGTCGGCTTACGTCGATGACGTGGTGGTCAAAACCCGGCAGCTTGCTCTGCATGGCCGGGACCTCCAGGAGACCTTCGACAACCTCCGGAAGGCGGGCATCAAGCTCAACCCCGACAAATGTGTCTTCGGGGTGCAGGCGGGCAAACTCCTAGGTTTCCTCGTGTCCGGACGGGGCATCCAGGCGAACCCCGACAAAGTAGACGCCATCCTGGGTATGGAGCCGCCCAAGACAACGAGGGAGGTCCAGAGGCTGGCGGGCGCATGGCGACACTAAGTCGCTTCCTATCCGTAGCGGCGTGGGGCTGCCATTTTTCAAGACACTCCGCGGGTGCGATGGATTTCGTTGGGACGGAGATTGCGCGAAGGCCTTCAACGAGCTCAAGGAGCACTTGGCAAGCCTCCCCACTCTGGTCGCCCCAGCACCAGAGGCTCCCCTCCTGCTCTATCTAGCCGCGTCAGCCACCGCGGTCAGCGCCGTCCTCGTCTTAGAGGAAGGCGCCATACAGCGGCCCGTATACTTTGTCTCTGAAGCCCTCCAAGGCGCCAAGACAAGATACACGGAGCTTGAGAAGCTCGCCTACGCGTTGGTCATGGCCTCCAGGAAGTTTCGGCATTATTTTCTGGCCCACCCGATCATAGTGCCTTCCTCATTCCCCCTGGTAGAGATGTTGCACAACAAGGAGTCCACAGGGCGCATCGGCAAATGGGCTGCCGAGCTCGCTCCCTTCTCCTTGACGTATGCTTCACGAACGACAATCAAATCCCAAGTCCTTGCGGATTTTCTCGCCGAATGGACCCCGCCGGCCCAACCCGTCCAGACGCACGATGACCCCGTCTGGACGCTCACCATTGACGGAGCTTACGGCGCGCGCGCGGCGTAGGTGTAGTGATCGTCATGCCCGGCGACAGCGTTGCTATACTCGGTGCGCCTTGCCTTCCCGCCACCAACAACACGGCTGAATACGGCGCCGCTTTGGCCCGGCGGCTCAAGGCGATCGCGCGAGACGGTGCTAGTCCGCACCGACTTCGCGCATGGTGGCCGGTTATGTGGACAAGTCATATCAAGCCAAGGACCCCGAAGGCTGGCACCTGCGCCGTGAGGGTGAGGAGAGGCACTTTTGGGCGCCACCGTCAAGGCCATCCCCGTGCGGAGAACGAGCGTGCAGACGCCGCTAAGGCGGCCACCAAGACCGCCTCGATGGGGCATTTTACGAGATATTAGTGCAGCGCCATCGCGCAGACAACCGGACGCGCACTTGTCCACCACATTGACCGCCAGTGATTGGCGGAGCCCATCTTCAATTTCTTGCAAGGCATCGCCGAGCCGAAGGACCCCGCCGAGCTTCGGCGTTTGCAGCACCGCGCAAGGTCCTTCCAGGTGTTCGAAGGGATACTCTACAAGAAAGGGGTTTGCGCACCGCTGCGCGCGCCTCTCGATCGAGGGGGAAGGAGCTCCTCGCGGAGATCCACGCGGGTGCGTGCGGATCCCACCTGGCACCGAGGTCATTAGTCGGCAAGGCGTTCAGGCAAGGCTTCTACAGGCCAACTGCCATCACCGATGCCCAGGACCTCGTCCGTCGGTGCCAAGGGTGCCAGTGGATGGCGCGCATCATCCAAAGGCCCCCGACGAGCCTCAACCCCATTCCTCCAGTGTGGCCACTGGCGCGCTTGGACGTCGACATAGTAGGACCACTTGCCCGAGCTCCAGGGGACCTCCAGTTCGTGGTAGTCGCGCTGGAGTATTTCTCCAGATGGCCGGAAGCGGTCGCCCTGGCTAAAGTACCTTCTGCGGCCATACAGCGCTTCCTCTGGCAAAACATCATATGTAGCTTCGGTGTGCCACGGGAGCTCATGGTTGACAATGGCTCGCAGCTTGACGCCACCTCTTCAAAGACTATTGTGACAAAGATGGGCATCACCTCCGATTCGCCTCGGTAGGGCACCCCACCCAATGGGGCGGTCGAACGGCGAATGGCGCCATCTCCGCTGCCATCAAAAGCGCTGGTCGGGTTGCCGGGGCAAGTGGCTGCCGAAGCCACAGCGTTCTTTGGTCGCCGCACAACGGTAACGCGTCGACGGATTCACGCCGCTCAAGCTCCTTTTCAGCGACGGCGGTGACGCCGAGGAAATCAAGGCCGGCTCGCGGAGGGTCCTTGTCCAAGCACCCGAAGAGGAGTGCCGTGTGTCCTTGGACCTCCTCGACGGGCTGCGGGCAGATGCAGCCCACATGTCGAGAAGTATGCGCGGCAGACAATGCGTACTCGGGACCGCTCTATATGCCCGCGATTCAAGCCCGGGATCTCGTTCGAGTGGCGCCCGGCGAGACCATTGGCAAGCTAGAGTCCAAGTGGGAAGGCCCGTACATCGTGATGGAGGCATTGCCAAAGGGGGCGTACCGCCTCGCCACGCTCGAAGGACAAGCCCTCCGGCACACATGGAATGCGGACAGGTTGCAGCGATACTACGCCTAGAAGTAGGATGACAAGTGTAGAGCCGCCAGCCCCTTGTTATACGATGCTCGCTCGCGCAAACGGGAGGTCAATAAAGATTGCTGTTCCCAGAGCATTGTCTGTCCACGCTGAGAAGAACAAAGTCTACAGACTATAAATAAGACGTAGCGTTGAGTTCAGCTTTCGCACGCACCAGTTTACGGACTCTAAATAAGACGTAGCGTCGTGGTTCGCCTCCGCACGCACCAGTCTGCGGACTCTAAATAAGACGCAACGGGGGGACGCCCTCGCGCGCACCAGTCTACGGACTATAAAGGAAGTCGTAGCGTCGAGGTTCGCCTCCGCACGCGCCAGTCCACGGACTCTAAATAAGATGTAGCGTCGAGGTCCGCCTCCGCACGCGAGAGTCTGCGGACTATAAATAAGACGTAGCGTTGAGCTCAGCTTCCGCACGCACCAGTCTACGGACTCTAAATAAGACGTAGCGTTGAGCTCACCCGCGCGCGAGAGTCTCGCGACTATAAATAAGACGTAGCGTTGAGCTCGGCTTCCGCACGCACTCAGCTCACGGACTCTAAATAAGACGTGCGTTGAGCTCGGCTTCCGCGCGCGAGAGTCTGCGGACTATAAATAAGATGTAGCGTTGAGCTCAGCTTCCGCACGCACCAGTCTACGGACTCTAAATAAGACGTAGCGTCGAGGTCCGCCTCCGCACGCACTAGTCTGCCGACTCTAAATAAGACGCAACGGGGACGCCGCGCGCACTCGCCTCGGACTATAAAGAAAGTCGAAGCGCCGAGGTTCGCCTCGCACGCGCCAGTCCACGGACTCTAAATAAGACGTAGCGTCGAGGTCCGCCTCCGCACGCGCGAGTCTCCGGACTATAAAGAAAGTCATAGCGCCGAGGTTCGCCTCGCGCGCGCCGATCCACGGACTCTAAATAAGACGTGGCGCCGAGGTCCGCCTCGCACGCGCGAGTCTCCGGACTATAAAGAAAGTCGAAGGCCGAGGTTCGCCTCGCGCGCGCCGATCCACTGACTCTAAATAAGACGTGGCGCCGAGGTCCGCCTCCGCACGCGCGAGTCTCTGGACTATAAAGAAAGTCGTAGCGTCAAGGTTCGCCTCCGCACGCGCCACCCACGGACTCTAAATAAGACGTAGCGTCGAGGTCCGCCTCCGCACGCGCGAGTCTCCGGACTATAAAGAAAGTCGTAGCGTCGATGTTCGCCTCCGCACGCGCCAGTCCGTGGAGTATAAACAAGATGCGGAGATCTTCCCTTCGCGTTCGGCGGCAGGTAACACCAAGAATACGGTACTACTTGGTTTCATTGTAAAAACAAAGGGGTTACATGGTTACAAGCATAAGAACCAGACATCATCCCCTCGCCTACCCGACCAACCGCCAACCTTGGCGCGGTGCGGATGAACCCGCGCCGCCGCCGTGGGACGCTGAAGGGCTCTTCGAGCCAGCGGAGGAGATCCTCCCCATGCGCGTCTGCTGCACGGCGACCTCGCCGCATCTTCCCGGCGCCCCGCATCCGCTGATGGAAGTTCGCGCAGCTAGGCCGATGGAGCGAATGGCGTCCACATAACCTCCGGTCGGCGGGAGGATCCAGCTTGAGGATTCGCTAGCCCATGGGTATGTCTACACCCACGAGTGTGAAGCAGGGCGAGGGCGAAGCACGCACCAAGATAGCCGCAGTGCTCGCCAAACGTTCTGGCGCCACGAAGAGCAACGCCTGCCCCCTCCTCGATCAATCCGAGCGTCTCCGACAGGGCCTCTGGCCCGTGCATAGTGTCCGGCACTCTGACGCACAGATCTCGGAGGGCCTGGTTCAGAGACTCCATGGCCCGCCACGTCGACGTGGACGCATTTTCCAAGATGTGGCTATTCCCTGCAGCAGACTCCGCCAGCTGGGCTTTCTCCCCTTCTAGGACGGCGATCTGTTGCAGGAAGGCGGCGCGCTCCTCAGCCGCGGCGCACTTGGCTTCTCTGGCCTTGAGTTGCGCGGCCGCCATGGCGCCCTCCAGCGCACGAAGCTCTTCATCCTTCACCGCGAGCATTGTTTGCTTCGCGGGTCGGCTTCCGAACCCTCGCTCCGAACACGGCCTCGTCAAAGGCCCTACCGAGGCAAGCGTCCCGCAAAAATAACAAGTCAAGCAGGCGCCAGCAGCACCTTACAAGCTGAAGTGCACATATTTACCTCATCTCGAGGCTGCAGCGTGAAGCGCTAGAGTTCCCCTCGCATGACGACAACATCTCTCGGTCAAGGCCGTTGTCGGCACGCCACGGCCGCGGAGGACGCGGCGTGTCTCGGCGAGGGAGGAAGTCCGAGCGAAGCGAGCCCCGCCCCAACGCGCCAGATTTACCGAGGCCGCGGCCACATCAACAGCAACGGACACCTGCGGGGCACCCTGCACAAGGCTTTTGACTTCGCGCACACCTCCGTTGCTCGATCCTTCGCCACGTCCGGGAGACTTCGTCTCGCCTGATGTTCGCAGAATGAGCGAGCGATCGGAGAGCCTCGCGGTCGTGAAGAGAGGACTCACGCCTACCTCCCGCGCTCGCGTCGCGGTAGGAAGTGGTGCCGGTTCGACTGCCAAGTGGGAGGCGGGCGCCTCGGTGGTCGGCGAGGAGGTCTGCTCGGCCGCGCCAGACGCCGTAATCCCGCGACAAGGCCCCGCAACGGCGTATCGACCCCTCGGCGGCGGCGGGACTGCGTCAAGGCGTTTGCTGCGGCGGCACAAGCGAAGTCTTCGCGGCAACACCGCTACGGTTCCGCCGCCCCATGGTTTCTCCGTAGGGCGCGCCCTCGTCGGCCGCCGCGTTGATAGCGCACCATCAACCGTGGTTTTCTCGCCGGGAACGATGCTCCCCCCCGGGTTGGCGAGTTCCAGCTCGACGATGGCCGCGAGCACGGGTTCGTTGGCGTCGGCAGACGGTGCCGGGGGATTCGAGGGGGCGCGCTCCTCTGAAGCAGTATGGCCGGGCCCATCGCCGGTCGCACGTCCCGTCTCAGCTGTGCTAACCGCCGAAGGGCCTGCGGGGTCGCATACGACAGCCGGGGAGCGGGCCCGGTGTCGCGAAGATAACGCCCCCGCAGGGCTATCACCGTCCTGAGCGCCCGGAGTCCCGGCGGGAAGCTCCCCCGGCACCACGCGCTCGGGCACAGTAATGCCCAGGGCCTCGCATGTGCGGTTTACCCGCCCTTGCTTAGCCGCCTTGACTACGGCCTCGCGAGCCTGGTGCTCCTTAAGCGTGTACGGGCCGAGGAGCACCACAACCGCGCGGTTCGCGTCTTCTAGCCAAGCCACTGCGCAGAAGATCACGTCAGTCAGGCGGAGACCAAACAGGCACAATGGCACGCGTACAACGTGCTGGGCGACTTACAAGGAGCGGAAGGTGGAAGCAGGCGAGATACCGGGGGCTGAACCGTCCTCGCGGGGCCGCCCTGTCCAACATACTTCCCCCGGGAGGAGAGTGGCGCCACCCCATACATTGTGAACTCCTCGGCTAGGTCGCGCAGGCTCATTCGACGGGCGACACCGACAAGACTTTGTAGCCTTTGCATGTCGTCAATCTCCACCTTCAGACTCGGCGTACTGTTGAGCGAGATCGGCCCACCTCGGCATTGCAGTCCGCTCTTGTCGGTCACGGTGTAGTAGAACCACTGCCGAGTCCAGCCGGACTCCCATTGCCTCGGCGAGGCTGGCGCGGGGAACAACGTCGGGCACGACGCCCGGAGCACGAAGTCCACACCGTCGAAGTTGGACACCGCCCCGTCAACTTTTCTGGGTCGACAGCGCGCGTCGTGCAGTGTGGCAAATAAGCTCGCGCTGGGACGCCGCCCCTCTGTCCGCATCGCCCACGCGAAGACAGCTAGGCGGAGTATTGCGTGGGGCATCAGTTGGGCTAGCTCCAACTTGTAGGCCCGCAGGACTTCGCCCACGAACAACGTGGAGGGCATTCGAAGGCCGGCGTCGAAGAACGCGATAAAAACAATCGCCTCCATGGCCTGGGGCTTCGGCTCCGCCTCGTCCCGACGGGGTAGGCGAGCCCCATCGCGATCCGCGATCTTCCTCTCCTCCACGAGTCGCTGCAGCGTCCCTTCGGTCGCGTGGCTCCTCCCCAACACACGGGAACAGCAGCCTCCCGAGTGCTCCATGGCGTCCCACCACTTGTTGGCGCGCGAGCTCCCCCGCGGCACCAGCTCGTACTCCATGGCCGAACGGCACACCTCGCCCTGGCTAGGCAAGGAACCGCTGCGGGTATGGTGGGTGGCGTCGTCATGGCTAGCCATCGCTCTTCGCGACCAGGGAGAAAGAAGCAGGAAAGCAAAGAATCGCGCGCAGCTTAGCACGGCGGAAGGAAAGCGCAGATCACAAAACAAGCAAGGGTGCCTCCACCTCAACGCGGCACCTTATAAAGGCCGCCGCCTCATGTGGCTCGGTGCGATGATCCAACTTGCGCCGATTCGCCGCCCACGATTTGGAAAGAAGAACCGCCGGGCTTAGAGGGCCGTGTCCGGTAGGTGACCAAACAGGCACAACGCCCCACGCCTCAACACGCATCCAACTTCCCGGGAAGAGGCGAAGGCGCGCCACGCAACCGCCACATCCCATGACGCACTGGGCCGCGAGTCGCGCGTGTCCCACAAACAGATGGCGGATCGCGACGACGCGACACCGACCTCTGCCGGCGGTGTCGGCGTGATTCCACCGCCATTAAAAGCGCACTACCGCATCGCAAGGTCACAACAGCCCGGCACAACAATATCGGCGCCAAGCTCCAATCTTAGCGCTGGGACGAGCGCGCGCGTCTTCGAGGAAGGCGCCACCTCCTCCGCCACCCGCTCGAGGGTAGGGGACGGCGCGCGCGCGCTCGGCCGACTTAGGCGCGGCCGCGCCGCCACCCGCTCAAGGGTAGGGGACAGAGCGCGCGCGCTCGGCCGACTTAGGCGCCGCCTCCACCGCCACCCGCTCAAGGGTAGGGGACGGAGCGCGCGCGCGTCTGCGCGAGCAAGGCGCCTCGCGCCACCCGCTCAAGGTAGGGGCGGAGCGCGCGTCTACTTAACAGCGCCACCTCGCGCCACCCGCTCAAGGGTAAGGGACGGAGCGCACGCGCGCCTCGGCCGACTTAGGCGCGGCCTCCGCGCCACCCGCTCAAGGGTAGGGGACGGAGCGCGCGGCGCTCATTTCGAGCAAGGCGCCACCTCGCGCCACCCGCTCGAAGGGTAGGGGACGGAGCGCGCGCGCCTCTGCGAGCAAGGCGCCACCTCGCGCCACCCGCTCAAGGGTAGGGGACAGAGCGCGCGCGTCTACGCCAACAGCGCCACCTCGCGCCACCCATTCGGGGTAAGGGGGCGGAGCGCCGCGACGCCTCGGCCGACTTAGGCACCACCTCCGCGCCACCCGCTCAAGGGTAGGGGCGGAGCGCGCAGACGCCTACTTCAACCAGAGCCGCCTCCACCGCCACCCGCTCAAGGGTAGGGGACGGAGCGCGCGCGCGTCTACTTCAACTAAGCACCGCCCATCCTGCACCTCGGCTCCCCAACCACAAGCTTGGCGAAATTCACGAGCCGCAGGGACGGAGGGGGCCAAAGGACCCGGCGACATGGCTTCGGCCCTGTGAAGCCCTTCACCATGAGAGGCTCCTGTTGTAGGGGTGGCCCCCACCTCAGCCCAGCAGGCCTGTTAGGAGGTTATAAGAACCAGAGTAACATGTGTAATGACATAAGTGCCCCTAATGGGGATGTACGGATGTAAGGGCATAACTGTAAAAGCATACCCCATGTGAATATATATATCAGGATGAGGGGGAGGGTGAGCTAGAACACTCCCACCTCTCCACTACCACCTCTCTCTCTGTTTGGTCTGTAACCACAACAGAAAGCGATGGCAAAATTCCAATCTTTTGGGTGTACGTAGAGTGTGGATTCAGGCTGCTGGCACATCTGTTCTTGTTGAAGGTCCTGAAATTCTATGGGGCTGAATTGGTTAATCTAGCCCCCAATTTGGTCACCTACTTGAGCATTTCATCTATCTTTGTGAAGCATATTTTGGGATTCCAATGAATTTGGAGCTCCTGAGATACTTCTACAAAATGATAGGAAGATCGGGGAAAGCGGCGATGTTACCCAAGGGTTGCTTCTATGGCTCCACAATGGAAAGGCGAGGGAGTATATTCCAATGTACTCCAAGTCCTCATGGTTGCCATGAAAGGAGTTGTGGTTCTACATAATGCTCAGCAAAGTAGATAGCCTCTCCTTAATTGGTTGGATTGCACTCGAGAATACAAGGTGGAGGTCTTCCCCAAAGGAGGGAAAGATAGAGTGATGGATCGATGCTATCATCTATCTCAAGGACAAGGGATTGACCTCATGTCATGTGGTAAGAGATTTTTCCAAATGCCAAATCAGTCTCCTGAAGTCGTGCGACCACATCATGCTCTGGTATGAGGGTGTGATGGACTCGACCTGGGACCCCTCGGAAGGTAAGCATCAAGAAATCCAACCAGTTGAATTTTCCTTTTATTTTTTTGTAATTTTTGACCTTAAGATTTCCTTCATTTTTGATTTTGTTGGCCCTAACCTCCACTGAAGTGAGAGAGGATAAAGATGATCTGCAAGGGGGAGCCTTAGCAAAAAGGAGCACCCCTGATCCTAGCCATCACCACTCCAAATGATAGGATCAAAAGACTTAAGGTAACATAATAGTTCTTTTCATCAATTTTATATTTTTTGATAGGTGTTACAATACTCTCATAATGTGTAAATGGTCGAGTCAGAGAGTGGTGAGGTGGTTGAGAGCTCAGAGGAAGCTCCTCCGAGTCCCAAGAGGCATCAAAGCGTGAAGAAGTCGTATAGTGCATCAGGATCACATCATGCTCTATCGACCACTACCTGACTACTCCTCCAAGTGCCCCTTTGACCACTCCTACGACCGTACAAGCTTCTAAGACAAACATCCCCTCAGACATAGGCTTTAACTATAACTCTGAGAGTTTGTCTTACAAGCCTACACTTTCTCTTATTTGGAGGATAGAGAAATTGCACCGAGGGAGTATATTTCTTAGATGAAGGATTTCGTCGCCGAGCTCATCTTAATTGATGACAAGGCAAAAGAGAAGGAAGAGCTACTGATCGGAGCCAACACGACTGTAGAGCCAATGGTGATAACAAATTCACCAGTCATGGGCTTCGAGATAGTAGTGACAGACTAGATTGAAGACACAGTGGCCATCCCTCAAGATCCAAGTGAACCAAAAGAGACAATTGCTCCAGCGGTCGAGGAAGCTCCATCTTCTGACTAGATAATCGGAGAAGCTATCTCCGACTGCTCCATGGAGGATCCGACTAAGCATGAGTGTATTCAATCAAAAGACTCAAAGGGTTTGATCGGCCCTACCAAAACTATACTAGTGAAGTCAATTGATAAGAAGAAGAGGAAGTCAAGTGCTATGGACTATTCTCCAGGACACATTAACATCAAAACCAAAAAGACCAGATATGTACTTGTTATAATAATTCATCTAAATTCATACCTTTCATTTTCCTTTGGTGTTTTTGGACTTCTTACTTCTTCTTTCTTGTCCTTCTTTCTTCATAGCGCCTCTACTACTAACTGACCAACTTTGATTCGAGTACTCCACATAATGAGGCTCCTAAAGGAGTGGTCATAGCAGCTCCTCTTCTTTGGTGGCTTTGACCCCATCAAAGGATGTTGAGGCCAAGGAGAACTGTTGGGAAGAAAGTGGTCGAAGAGGAGGGGGTAGATATGCTTCCTCCTTTCTTTGGAGGACTGGAGGTGGAGAGCTCTTCTCTGTTCAAGAAGTCTCCACATCCAAGGGACATCCCCGCCCGCCTTCAGATCTTCAACAATTAAAGGCTCAAAGAGCTTGGATGGAGGAAGATCTCAGACTGTGAGTTAAGGATGGGTTCCTAGATACTCTACTCATCGTATGCTGATAAAGTGGTCTAACTAATTTATCAGGATCACTAAAGATATATTTTTGGGTCTTGATCAAAACTTTTCTAAGTTTTTCTCCTCTTTTATGTTTAGCACATGGTAGAGGGGTTGCTCTAGTCAGAGGATGACCAGACGGACATTAGCCCTAAAAAAAGAAAGGGGTAACCTCCACCGAGAAGCCGATGAATTGTAATGATGTTTCTTGTAATTACATTCTGGTTGTAAATTTTATACTTAACTTTTCTCATATATCTATAGGTCAGGGAGCACTGTTAAGGTGCTAGAATAAATTCGTGCGATGGAGAGGGGCTGTTCAAGACTACTTTGACTGAGAACAAGTAGCTCCTTAAGACTCTTAAGGAAAAAAGCATGCAATTGAGAAGTATCTTCTTCTCGTTTCTTTCATTGCTTCCTTGTCTTAGATTTTTTTTCTCACTTCTTTCTTTTGTCATGATCGACAGAGTTAGAAGATTATGAGGCAGAGAGTAAGGCGAAGGGTGTTGTCATCCTCAAGCTTAAGGATATACCCAAAGCTAAGGACCGATTGATTAAAGACTAGTCAACCAAGTTCGAGGACAATGCTCTTCAACATAAAGAAGCAACGAAGTGTTTGAGAAGAAGAACCAAGGTAACTTATCATAAACCCGACCGGTCTTAATTTGATTGTAAGTTGTTTTGACTAACCTTGAGTTACTAGTGCAGAGCAAACTTTCAAAGTTCAAGAATTGCTTCTAAGGAGGAGAAGAGGAAAGAGATCGACAGAGCTCTTCAAGACAAGATTGCCCTCCTCAACAGCATGCTTGCCGCGATGGGCATGGAAGCAATTGTGCCCTCCTAGGTGAGTTGTTTTGGTCAACAACTTGAACACTTTCAAAGTCTGCTGGTGACTTCTCAAAATAACCACGAGTAGACCATGAGGGACTCCATTGCTGATGGAGTAAGCTTTACGTTAGCAAACCTTAAAGCTTCCAACCCCAATTACAGCCTTCAAGTACTAAGAGCGGAATTCGACAGCTCGGAGGAAGAAGCTACTAATTTGTTCAAAGAGATGAAGCCCTTCGGAAACCAGATAGCAAAGAAGATAAATGTTGGATCCCCATCGGATAGCAGCTAGTCAGTGGCTCTAAGTAGTAGTTTAGTGTAAATGTAATACAAAGTACTCTTATGTAAAAAATTTACCATTATTTTCAATTAAATTTATATCATTTCCTCAATTTAGTAAGTACTCGTATCTTTCCTAGCCCCAATTGCTTATTTAGTAGTAGAGTTTTGAGAGACCATGCGGAGGTATCCCCATATTTGTGATGAGTAATTGGCGGTTGTGTTAGTGAGTTTGAGTTTGTTTTGGGTATTCTAGGGTTGAGTACCTTTTACTTATGCTATTATTGATTATGCTGTTTCGTGAGGTGCTATGTGACGGTTTGCTTGTCTGTGTGGCTGCAGGACTTCGGAGCTAGGTCATGCTGAGGCGAGGTGGACCGGGACTAGGCACAGGAGGTGTTGAGGTCCAGACGGTCAGGTACGTCGAGGATGATCGAGGCTGGTGAGGTGGTTGCGAGCCGGGAGACGAGGAACCGGAGCTGGAGCTCGGTGGAGGACACGACGGGCGACGATGAGAGAACCGGGACTAGGCTCAGGGAGGAGCCGGAGGTCCAGACGGTTGGGTGTCAGTTGCGGTCGTGTGCGATGGAACAAACCAGGACTAGACTCAAGTGGAGTCGGAGGTCTCACTCGGAGTCGGGTGGACACGACGGGCAGCGGCGAAGTGAACCGGGACTAGACTCAGGTGGAGTTGGAGGTCCAGACGGTCAGGATGCCGGGTGCGGTCATGTGCAGTGGAGCGGACCGGGACTAGACTCAGGGAGGAGTCGAGGTCCATACGGTCAAGGTACCGGATGCGGGAAGCTTCCGGGAAGGCGCTTGAGGGGCAAATTGGAGATTTGACTCAAGCAATGAGAGGAGGGGCTGGTTTTTCCCTCCAAAAGTGTGGTTTGACCTTTACCTCATATGTGTGTGTGAGGTTTGAGTGGATAGTGTATGCCACTTCTTGTATTTCTTCTTTGGTGTGAGCTCTTGCCTTCTTAAGTGGAGAGGTGGAGGCAGTGGTAAGTAGTTCAGCTAAGTGAGAAAGCAAGGAGTGCAGTCTGGAGATAGTAGCTAGCAAGGGTTTATGCTCTCCTGCGTGAGTGTGTCCAGGAGAAGCATGTAGTGTGTGTTCTTCCCATTTGTCAACTGCGTATGGGGACATAGTGGTTGTAAACCTCTTGTAATCATTCATCTCTCCTAATCGATATGAGAAATGTTGTGATTGAGATGATTTGGGTTCTTGAATGTTTTTGAGTTCTTTCTGCTGTTGTCTGTTTTCTGTTAAGTTTGAGATGAATTCTTGATTAATTAATTGCCAAGTGGTTTGCTTTGTGATGGGAAGATGCCTCAAAACCATTTGGTCAGATAGATTCCCAAGAGCCCAATGAAAGAATCAAAGAATCTCTCTTTTCACTCATACTCCTCATTTCCTCTGTTTATGAAATTCTAGGGTTTCATGTCAGAGCATGGTTGAATCTTCTGATTCCTTTCAAAAGATGGCTTGAGATTTGGGTTCTCAAGTGTTGAGATCATTGCTAAGTTGATTTCAAAAGTTCATGAGCAAAGAATTCAAGATTGATGAGCAATTTGAAAATCTGTCCATTTTCAACTCACTTTTCAGATTTTTGCTCAAATCTTGATTTCTTGATCTCTTTAGGAGTTCTTTTGCTTCCTAAGGTCTTGCTGCTGTTTGGAATAAGTTCTTGCACTTTTGGCTAGAAGGAACAGTAGCATTTCACCATTTTACCTGAGATTTGCATTTTCAGTAGCTTCAGTTCTTTCTGTCGCAGCTCTGCTCCTACCAAAAACCCTGGACCGGTCAGACCGGTCATTGACCTGCGGTCAGACCGGAACTTAAATGGCGGTCAGACCACTAACCCTAGTGGTCAGACTGGCCGATCAACTGCGGTCTGACTGGCCTAGTGGTAGCGGTCTGACCGGCGGCCTTATGGCGGTCTAACCGGCCCGTGTGTTGCGGTCAGACCGGCCTCCTTTATCTTAGCTGCTGATTTTTCTTTTTAGGGTCTGCTCTTCCTTGCCTCTTTCTAGTGTTTGTCCAGCATGAACATACAGAGAGCATGACTCTTCTTCTTTATAGCTTTTGGTAGCTATCGGAGATAAGAGTCGCTCGTAGATACTTAGGGGCAAGTTTTTTAAAGGCACCATTCACCCCCCCCCCCTCTGTTGCCATTTCCGATCCTACAAGTTTATTAAGGAATAAGTAGACCAAGTATAAAATGTACTTTATTTCAATCAGTGAACTTCAATTTTGTTGTAGAAATGTCTAGTAGTTTCTAGGAAATGATATCGGGCAGAGCTAATGAATGAATTTGACTAGTCTCAGATATTATTTCCATAATTGAGGTACAACGTAGTCCAAAACTAGATCAGATAAAACTATAACATAAACATGTTGACATGATGAATGCAAAAAAACTATACAAGAATGTATGCAAGAAAAAGATAAGTGTTTTTATTTGTAGCTATTCGAACTGGTCGTAAGATAGATGAGGACTAAAGACATGAACAAAACTTCCTGAAACATATTCACTTTTGAGTTTCAACTGGTAGTAAAGATCGTAGGAAAAAGATCGTCGCTAGGAAACTCCTTCTAGTGAGCGTGACCACATGCAGAGGGGAGAGATTTTGACTAGGAGGTTTTCCGTGTCTCGAGCAGGTTTAAACAAGAGAAGAATATAATGTAGAAGTAAGAAAATAAAGCCTTCGAACCTTTGAGCAATTTAGTAACTATGTCAGTTGTCTGTTTGCTTTTTTACTTGTTTTTCTTTGAGGAAAGAGTGCAGATTATTGTAAGAACCATCTTTGTGAAGGTCATGATAAGAATCCACATGGCGTTTAATGAGAATGGCAATGCCCATTAAGTAAAAAATAACCCTAGGAAAGGGTTTAGAGAAAAATAGATTTCTTTGAGCTGTTCAGACAACAATTATATTATGAGACCAAACTTGGGATAATGAAGTACAAATAAAAATACCCTTCAAAAAAGAGATAATAACAATGCAACTTTATTGAAATTTGGAAATGAAAAGTATATTGCACATAGAGCATATGCAATAGATCTATGTTCTAAGAATTAGAAATAACATGCGCTATTTGACATGGCTAGTCATACCGAACCTAGTTGGTGACTTTGACCACAATGTAAGGATATTCACATTTAGGTGAAAGTTTGTTGCGATTTGCCTGGCTTTGAATTTTTCTGAGAACCAGATCTCCCACAGCCAAGCTTCGAGGCTACACTTTACAATGGTGGTACCTTCGCATGGCTTGTTGGTATACTACCAATCGTATTAAGGCTATATTTCATCGCTCTTCAAGGAAATTGATGTCATTGATCTATCATTCTGTCAGATCGTTATTATTATAACGATCTGTTAGAGTAGAGCCACTTTTTAATTCTGGAGGAAGCATGGCTTCTACACCGTAAACTAGAAAAAAGGTGTTTCATTTGTTGCACGACTAGTCATGGTTTGAATAGCCCATAATATAGAAGGAAGTCATTGCACCATTGTATTAATTGGTTGAACACTTGGCGTTTGATTTCTTGTATTAGTATATCATTAACTCTTTCTACTATCCCGTTACTCCGTAGATGAGCTATTGCGGTGTAAACATACCTTGATACCTAGATTCTCACAGAATTCTTAGAAATTTTTGCTCAAAAACTAGGTACCGTTATCTATGATTATACGACTAGGAACACCAAATTGTGTAATCACGTTTTTATAATGAATTTCTTGATGGCTTCAATTGTTATTTTAACAACTAGCTCAACTTCAATCTATTTTTTAATGTATCAATTATTATAAAAAGGAATTTAAAGCCCCTAGGTGCCCTTGGGAAAGATCCCAGAATATCTAAGCCCCAAGTTGCGAAACGCCGAGAAAGTGGTATAGTTTACAGAGCTTGTGAAGGTTGATGTACTTGTTGGCAATGAAACTAAAATTATACGTATTTTGACACAAGTTCTTTTGCATCATGTAGGGTAGTTGGCCAATAATATCCTTGTTAGAAGGTTTTACCAACTAAAGTTCTATAGGAATAATGTTCTTCACAGATTGCTTCATGTATTTTGGATAGTAAATGTAAACAATCCTTTTGAGATAAATCTCATCGACACTCCATGATTTCCTTATTTGTAGAGGGTTCATTCGATTAGAGTGTATAGTTTATCTTTTCATGCTATCCGATCAGCCTCTACGTGATCTTCAAGAAGTGTGCTATGCTAAAGATATTAGTAGATTGATGTCATCCAATTATTATTGTGGTTGATCTGAGCGACCTCCATTGGAGCTTGTTTAGAATGCTTGACTCTAGCTGGGCAAAGTGTATAGTAATCCTTTGACCTGGGTACTCTGAGACCAGCTATAGGAAGCTTACGACCACAAGGGTCTTTAGAGCCTTAATTAAATATTAAAGCTATATTTAAGGGATTTATTCAATCCTTGTCAACTTGCTATCCTACATTTGAGCTTTTTTGGTACACTCGAAAGGTTTTCTTCTCACGGGTCACTTGATTGTTCTTACCATTCAATCCGACTTCATGACTCATGATTCAATGGTCTCCGGCAACATGTATGCTAATGTCTTCGGCATAGATTCAATCCCCGATCTATGCTAATGTGTTCAACAAAGATTCAAGCCTCGTTATGGGAGGAGGATGATGGGGTGGTGGTGGCACTGTCAGGGTTAAGGGAGGGGTTAGGAAAGAATAACTCAAGTGTTCCCTACACACCACCCTTTTTTTTTAACTCACATCTCTTCATCGTTTTGCTTGGTTTGCTAACCAAAGCAAGCTAGAAGCAATATTAGACGACGCCTGACCATGGTGATAAAGGCTTGAGGCATGATGGTTTACGCCTACTTCAACCATGTATGACACTTTAATTTGTCAGGCTCACTTATCACGACACCTACGTGCCAACACAAGACCCACACTAATACTCTCATAGTCATGATGTAGGACTGGTATGGCAACATGGAGGGGAGGGTAAATGGCACCCTCAAATTTTACCTCAAGTATTCTGTTAATATATACTGTAATAGCTATGAGAAGCTATGAATATCAAGAAGCCAAAAATCCAAAAATTCTTGATGCTATGGTGATTTCAGCACAATATTTCAAATCTAAAAAACCACGAAACTTTTGACCTATCAATTCAAAAGAATTGAAACTTGAATCAAAGCTAGTTCATTAGCTTAAGAACATATCCCAACAAAAAAACTTAAAAGAACTTGAGAGAATTGAGATGTTTTTATTCATGAAGCCCTGCTACACCAAAACCGGGCCAAAACCTAAAAATGAGCTAACTCTCAAATCAAAGCTTCAAATCACTTCAAATTTGGTATGCACCTTCTATAGGATCTCAAAAATATATTCCAATCAACTATCAAGAAAATCATTGCCAAAGTTCTGACCTTTTTCCGTTTGAATTCAGATTGCATCAAAAACAGGTCAAAAATCACAAAAAGTGAATATGACTTACTCATGGGTGAATGATAGCCAAAATAGCTTTAGATGTATTCCCACATATCTCAACAAACAAGAACATCAAAGAAATCAAGGTAGAAACTGGTACATCAAGAAATCACTCAAAGAGGCCAAAAAGAGCAAAAATCAGGTTTCTTCAAGAACTTGCCAACTAAGTGTCTAGATGGGTGGAGCTTGATTTTCAAAGGTTATCTCCATATCTTGCATGTTCTTGGCACAGAAAGATCAAGAAGGAGAGAGAGAAGAGAAAAAGACAACCAAATCAAGAGCAAATCAATCAACACAAAAGATATTCATGGAGATGAACACAGATTGATTCATTGCTACTTGAGGATGAATGTTTTATAGTATAACAGCTTAGCTGTTTATTTCATTTTTAATAATAATAATAATAATAAATTAAAATTAATTTAATTTAAAATAAAATCAATTGTTATTTGGTTGCTTGAATTTTAGAGATTTTATTTGCCTATTTTTAGATTTTAAAAAGGCGTTTCTTAAAGAAATTCAATGGAAAACATAATAATATTATTAAGTAAAAGATATTTTGGATTTCTATAAAAATTATATTTCAAATTAATTATTTTAAAAGCATTTGGCTTTTATCTGGTTTTTCTGTGCTTTTCTGGCTTTAAAAATCAATTTAAAGCTAAAAATAAAGTATTTTCTTAAAAATTAAAAAGACAAAATTTAAGTTGTAAATATTTTTTCTAAGTCTAAAACATCTCTAGAAATTTCTGTAAATTTTTCTGGAATTTTTAAACTTTATTTGCTATTTTCTAAGTGTTTTAAAGCCTCCTAGTTTTCCTAAAAATCTAAAAATGAATTTTAAATCCTTTCTCTCCTCAGGCTGACACGTGTCAAGCTCTGATTCAGTCCATCCCACCCCATCTAATCTCAAGCCACTCTCATCCACTTACTCCTTCATTTTTTAGCCGACGGTCTGGATTAAATCCACTGCTGCTAGATTTAATCTCGGCCCTCCATCTTCACTTATTCCCCTTCTCTTTCATCCGACGTCCGAGATCTATTCCTTGGCCACGCGTTGCTCATCCGACCACACCCGATAACCACCTCACTCCTCTCTTCTCTCTCGCTGACAAACAGGCCCCGGTTGTCAAATCCCTTTTCCTCCCCCTTTCTTCAACCTCGTGCCACCGCCATTGCCGCGCAGTCGAGCTCTTCAATGCGTCGGTCTTCTTCTTCTCGCCGTCGTCACCTACACCTTCCTCGTTGCCATGCGTGCGTCCTCCGACCCTTCGACGGAGGCAGGCGCGGCTAACACCGTGCCGATGCGGGCATACAGGCGCGGTGTGCGGCTTGGCAAGGTATGGCGCAAGATGCGCGAGGACGCGGGAGCAGGGCAAGGTGCAGTCGGGCCCGGGGCTGACGGCGGTTGGCGAGGGGACGACGTTGCAACGTGAGCTAGCTCCAGGGCGTGGGATCAGAGGCATGGCAAAGTGATGGCAAGGGGACTCATCGGCGGTGGGTCGAAGCAGGGCATGGCACGGTGACGAGGGCAGTTGGCACCCGAGGAGGCGGGGTTGGTCACAACGGCAGAGCAACGCGACGGAGTGAGACTATTTTTAAACACACATTTAGGAACATCTATGATCTGTTTTGGTTGGATAGGGGATTTGGATCTAAATCATTTAGATTTGGTTCAAATTTAACCTAAGGTGCCATTTAAAATGCAGGAAGTTTTTACTATTCCTGAAGAAATTAAACTCTTTTCTGTGAAATTCATGCACTTCAAACGGGCTTGAAATCATAAAAATTCTCATAGCAATCTCTCATCCAAACACCACCTTAGTTAGAAAAATTGAAAGGCACAAGAGACATGTAATCAAAAAACTAATGGGAACATTCTCGTGGTGGAGGGTGGTAAAGTACCCACCATAAATATGTACGATCATCTTTACGCACACCCTGATGTAAATTTATCCCTAGCCTCTATATTTCTAAACTGTACTAAGGACCACGCACGCATGCGTACAAAACGCCACTATTATTATTATTTTTTCTGTAACGGTGAGGTCGGCGGTTGCTGGCGCGATGAGCACATATCTGCAGCCGGCGGGGTTGGTGAACCGAGGACCGCCAGGTCACCCATGGCGCCCAACTGTCAAAGAAAAGTTGATCAAACGAACAGTTGAAATCCACCTTGTCGAAGTCACTGCGTTTCGATACGAGGGCACACCAATGCAACAGGGCCATCTTTATTAATTTCACACTGTGGAAACTATACGAGAACTATTACAGCTCATCAACTCCTCAAAGACAAATATCAAAATCTGCTTTAATGTAACAGCTAGACCACAAATAATCCTAACAGAGATTTCATATTGCTTCAAGAAAACAATTCTCAACTAAAAGCACTAATAATTCTGATGGTGTGCTACCACAATTCATCTCCATCGACACTAAATAAGAAAATGGAACTTGAAAGCTTCGGTTAAGCAGTCTTGGGCTTTGGCTTGAGTCTCTTCAGTTGTGAGTACAGGAAAACTCCGGCAAGCGCAATCGCCGTACCTACACACACACACACACACACACACACACAAAAGGTAAAACATGTAAACGAGAAGTCAACAGAAGAATGCAATCGATTAAAACAGAGAAACGATTAAACTAGCAAACTTACCAAGGGAGTTAATTAATGCAATTGATCAAAACAGAGAAACGATGAAAATAGCAAACTTACCAAGGGAGTTAACAGGAGAAACAGGAGTCCTGAAGAACAAGACAGATGTCACAATAACCACAACACGCTTAACACAGTTGCCCACAGAATGAGTAACTGGAGACACCCTCGCGAGGATCATGTACGACACCTTCAACAAAATTGAACACCAGAACAATCAGCTACTACTAAAAGAATCAACACATTAGCCTGCATCACACATACTGGGAAATATCATGTTTTACACAGGCATGCAAACAAAGCCTACATCAAATGTCCTGCATTCAGGATCATTGAATCATCTCGTACACAACCATCACCCTTTTACACCAATTACAAGTGCTACATTGACTAGGACTAGTCACGTCAACGTTGTTGTTATATACAAGTACTGCACACTGACACAAGTCCAACGAGCCCATGATAGTGTAGCCCGAGTGTCACTTGTAGCAAAAACATGCTGCCATATTAACTAAAATAACCCTAGATTTATCAATCCATTGTTTGGAAAATACTAGTAGTGCAATAGCATTCATGAACATTGAAAGTGTGAAGCAAATTTATGGTATTATTAATGGGAATCAGAACTTTTCCTAACTTGAGATGGTTAATATTGCCAAAATAGTTCCTGTTTGATGAGTATCTTGCAAAGATGCACAACTAGTTATGTGTAGCAAAATGAAGTATCCAGAACAACAACGCAGAATGCCAAAAACAAAAAAAATTCACAAAATTGGACTTCATGACTACTGAGCTACCAATCGAACATGTACAATTTCACCACCTATAGAAGCTCCATTTCCATAGACTGTAAAGAGTATGGACGTAAGGTTAATAAAGAACTAGAAGTAATTAGTTCTCCACGCCAGTTGCATGTGCTACTGTAACAGACAAAGGTTTACTCCTATGGACTTAAAAGATGAACTTCACTGGGCTATGCATAAAACTGACACACCAAGTAAATAACAACTGCACTCTCCCAACCCAAGATATGAATACACCACAAAGAGCATGATCATACATGAAAAAGTAACTAGATGACTAACCTGTTGGTATGCGTGGAAACAAAGTGCAGCAATCAAAGACCTTGTAAGCACTTGCTTTACATTCAGACCCTACATTAACACAAAGCCAGTCAGGATTTTCACTGAGGATTCTGCAAGGTGCAACATTTTCCTTTTGGGTTTTGAACATGAGCAACGAAAATATTGCAACAGGCAACAGCATTATACTCACAGCAGACTGCAAAAATGTAGGAGTGACTTTAATGCCTTCTGTTAGGAAGGCAACAGGGGCCAAGAGGAAAAATGACATCACAGTAATGATTGAGAAGAGATTAATGTTGTCCAGGGATTCCTGCTCGAGTGGGCAGAATATAAAGTGGATTAGAAATTTGGATAGCAGTGCACAATGATCAACACAAGAAGAAAACTATGCAATATCGAAAATAAAACCAAAAACTATGCTACATCGAACATAAAACCATACGTTCGATATTTAACATTACTTGAAAGTTGAAATGCAAACATGTAATTTCTCAGTTACCTCTTTCTTAACCATGAGTTTCTTGCTCAGCACATTCCTCGACTGGAAGGTAACATTTGAAGCCATTGCACTCCAAAATCCAGCCCTGTTGTCATCAAGTTACCAAGAAGTAATAAATTTTATAGCAAGGCTATTCATGAGTAAGAAATTTGAAATATTAGGACAAGGTTTTAACAAAACTGAATATTAAAGACAGATTTAAGAAGAAATATGATGCTGGGTACATTTTTAGTTGGAAAAAAAATTGGGCCAGGAAAACACTGTCAGAAGCCCCATTAAGGCCTTAATTATCAGGTCCATTGATTTTAATCAAACATATTTGTGCCAACTCTGCGAAGAATGAAAACGTTGTAGTTCTGTGCAATGTAGATTGATGTTAATTGAGTACATCAGTTTCCAAACCAACCTAGAGCTATTTGAGCATTATTCTTTTAGACATTAATAAATCACAATTATTTTTTAGAATAATAAGATTGCATTATGTCAGTGACTTGATCCTTACATAGCCCAATTTTTCAGGAACTAGAATCCTGCCATGGACTAATTCTAGTAGAGTACAGCTGATAATTTTTAACTGTATGTATCTAGTGCAAACCCATCTTTGAGTGCTAACTTGCTAACTCGTCACGTGAACTTGTTTGATGAGATTTGGATGAATCATATTTAAAGGTGCGAGGGTCAAATGAATTAGACATTTTGCGAGCAACCATTCTACGTATCAAGGAATCATTTATGAGGGAATACACCTCTCACATCCCTTTGAACTTGATTCATACAAATTTCATCCAACAGCTCATGTGAACAGTTCACAAGTAATCACCCAAAGATGGTTTTGAAATAGGTATTCAGTATTCCCCTTCTTATTTGTTGTTAATATTTTACTTCACCATTTTGTCATGGTGACATGCCATAATGAAAATATCGCATAGAAATAAAATTATTAAATTAAAAGCCTAAAAATGCTTATGTTAAAAATATCAATAGTCATATTTATGTCAAAGTACTTGGTCAAGAAATAGAACAAATGAGAGATAAAATAACAGAAGAAGCCCATAACATTTGGGACAAGCTCTGCTCCTCTGTTGTTCCGATCAGCAAAGCTTGGATTCAAATGATAGTGCAAGTTGCATACCAGTTAAAGGAAGCCTCAGTAAGAGATGCCAATGCCACTCCACCAACAATTGGAAGAAGTGATAGTACAACCCAAACAGTAGGTAACTGCCTCGCCATTCATGTATTGGAAGACAAACACAGATGGTTCTCAGATATGCATAAATATTACAGGCATCAACATTATATAGGAAAAATAAACATTACCTCGCCAAGGAAAATTGCGGAGAGGAGAACTGAAAAGAATGGTTCCATAGCCTTGATGGTATGTGTAAATGACACTGCAACCTTCCCAAGGCTCATGTTAGTGAAAAGATTACCCATAGTGTGGACAATAGCTAGAGGAAGGATGGCTGCAAGCTGAAAAAATAACGCAAAGGCAACAGATGCTCTGTGTTAATACAATCCAACTAAACAAATAATAGTTGGTCACAGTATGTTAAAGATCTACCTGTGCACCAGAAATCTTTGGTCTCTTAAGAATACCAGTGATCCACATGAACAAAGAAAGGACAGTACCAACAGCAAATTGAACTGTCGTAATGTTTATGGGGTATGGGAAAATCTTGAGAACCTGTAATGCATTGTAATAGCAAAAGAAAGTTATGGTTTATCTTCAGGTAAATTGATGCAATCACCTAGCATATTCTGCCAGGAGAACAGCTCAATCTAATCTAAAGTGCCTAGCCAAAAAAGGAAATAAGATAATAATCAACAAAACCTGTACATGGAAAACC
Source organism: Dendrocalamus sinicus (assembly GCA_036346575.1). Lineage (NCBI taxonomy): Eukaryota > Viridiplantae > Streptophyta > Magnoliopsida > Poales > Poaceae > Dendrocalamus > Dendrocalamus sinicus. The sequence goes on from CM070663.1 coordinate 13,083,418, forward strand.
AGATTCGCATGCTCAATAAAAACACATATAGGGAAATTTAGTGGCAATATTCTCTAATCTCTAGTAAATGCTGATACTGGAGAAAGGGCGGAGTAAACAAAAAGAATGAATGAGTAATTAACAAATGGCCATTCAGGGGAGTAATGAGTATTACGATTCAAGGGAACTAAATGGCCACTTAGCAAAATTTAGTTCCCTTAGCAAAATCTATCAATTCAACCATAAAAAGAAACCCAACATCCACACTAGAAACAATCGAATCAATCATCTTGCTGAGCACAGAGTACAAGATCGAAGATTCCAATGCAAAACAAACAGGAAAAAGGCACCAATTAAAAAAGGGAGATTGGATCATATACCCTCCCTTTAGTTGGGAAATTGAGGATTTACCTTCTACATCTCAATGACACGTGGGGTCATCATAAGTCACTGACACGTGGGCCAGGAGGGTAAATCCTCAATTTTCATCTAAATAGAGGGTATATGATCAATTGCCAGATTAAAAAAGCATACGAAACGCTAATTCACGCATTAATTAAAGCAAAAGGAAATATCTATATTTCGCCGTCTCAACGCATTAATCGGCAATTGCTCAGATCGCCACTGGCTCGCTCAAGCACATCACACGCTCGCAAATGAGCAGACCGCATCTGCTCACCTGCTTGTTGTAGATGTTGAAGTAGATGTTGAACAGGTACCACAGCCCGAACAGCGCGCCGAGCTGCAGCGTCTTCGCGAGCCCGCCTTCCTCCTCCGTCTTCGCGGCCGCTTCCCCGGCCGCGCCGCACGCCACCTGGCGGGTCCTCTCCCGATCCGGCGAGATCGGCAGCAGCCCCAGCGGACGCGTGGCCACCGCGCCGCCTCGGGATACGGCGGCGGCGGCGGTGGAGGAGATGCGGAGCGGGCGGGCCGGGAGGAGGGGGCGGCTAGGGTTAGGGCCCAGGAGTGGCCGGGCGGGGCATGGCCGGACGAGGCCGAAGGTCGCGGCGCTCTGCATGGAGGCGGAAGGTTCTAGAAGGAAGGGAACGGGGCCACTTCTAGAACCTTCCGGACGCTTCGCAGGCGGGTGGCCTGGGGGCTGTGTGTGGCTGGAGAGGTCGAGGCGGCGGCGGCGGCGACGAGCTCGAGGTTGGGCAGTGGTGCGGGGGTGGGTTTGGTGGGTTTTAAGTAGCGGCGAGCCTGAGCTGAGCTGGCTCCAGGGATGGGGAAGCGCTTCTCTGACATGTGGGTCGGAGATATGACCGGGTCCGCATGGCAGCGGGTGTTACGGATCTGGGTAAATATCTGAGCTGGCCACGGTTGGTGAGCTCGGATGCACCGCTCCTGACTGCTCAGTGGAACGGGAGTACTGGGGGACCGTGGGTGTGTCTACGTGGCCCACATTGCTGTACTTTTCGGTACAATGACATGTGGGTCCAGAAACTGTGTGGGCCGAGTTGCAGTGAACGAAGAGGCTCGAGGACGGTCGGGGGCTGGCAGTGGGTGGACTGGGCATTGGGTGAGGCAGGTGCAGTGACGTTTCCGAGGTTTTCCGCAGGGTCACACGGACACTGGTTTGTGGGGCCCACCATGGGAGATCCGCCGGGTTGGTGGAACAACCATAGGTGGCGGGGTCGCCAACGCATGCTGCGAAGTCAAAATCAAACAGACACCGAGACTAGGGATGAAAACGGATCAGATACGGATGGATAATATCTTTACCATATTTATTTTCATATTTTTTTCGGATACGGAAACGAATATGGATAACTTGAATACGGATACGAATACAGATAATATCGAATACAGATAGGGATCGAATACGAATCGAAACGAATACGGTTACGAATATTTATCGGAACATGAAAACCCCTTAAACTATACATTCAGAAGCACTGCTGCACTGGTACCATAAATAATTAAACATACGTGATATGACGGGAGTGTGCAAACTTCACTAAATACTATTTACGCAGTATACATATGGCACTCTGTAGATCTAAACATGTAAATAGCATCTGGAAAATTCAGTAGCTAACATCTCATTGATCCAAAAAGAGTACTGTTGTGTCAGCACCCCAAAATTAAATACTGTTGTTTCAGCTAACATCTCATTGATCCAAATTAAGTATCATTGCTAGTATAATCGTATAAGAGCTAGCATCTCATTGATCCAAATTAAATCATCATGCTAGTATAATCAGATAAGAGCTAGCGTTAATAATGACCAGACATACATTGATTAACTGTGCTCGTAATTTAAACAAACAAAAGGAAAACTTGGTGAAAGAAACAATCCAGTGCCATAACACCTACAGATCCAGAGAGTTGAGTTTTGTGGAATTTTCGTTAAGGCATTTGAGGATGTCAAAATAATTAAGAAAGCATATTACAATTAACTCAATTCGATGAGACTCATCTGAACTCCATCGCGTGTAATTTAGCTCAAATATTCTTATGCAATATCACTAGGTGAACAAATTCCTTATGTGCAGATCCATCACCTATTTCTTAGTTAACAATGCAATAGTAATAGTTGCATCACCTAGGCGCGAGCGGAGCAGCGCGCGCGGAGGCGGAGGTAGGCGCCGACGGAGGCGCGAGCAAAGTGAGGCGAGGCGAGGCGTACGCCGCAGCGAGGCGAGGTGGGCAGAGCAGCGCCGGCGGCGGCGAGGCAGCCGAAAGCGAGGCGAGCGAGGAGGCGAGGCCGCGGATCCGGGAGGCGCGAGCAGCGGAGCGCGCGAGGCGGGAGCAGCGGAGTAGGCGAGCAGCGAGGCGGGCGGGCGGAGCAAGCGGAGGCGGGCGGATCCGGCGGAGGCGAGCGGATCCGGCGGAGGCAGAGGCGGGCGGATCCGGCGGACGGGAATATCATGGGAGACTGGAGAGTGGAGAGTGGAGATGGCCAGATGGGGCTCTGCGGCGGCCGGCGCCCAGGGCAAGGCAAAACCTAAAGCTAAAGGCCTAAACCGACGGTTGGATCGTATGGGGTGGGTGAGATGGACGGCTGGATCGCGTATGAGTTGGAATAGGCCTGGGCTTCTAGCATTATGGGCTAAAATCTCGGATATCTGTTTTCGTACTATCCGAATTATCCGTATCTGTATCCGTATTCGACGGATACTAGGCTTACTGTATTCGTATCCGTATCCGATAAAAAAATCCGTATCCGATCCGAGAACTATCCGAAAAAAATCCGATCCGACACTATCCGTATCCGTATCCGTCTGGATCCGGCGGAAAATATCCGATCCGTTTTCACCCCTAACCGAGACACGATTACAAGTTTGCAACAATGATTTCCAAATAATTTAGGCCTCTTCTTTTTTATTTATCAGTAATTTTTAGTTTTTAGTTTTTCTTACCAATTATTATTTATTAGACTAATAAGCCGAATTCATAAAGCACAACCAAAAAAATAAACCCAAAGACATTTTGGATGCAGCATGTTGGTGTTTTAATGCCGATTTTACGTAAGATTTATTGGATTCAGAGGAAACTCTAAAAGACTAGACTATGGTCATGTAGAGAGAAGACACGACAATTTTTATACAGGCCCGGGCTTTCTCCTGAGAGAATAATAACCCTACGTCCTATGTAGCTATTACTTAGACAAAGGATTACAACTGAGAATAATGCAAAATGCCTTGCACAATATCTAACTAAGACTGGAATGGATCAGATCCCTCCTCTCTCCAACATCATCCTTTATATATATATTTGACGAAGCGGCGGTCGTTGTCTCGCGTATGGTTGTCACGACATCGCTTAGGCGACGCCAAGTCGGCCAGAGCAGAACGCTGAGCCTGTTTGCCTAGCCTGCTCCCGCCGTTGACGTCGATCTTTGGCCCAATCCTGTCGCCGGCGTTGATCTCCAACCTGCTTCCGCCATCGGCCTCCCTTTCCAGTTTGCTCCCGCCACCAACGTCCCTCTCGACTGCGACTACCATGCCGAGAGTTGGAGCCGGAAGAGAGGCGGCGAGGGGAGGAGGCGGTGGGGAGGGGAGGTGGTGGGGGAGGAGGTGGCGGGGAGAGGAGGGCCAGACGTGATGGGGGGAGGCGGCGGGGAGGGGGAGAAAGCGGGCGCTGGGAGGGAGCGGTGGGGAGAGACGAATTGGGAGAGAGAGAGATGGGGGAGAGAGCGGGAGCCAGAGAGGAGTCGGGCGGGCTGACTGGCGGCTAGGGTTAGGAGTTATTTCTTTTGGGTTTTTTGTGATTAAGTCCTTAGAGTTTCTGAAAATTAAGAACAGACCCCTTTCTCAATGGATTTTTTCTGTTTTAGATCTCCTGAGATATGGTTATTTGGATAATTTGTGCTATTATGTTACATGGTTATTTAATTTTCAGTCATATAAGGTATTAATTATCGTCTAACTGTCGCCATAGCGGACGACTAGTTGACTAGGCGTCCAGGCGCCCCAGCCTCGCCGCGACTTGCCGGAGCGCCGTGACAACCTTGGTCTCACGCCAAAAGATGCCTCAACGCTTCAGGCGATAACTGTCTGGCAGGAGCTATTGTCAAAGGGATGTGATGTCCCGTTTGTTGTGCGGTAGTTATTGTCAGAGAGATCGTCTGCAGTTATTAGAGATAAACGCACGTTCTAACTGCCTTGTTAAACGACCCTACGATGTAGCATGATGTCGTTAGACAAGTCGATCGGAGATAGACTAGTCGCAGGGTGGTTGTAGAATAACTTACAACTATGTGCTCGTAGAATGACTTACAAGTATGTGATCATAGGAGAACTTATGACTACGTGGTCGTAGAAAAACTTACGACCAATGTGCGGTCTTAGAAGGCCTTACGACTTCTCACTTATCGATAAGAGGTATACTCAAGGAATCAATGATGTAGTAATTTGAGGATTATTCTATCCTCGTCATCTAACTCCTCAACTTCAAGTAAAAGTAATTTACTTGAGAAAGAGTGGTCATTGATGAAAAATGGTCGAAAGCAAAACCTTTTTGACTCTTTTCGACCAGAATTGATCTTAGTCAATAAGGTAATTTTACTTGAGTTGTGAAGACAGATGTACTTCAAAAAGAGGAATTCCAATCAATTCCTGATCTGTCTGCCGGATCAGTTCCCGAGATACCCATTCAGTTCCCGAGATGGGTAACTTATACGGTTATAAAAGCTTGCCTTGGGGTAACTTTTGAGTCTTTTTAATTTCCCCTTGCGCTCCAATCTACTTTGAGCTTTCCACCACCAGCCAAGTCATCTTGTTCCTTCAATCTCTTTCAAATCCAAACCAACCACTTGAAAAAATGGCTAAGGCATCGTCCAATTGGTTGGTGTTGGGGATAGATGATGCGAAATTGTATTGGAGGATTCTAAGAAAATTACTCCATGGAAATTCGTTAGATGGATTGAAGCTGTCGGACAAAACTGGCCATCGGGGGAGGTTGGACAAATCCTGGTGTTCTAGGCGTACTGTGAGTGTGGTTTTTGTCTCCCTGCTAATCCCTTCCTCACTGTCGTACTCGAATACTTTGGGATCGAATTGGTGAACTTGGTTCCCAATTCGATCACCATGCTTAGTGGAAGTAAGTTCTGAACTTATCAATAAACCTCTTGAAAGCCAATTCTGCAGTCAAAACTTTGTAGGAGAAAATAAAAGTAAGTTCTGAACTTAAGTCTATTCATCTAGATATCTTTCTCCCGTTCCTCTAAACCTTTTTCTTATAACAGAAAAAGAGTCTGAATCAAGTAAGCTTCATGCTGAAGTCGAAGAGAAGGTCAAAGTGATTGGAGAACTTACTCATATCAATAAAAAGAAGGACGATAGAATAAGGCTACTCAATACTCGACTAGTGGGTAAGAAAAACTTTACCTTCGACTAGTTTTTCTAACTAGTCTCTTGATAAATATTGCCTTAAGTACTTTCGACCCATTTGCATCTAACTGAAGCCTTGACTCATAGTCATGAGGAAACCAAGTAGATGAAGGTAATCCTTCAAGACAATGGCACACTTCTCAACATCTACTCGGTGGGTTTTATGCGGAGAAGATGAGTCCTTCTGAGGACACCATAACCACTCATGCAAGTATGATTAGACTACAAGTAGAGCTTTATAGAAGCACTTATCCACCCTGAAGACCGATCAGGCAGAGTCGATTCGGGATGCAGTCAAAAGTGTTGCAAGTTATGCCTTGGCAAAACTCAAGGCATGTAACAGCCAAGGTTTTTATTAACATAAAAATAAATAAATAATTAAAAATCAATTAAAATAAAATCCTAAATTAAAATAAGTATTTTTGTGCCTAAAGTTTAAATTTGGATTTGCCTTGAATTTCTGTTTTTTCAAAAAGCTGGATTTGAAAAGTATTTTCAGAAAATCCTAAAATTATTATTAAAATGATATTTTGATTTTCCATAAAAATTTTATGTGAAATTAATTATTTGGAGTTATTTGGCTTTTATTTGGTTTCCTGGATTTTCTGGAGTTTAAAAATGTATTTTTGAAATTAAAAAGTATTTTAAGTATGAAAATTAAATACCAACATTAGTTGGAAGTATTTTTATTAAGTTTCAAATGTCTCCAGGAAGTTCTAGAAATTTTTCTGGAATTTTTGGAGGTCATTTGGTTTTTTTTTTCTGAGGCTAAATTAATTTCCTGGCAATTTCTGAAAATCTAAAATCAATATTCAAAATAAAATTCCCTCCTCCCTTTCCCAGCCGCCACGTGGACGGCCTGGATCTTGCCATGCTGCCCCCCCCTCGGCCATCCGCTCCATCCCGCCTACCCCTCCCCGATGTCCGCCACGTCACCCCTCACTCCCATCCACCCGTCCGCCCCCGCCCTCATCCTCCACCGCCCGATCTCCATCCGACGCACGCGCGCCCCCGCTCCCTACTCTCTCTCTCCCCGTGCCCACGACCGCCCGATCTCCCCTTCTCTTCATCCGCACCACCCGCGCCCCCCTCTCTCTGCGCATGGGGCCCGCCTGTCGGGGTCTTCTTCCCCGCCCGCCGTCTCCTTCCTCCCGCTCGGCCTCACCATCGCCGTCGCCCCTCGCCCCGCTAGATTTCTTTCCTTTTCCGCCGCCCGTGCAACCAGCGCCTTTCCTTCTTCTCCCTCCCCCGATTCCTTTCCTTCTACGGCCGCCCCTTCCTTTCCTTCCCCCTCCGCAATCGCCGCCGCCCGCAATCTCCGGCGAGCAATCGTCGCCGATTGCCCCCTCCCCGACCCTATATAAGGGCCTCGTCGGCCTCTCCTCCCCTCGCACCACACCCTTCCGCCCTCCTCTCCTCTCCTCGGTGAGCCGAGTGTCCCCGTGCCGTGATTCCCAATCACCGCTGCCACCAAGCTCCTCCGGCGAGCAACTGGCGCCGGCTCGAGCAACGCCTCGCCCCGCCAACCCCACCGCCGCCTTCACCGTGCCCGCACGCACCTCGGGGACACCTCGGCCGCCTCTCCCCGCCGTCGGAACCTCCTCGCCACCGAGCCCCCAAGCCGCCGCCGCCTTCCCTCGTCGCCGACCACCTCCCGGCCGCCCTCGGTAACCGCCGCCCCTACCCTTGACTTCCCCTCGGTCCCCTCTTCCCATTTCCGCCCTCGCCGCTCGCCGCCGGCCACCAGAGCGCCGCCACCGCCGTCGCTCCCGTGCGCCCTCCGACCAGCCCGGCCACATCGGCCGTCAGGCTGACGTGGCTGCCGAGGTGGCTGCCACGCAGGCGCCACGCAAGGCCTGGCTGGCCACCCTGCCACCCCAGCGCCTTCACCCACCTGTGGACTCGGTCCATGGACCGAGCCCGCATGCCAGTGTCGGTCCACCCCTGGCTGACGTCAGCTGACGCAATAAGCCCGAATTTCCCGTAGAAAAATAATTCGGCCGAAAAAGAAATTCCCAGCTGACGCAATAATTCAGATTTTCCTTTAGGAAAATAATTCCAAAAATCCTGATTTTTCATTTTTCTCTCTTTTCAAACTTCCCAGGAGCCCGTTCTTCTTCGTCCTAACTCCGATTTGGCCCGTTCAAATTTCTAAATTCATCAAAAATTCCCCTCTATCCATTTCTAGCCTCAATTAAAATATTTGAGTTCAATTTGAATTTAGTTTGAATTTATTTGAATTTGGTGGGTTATTTTGACGTGTAGACTTCGACGATTCGGGAAATTTCTTTGACGAAGATTCAAACCAAGTTGAAGAGCAAGGCAAGCCACCCTCCTTGATCATGTTAATCCCAGTTTTCAAAATAAAATTGTGTTGATTTAAATTATATTGCATGCGTATTTTTATTCAACGTATTTCAATTCAGTTCTAAATTTAGTTAATGCCTACTTGTTAATCCCTCCATTGAATTTGAATTCCTCAATACCTTGTCACCCTAGAATCAAACTCTAGTTAGTACATTAGTATTGGCTAGAGAGATTTCATATTAAATGCTTAGACCTGCTTAGCTACAATATTTGTTTTGGGATATCTTTCACATAAAATGATGACCCTTTTTACATAAAATGATATGTACTCTTGACTTTGATGAGTCAAGAAGGTTTATGAATTATTTTGAAAACAAATATAAATCTGGTTTAGACTTAGGCATTTGGTTAGAGTGGTGGGTGCAGGCATGCCCTGTTGGTTGGAGCCGCAGTGGTTGATTGTCGTGCACGGGGGTATGTGGTTGGACCTAAGTCAATTAAGGACCGGTCTGTGAGCTACTGTTGCAAAGCCCTAATCGTACTACCACATGGCTGGTATGGGACAGCCCTGGCTGAATAATTTGTGAAGTCCCAATCTGAGTCGAGTCGTAGGTTGAAAGTGAGCGTGGTTGGTGCCATGTGAAGTCTCACTTGGGCGAGCGTGGTTAAGCCATGAGAAGTCTCGTCTAGGCTCAAGAGGGGTCCTGCCGGTGGATTCCTTACTGGGGTGAAACCTTAGAGTTGGCTCGACCAGGTTGAAGGCTTTGCATTGTAAAGGCCTTGTCACGACTCCTCGCCGCACACCAAAGGAAGTGTGTAAACCGGTGGCAATATGGGATGATCGTGTCTTGTGGGTAAAGCTGTACAACCTCTGCAGAGTGTATAACCTATCCTGGATAGCCGTGCCCACGGTCATGGGCATGCCGAGTAAAAGTTTTTCATGGATTAGACTTTGTTTTTCAAAAATAGTTTCGAAAACCTTGTGGATGGATGGAATCCACGAGAGATGAAAACCTTACGGATGGATAGAATCCGTAAGAGTTTGAAATCTGGTGAATGGATGGAATTCATCAGAGTTGCGCAGTGAAAGCGTGTGGATGGATGGAATCCATACGTGAGCTTTTGGAAAAGATGGTCCGGGTGGGATGCCCGTGGATAGGTTGGTGTTTGGTCGGAGCCTGCACTGACGGTAATATTTTCAATTACAAGTACTGTCTTTACGTATTGTATTAATTCCGCATTTTCAATCTATTTCATTAAATGTTGTTTTATGCAAACTAACCCTATGAGCCTTCCATTGAAGCCTTTATCATTATATTGCATTTTTCTCCGTGTGACTTGCGGAGTACAAGTTTGTACTCACGTTGCTGTCTCCACACAGAGGAAGACGACTTCGACTACAGTGAAGACCAGAACGAGTAGACCACGTCTTGAAGTTGTTTGCCTGTGGGCAGTCTTGGGCTTCGCCTTTTCAGTTTCGCTTCTGCAGTTTCTTTTGCAGTTATTTTTGCCAATGTGCGATGATGTAAACGCTGGCCATAAGGCCGTATTCTTTAAATTAAATAAATGTCATTATGCTTGGTATTTATCTTTGTTGTTCACTGTGTGCACTAACTGATCCTGGACTAGTGCGATTTACACAGAGGATCCAGGAGTCGTTGCTTCGGGTTCCGACAAGGCATGCGACCAAAACCTCAAGCTACACCCAATCGACCACAGCGCCAGTTGCTCTGTGGTAGAGGCGGATCGCCTGATCGAAGAACTAGAGCTAACTAGTTGAAAAATTGCAGAAGAAATGCAACTTGGCTCTCCTTCTTCTTCAGAGTAGTTTGTAAATAGGAATTTTGTAAAGACTTACCTTTTAGATAATAAAAGAACTTCTTCCTTTTCCTACAATTCATCTTGTTGAGCAATTAGTACTCGTAAGACAAAAAAATGAAAGAGCATGATTTTACAACTAAGAAATAAAGTTATATTGATAACTCTATCCTAGCCCCCAACTATTTACTTAGTTTATGTGGATAAACAAAGCAAAGAGTACAGAGTAGAGTATGCAGAGAGCAGAGTAGCTCATCCGACAATCATTATTGAATTTGATTGTCATGTACTAGCAGCAAAAGTTAGGAATGAGTCGATGCTAGGAAACTCCTTTTAGTGAGCAAGACCACATGTAGAGAGGAGGGACCTCGCCTAGGTGATGTTACCTCCCTTCGACCAGGTTAACAAATCAAAGACATAAACGATAAGAGGATAGACACTCAAAATTCCTTCTCATACATCTATTCAGCATATTTGTAGACACCTCAATTGTTTTATGCTTATAGCAAGAGTCAGGAACATTTCACCACAAGGAGGCTTCTAGTGGGCAAGACCACATGCAGAGAGGAAGGATGTCGACTAGTAGTGTTCCCTTATCCGACCAGTTAAACAAATTGGATGTGTTAGAAGTGGTTGAACAAATATAAAAGAAACTCTACTGAATATACCACAATAAATATTTGAACAAACCAAAAGCTTAACTGAAAGAGTGGAAAAGTCACATATAAAATTTTTGTAGGATCGTATGGCACAATCAGCAACGACCAATCATCATCGGCCACCACACACCGACTAGTCAACCACTGGCCCAACACGAATACTCGAAGATCCCAAGATTGAAGCACTTATATCGACCATGAAGGTCTACGAGTACCAACTGTGAAACCTACGACTATCGATCGCTAAGCCTCCGACTACCGAAGACAGAACAGCAGACTGTGAAGTCTACGAGTATCGACAAGACTGCCAAATCTACGACCATGAAAGCAGTCCACAAAATCTATGACCAACAACCGCAAAGCCCTTGACTATCGACCAGTAAAACCTTCGACTATCGAGTACGAACAGTAAAGTGTATGACCATCAAAGAGTATTGTAGCTATGACCATCAAAGAGTATTGTAGCTACGATTACCTGCTGTGGTTATAAGATCGAAGTCGTTTTGTCGTGGTCAAAACGTCAAAGTTGTACTATCATGGTCGAAGCCAGACGTGGTCAAAAGTTGTTGTGGTCATAAGGTCGAAGTTGTACTGTCGTTGTTATAAGGTCGAAGTCATAGTCGTGTTCATGCCGTGGTCGAAGTCTGTCGTAGTCGAAAGCTACCATGGTCGTAAGAGTGTTCAAAGTGTTATGGTCAGAGCATGCCGTGGTTGTAGTCTAAAGTCTGTGGTCTGAAATCACTCGTAACTATGCAAAACCACTCAAAGGCAAACTCTTTCATTGCAAACTACCAAGTCTTTCAAAAACGCAAAATTCAAAGCAAACCAAATACCAATTATTCATCATCTCTTATTTTATGACCATCTACATGGTCTAACAATTTCCCCCTTGATAAATACATTGACAACACTTTGAAAATTCTCAAATGATTTGCGTTTTAAAAGAAGACCAAATTCGCAAACACAGCAAGCACTCGGCAGACACTCCAATTCAAAACCATCAAGATTTTCCAACTCAAAATCTCTCCAAATATCTCTCCCCTTACTTCAATTTTTTCCCTTTGGCAATGTAATCATCAAAAAAAATTTAGAGAGAGAACAATTCTTAGAAGGAGTAATGAGAGAAAAGATCAAGAAGCTTTGGAGATTATATAAGTCAATTTGTATTTATATTTTGACCAAGCCATCAGTGAGAGTAGAGCTTTCTAGATCATATAAAGTTATATATCATATAGCTAGATCGAAAACTAGTCTTTTAGCACAATTAGGTAATTTATATCAATGACAAGCATCTCATTAATGACTAAACCAATTATAAAGAGTACAATAAGATATCACAACAAAAAGTCAAAGGATAAAATTGAAGCAAACATTAAATCTAGACAGGCTAGCAGTCTCATAAACAATCTATTGCTTCACACTAGATTTTTAGGCATGTGTCATGCTTGTAGCATACTTCTTTTCATAACGTTATCTTTGCAGCAAACTTCTTTTTGAATGGTAGCATGCTTGAAGCATACTTCTTTTCATTTATGCACTTTTTGTACCTTTTCTTTTGTTTAACCATGGCATGCTTGAAGCATACATCTTTTCAATCTTCTTTTTCTCAATTCTCACTTGATACCATTTGTATGATACCACTTGAAGAATTTCTCAATTCTTTTTTATATGTATAACATGCCAACTTGAGTGAGCATAAAAAGATTGTGATATGAAACATACAAACCTCATAGCCAAGATTTAAAATAAGATTCATAATCAAGCTAATCCTTTTAGATGAACATCACAAAGTACTATCAATAATCGCTCTAGTCAAAGACTTATGCCAAGTCATGTTTTAATTCAAATATAGCAGATTAATTAAAACCAGTTATGATCTAAGCTACACAACATATGAGTATATATGATAATGTTGGACCGAAATGGCGACAGAGGGGTGGTGAATGTCGACTACTAAAAATTCGTCCCCCTCAAGTACCTACGACAAAATCTTCTTTTATAGCTACGAAGCAAAGCTATGAAGAGATATCCTCAAGCTCTCTGGAAATCTGGAGAAATCAACCAAGGGAAAAGAACAGAGAGAAAGTACCCAAGAAAAGACCTGCAACAAAACCCTAGGGCCAGTTTGACCGCTGGGTAATAGCCGGTCGACCACTGGTAATAGCCGATCTGACATTGGTAAAACCAGTCAGACCGCCCCTGGTTCCAGCAGCCCGAAAGTTCAGTAACAATTCAGAGAACCTCACTAAAACTTGGAATTTGTGATTTTCTTCTTTTCTAACCAAGCCCAACCTGTCAAAACACTAAACTAAATAGCCTAGGGGCTCCCAACAACAAGAGGAAACAACAACAACTCAAGAAATTCAGAATTTTGACAATAGCTAGAAAAATACAGAGAGCAGTGCAAAAACTCAAATTCCCATTTTATCTTTGGTCCTCTGGCCTTGAGACTTTGAGGATAGCAAGTAAATAGCCTCTGGACTCTAGGTACCAAGTCTCATGCCATCTCGAAGAAGGAAGCAAGCTTTGAGCCAAATCCTAGAAAAATTGGGAAACTTCAGAGAGGAGCACAAAAACTTGAAATACTCAAGATTCACAAAACCTTTGCACATGAGATTTTGCAGTTAGATTAGCAATAGGTTGAACACCTAACATGCCAAATCTTAGAGCATCTCATGAAGAAGAACAATATCCACCTCAAACCCTAGAAATGAACTAAGAAAGAACAGAGGAAGCCCAAAACCAAATCTGAGATTAAAATGAAGTTTGCTCTTGGGAAACTTGATCAAATGACCTTGAGGCATCATCCCATCAAAGAGCAACCCATTTTGGGCCTTCCCAACAAGAAACAACAAGAAATCGAAAATCTCACAAATCCATCACAGAGGGTATCGAAGGAAAAGAAACAGAGAGACAAGAACTGAATCAAACTCCATCTCATATTGATAAAGAGGAAGAGAGATACATGATTACAATGAGGAATCAACTCACACCCTCTCTACTTCCCCATACATGCTTGGATTGAGAGAACAACTACATGCTTCTCTTGAGAACACACACAGCACTCACATTGGGGACATCGAAGGAGACATACAGGGAACAAGAACCTGCTGCCTTCCACCCATTCTCACCAACTAAAGACTAAAGCCAAAACAACCCTCTAAAGCCTATTTTGACTAAAGTGAACCCTAAAATCCATTGGAGTGCATGAGTTGGCATGCAGCCACCAACATCTATTTATAGCCCTTGGCTAACGGGTCTCCAACCCGTTACGCCCGCTAAAACCGAACGGAGCCCGCTCCCGCTTTTGCAGCCTCACGAAATTACCATTTCGCCCCTCCTGCACCTTCCGGGAAGCTTCCGCGCTCCTTGTCGTCCAAGCCTCGCAGCCACATCGAATCTCCGCCGTCTTCGACACATCCGACCGTTCTGACCTCGACACCGCCCGTGTCTAGTCCGGTCACCTCGTGTCTCGCCACGACTCCGCCTCAACGTCCTGCAGCCAACACAGACAAGAAACACATCAAATAGCACAGCTCGATACATAAAAGCATAAATGCATTAATGAAACAGTCCAAACCTAACAAGCCGACATAATATGCAATCTAAACCCTTTGATCAAGTTTGACCAAGTCCGACCGAGTCCATTGCACCACGCAACGACATGGTCCGAACCAACCAAATCAAACTCGACTTCCCTAAACCGATGTCAATTACTCATCACACACATGGGATGACCTCCACATGGTCTCTCAGATAAAGCAAGCTCTACGACTCATTTGATTTCAATGGCTCAATCTTGATGAATTATATGACAGGTATAATAAACAAAGCTCCTGACACCACTTCAAATGACATACTCGCCCTCAGAATAATTCCATCTCACTCATAAAAAGAGCAAATTGAGAAGAAGCAAGAAGCTGTGAGAGAAATCGAGAAAACCAGAAATGAGTTCAAAGACCACTTGTAAAACACAACTTATAAAAGATAACTTGTAAAATGACATTACATTTCCACATGGTCTAACCTGAAGATGAAGTCTCATGAAAACTTTTAGAGAAGGCGAAGAACCATCAAGTGATCCAATCAAGCAATGGTGCAAAAGACTGGAACCAAATCAAGTGCATATTCTCCACCCCGTGTTCGCTGGTCTTAAATCACAGTAGATGTCGATCTCACAGTACTGGGGTTAGTCAAGTAAGTTTTAGGAATCCAGTACTGTGATACTCGATGAAAAGGATCAATAGCAGGCAATGATAAAAATTTATGTGAAGAGTTAGCCTTTGTCAAGTTCTGGTCTAATTGTTGTTGAAGACCCAGTCTGTCTATCAACCTGTCTGAGTGTCACTGTGTAGCTGGTTGTAACCAATCTGAGCACCTCTCAGATAGCTGGTGAAACTCGCTCGACCACTCTATATCGACCACGTGAAAAAGCGATCCAACTCGTCCGATCGCTCTGTTCGATCGTAGAAGAAGGCTGGTATTACTCACGACTGGTCTAAACGGGCAGAGACAATGGGTCAAAAATCTCCGGAGTACCTTGACCGACTACAGGAACCAACTGACAGACAATTCCGTTCAACCACACTAGTTCAACCATGAAGAACGACTGTTCAAAACCCTGGTCTGATCGCGGAACGTCCGACCACGGAGCACCCGACAACGCGGCAGTCTAAATGTTTTGGCAAGATTGGTCTAACTGCCAACCGACCACTACGACCAGGTTCAGTTGCTGAAGTTTCCAAAGCTACAGAGAGGAAATTAGAGGGTGTAGAACCTGCAGACAATTGATTAGCTCATGCAAAGAGACAATATGCTCCTGAGTCTACATAGAATTGATTAGAGGGGGCAAGACAATAGTTGAGAGCTTGCGCAATCTCTACATGGGAATGTTTTTTCAACCTATCTTTCTTCTCCTTCTTAGCTTTCCGAAAACAGAACTGCACCACATGACCATCTCTACCACAATGAGTGCATTGATACTTATCTACTGACTTCACAACACCCACTTTGGTAGTGAGTTCCTTTGCAACACCAGTAGATTTAAATATAATCTATTTAGGTTCAGATTCTACTTCAAATTTCCCAGGTTCAAGAAGATTAACAACCTTAGGAGGATTATGTTTGGCATGCTTAATGAAATTAAATCCTACACCGTGTTTATTTACACTTGTTTTTGGTTGATCTAGAATCATGTTTAAATTCTTTTTACCAAATGAGAACCTCTCTAAAGTACTCTTTAAATACTCATTCTCTTTAGCCAATGTAGGACAGTGATGTGCGATTGTTGTCCCGATCTTTCGATGAGAAGGATAATTTCGATTGGCGATGCTCAACTCTCACGATCCAGGCTACGAACGCATCACATACGAACTAAGCAATCGCTGAACTAATCACCAAGTCGTTATCAACCGTGCCAAAAGCGCGGTTGACCTGACCACGAAGGTCTATTCTTGCATGCAATGAAGAACACGCAAGAACAAGATCACCAGCAATCTGAAATTGCAAATATATAAATTGAGTTTAAAAGGTGGGATTTCGTAGAGGTTTTTATGGTTGGTCTAGTCAACACAAGCGAAGAATAAGAGTTTTCACAATGGAAAAACTAAGCAAACGAAATCTGAGAAAACTAGAAGGGTGCGGCCTCCTTAAATAGAGGAGGGAAAGCCGCACAAAACTAACAAATAAGAGGTGGTACTATTTATAGTACTGTTCATGTGAATAGTGCGGTTGTGAACAGTATGTGCCTAAAGAGGGGGCGCCTTCTCCTGGGGCCCAAGCATTACAAGGCCCAAGTTGGCCCAAACAGGTGATATAGCACCTTCTTTGAGTGATTGCGATGTGCACAGGAGGATTTTGGCGATGAGGCTAGATCCATTGGAAAGAGGACGAAAAAAGCTTTCCATCGAATACTCATGGGCCTCAAACGGACTCCGTATGTGAAAGTTATGCACGTTTGAAGTTGGTGCTGTTTTCGAAGCCTGAATTGAATCGCACATGTGTGTCTTCATGATCAGCTCCTAAGTTCCTAAGTAAAAGCACATCACATGCATTAGGTAGTAGCATATTCTCATGAGAAACAAAATGTACTCCTAGAAACGAAGTTACCTGATAGTTCAATTGTTGTGCACGAGCTCGTGTGATTGGACCTTGCAAGTGTATAGGTTCAGATCCATTGGTTGTATGTATGGAAGTGATGTCCTCATCAGACAGGTTGTACTAGGTTTAATGCATTAATAGATCTAGTAGCCTCCAACTCAGAATGTAAAACCTGACAAGACTCACAAGATTCATCATTAGAAATAGAGGCTCTAAGTCTATTAATTTTAGAATTTAAGCTCTCAACAGCAAAATCATGATTTTTCATTTTCTTTTTATACTTTTGAGCTCCTCTATCAATCTAAGCATAGCATGAGATAAATTAGTATAAGAAGGTTTTACCTCATCAGGAACACTGTAAAGATCATCATCGTTAAGCGTCTCACTGTTGGTCGTAAAACACATCCCTGTGAAGTCCACCTCCTTTGCCTTCTTGCCTTTGTCCTCATCGTTGCTCGTAGAATCAACTTCACTCAAATTAATCTCCTCAAGTGCTGAAAATACTTTGTTCACCACCCTGCGATAGTTGCGCTTCTTGCTTGGGTCAATCTTGAATTGAGTGCGATGAGTTGGAGCCTTGTCATCCTTAACCTCTTTGCTGCTTAGTTTGGGGCAATCTATCTTAATGTGGCCTGGCTCACCACACTCATAGCATTTGATCGGACTTGACACACCACCTCGCTTCTTCATCCCTACATTGTTGAGTGCCTTGTATGCTCGTAAAGAGATCAACACCAAGTCCACTTCAGAGAGCTGCTCGAACTGTTCCTCTAAAAAAGAAGACAGCCAGA
The DNA here is from genome assembly GCA_036346575.1 of Dendrocalamus sinicus. Classification (NCBI taxonomy): domain Eukaryota; kingdom Viridiplantae; phylum Streptophyta; class Magnoliopsida; order Poales; family Poaceae; genus Dendrocalamus; species Dendrocalamus sinicus. Next base: position 13,100,905 of record CM070663.1, read on the forward strand.
CAAAGAAACACAAGATAAAGCACTCTACAAAGCAGCTTGCACGGGGTTAGTCACGAGTGCTAAAGGTGAAGATTTATCAATGTTGGATGGCAAAGCTTCCATCTCATAGATTTTCAATCTAGAATAAAGATCATCCATGGTTAAAGTATCTATATTGACAGTTTGATTAATAGTTGTGACAACCATCAGCCACTCAGAACCTAAAGATCTCAAAATTTTAGTCGCATTATCTTCATCAGCAGGAATAACATTAACACCGCGCAAATCACTCAATATTTTCTCAAAACAAGCAAAGAGATCATCAATGGATTCACCAGGCTTCATAGCAAAATCAGAATATTCTTTTTGATAAAGATTTCTATGCACTTTCTTGATTTTAGTGGTTCCTTCATGATAATCACAAAGAGTTTTCCATATTAAGTGGGCAGAATTAATATGAGCTACACAATCAAACTCTTTGTGAGAAATCCCTTGAAATAGCAAGTTATGAGCTTGAGCATTTAAATCAACATTGTTTTATTTAAATTAGTAACAGCAACAGGAACCTCATATGGTGTAGCAACATTATTCCAAACATCACTACCTTGAGCTTCAATGTAAGCTTGTACATGACATTTTCAAAAAGCAAAATCAGTACCATCTAGCATGGGAGGATGGTTCACATACCACTCTAACGCCATAGCAACCAGCTCTGATACCACTTGTAGGATCGTATGGCACAATCAGAGGGGGCTGAATGATTTCTCCGCTTTTGCCACCTGAAATTAAAACACAACGTAGAGGAACAAAAGGCAAACAATATGAATTACAGAATGGAGCTTGCTCGTACGTGCTCGAAGCACCTCTGTTACCCGACTGCTTGTCTTAATAACTCATTATGATTGCTCATCCCAACACTCGCTCCGACTGCTCGCTTATGACTGCTCACTTACGATTGCTCACTTACGACCGCTCTCTTACGACTGCTCACTTACGAGTGCTTGGATTGATCGCTCACTCGTTTTGATCGCTTGGCACGACAACGACACGTGTAGATGTGATCTCCTTCTGCTCGTTCGTTCCGATCACTCGGCCCAATCTCAGATCGACCGCCTGGAATCCCCAGCCATTCGACCACTGCCCGAACGAGTACACGCCGATGACAAAATAAAGCATGGAAAATAGAGAGGAACCAAGTCACCGAAGAACCTTTTCTGAAAAAAAATCTAGTATATTATTTCTTCATCAATTTCTTGGCTACAAAACGCCTCACGACACCCCTAAAAACCTTCTCCACGAAAGCCCTAAAACCCCATCCGCTAACATACATCCTACCCTACTTTTATAGGCCAACACACAAAGCGTGTTCCACTTGAACACCTCAAACCAAGTCCTTATCCACCTGGACAAGAGATCCTATCTATTGTAGGGGTGGCCCCCACCTAAGCCCAGTAGGCCTGTTAGGTCCGAAACAGGACATGTGTAATGACATAAGAGCCCCCGAGGGGAACACTCATGTGTAAGGGTATAACTGTACAAACACTCCCCATATGAATATATATATGGCATAGGCCACGGGAGGAAGTCTCCAAGCCATTCATTTACTCAACTCTCCACTACCACACTCTCTCTCTCTGTTTGGTATGTAACCACAACAGTTGGCACCATCTGTGGGGAGGACAAGAGCAAGCCTCCAGATCCGAAGGAGGATGGCACCAAAGAAAGTGGCACCGTCGGCGGCGAGGAAGAAGAAGGTGGAGGCGGCGAAGTCTCGCGCCAGCACAAGGGCTTCGGCTTTTGCAGCCGCAGGTATGAGTAGCGGTGTAGGCGCGACGACCAACCCCGTCACCGACCCGACGACCAACCCCGCCACCGACGTGGCGACCGACCCCACCAGAACCACCCCGACGACCATCCCCGGCGGTGGCAGCGCAGGCGCATCCATTTCTCCACCCAGCGCAGAAGCGCTGAACGGCTCCAGGGCCCTCTGCGACAACACGGCGGGCAACCTGGGAGCGCAGGCCGTGACCACCGCCGTACCGGTAGCGCCGCCAAGCGCACCGACGACCCGATTGCGCCGCGCGCGAGTCGCCCTGCGGCGCCTCGGTAGCGTTTCAACAGGAGCTAACAGACCTCCGCGAAGTAGTGCGGGACATGCAAGAGGCTCGGAGCCAACCCCTCCTCCCCGGCGGTGGCTGCCGAACCCCCTACGTCTAGTCGCGTCCCATCACGACGAATAGATCTGGAGTTCCCGCTCTCCGCGAGTCTGCAACAGGCGGCTTGGCCCGCGGGCTTCAAGTTCCCGAACGTCATCGAGGCCTACGAGGGCGACTCCGACCCGCGAGGCTTCGTGCGTGTGTATGAGACCGCCATCGAAGCCGCTGGCGGAGACGACACCACGAAAGCGAGAGGGCTCCCCCTCACATTACAAGGCGTGGCGCTGTCCTGGTTCTTCTCTATCGCGCCACAATCCATCCATGCGTGGGAGCAGATCCGTGGTCAACTCTGCAGCAACTTCCAGGGAAACTACGTCGAGCGTGTCGACGCGGACCAGCTCTTCGCAGTCAAGCAAAAACCTGACGAAAGGCTTCGGGATTACTTCAGCGCCGCAAAGTGCGTTGCGGTCGTGACATCAACGAAACGACCGTCATCAACGCAGCCACACAAGGTCTCCGCCCGGGACCACTCGCTGAGTACAACGCGCGGAAGCCACTCAAGTCGGAGGCAGAGCTCTTCGACAAGGTGGAAGCGTACGCTCAAGCCGAAGAGGACGTGCGGAGGCGCCACGGCAACTACTCCGACGCCAGGCGAGCGGATGGCTTGTCACACAGAGGTAGCGCAAGAGACAACCCGAGGACGAACCACAAGCAAGTGGCCGCAGGCGACATTCGTCAGCCCGTCAACGGCGGGGCGCATCAAACCTCACCAGCCGACAGGCGTAAGCCCCGGCGCAACCAGTGGACACCCCAAAAGGCCCGCCACATCCTGGCCGCGCAAGGTACTCCCCGGGGAGCCGTCTCAGCCTCGCGCATCACAGGCGATCGCCAAGGAGGCGACGATGCCAAGCCGCGCGCGAAGCAGGAAATCCTCGAATACGATAGATGGTGCGAGGTGCACGGCTACGGGGGCCATTTCACGCGGGCATGCACCGAAGTCGCGGCAGTACGGCAGGCGGCGGCCCATCCTTCTCGCGCTGGATCCCCCGGCGAGACCCAGTACCGCGGCATTAATGTCATCGAGGGAGGCTCTTCGTCAAGCGCTTCCTCGGCACAACTACCTCGGTGGGCATCCCCTTGCAGCATCACTTTCACGTCCGCCGATGCCCAGGGCATAGAATTCCCCCATCAAGATCCCTTGGTCATCCAGGCCGACATAGAGGGATGCGACGTCAGGCGTATTCTCGTGGACGGAGGGAGCTCCGCCAACATTTTGTTCGCGGAGGCTCTTGATCGTATGGGAATACCTCGGAGTCTATTAAAAGCTTCGGAGGCCCCCCTCCAAGGCCTCGGAGGGCAACCTCTGAAGGCTCTGGGTCAGGTCTGCCTTCGAGTCTCCTTGTGCCAGGCCGACAACGCCAGGACCGAAGAAGTCGTCTTCGACATCGTGGATGTCTCATATCCATATAACGCCATACTGGGCCAGCCCGCCATCAATTCCTTCGAAGCCGTCCCACACTTCGCATTCCTATGCATGAAGCTTCCAGGGCGGCGGGGCGTTATCACCATCTTCGGCAATCAGGATATGGCTCGGAGCATCGAAACCGGCCGGGCGCTTGCACCGCAAGGTGCACGCCAACAAATACCGGCGGACACAATGCCATCCGCCCGTGTTGGGCGCCTAAGCCCCACCCGAGGGCGGAGTGAAGAGGGTGCCGCTCCGAGCAGAAGGGCAGTTCGTATCCATAGGCGAAGACATCCCTCCGCAAGTAGAGCAAGACTTGCTCCGAGTCCTCCAGGACAACATAGACGTCTTTGCATGGTCCCCGGAGGATATCCAAGGGGTGGACCGCGCCCTCATTGAGCATAACCTCGCGATCCGCCCCGACGCCAAACCCGTCAAGCGTAAACTTCGCCAGATGTTCGCGGACCGGCAGCAAGCGGCCAAGGTGGAGGTGGCGGCTCCTTCGGCGGGGTTATCCGCGAGGTCCAACATCCAGATCGCTTGCCAACCGGTGTTGGTCAAAAGGCCGCGGCGCTGGCGCATGTGCATTGACTTCACCGCCCTCAACAAGGCATGCCCGAAGGACAATTACCCTTTACCACGTATAGACCAGCTGGTCGACGCAACCGCCGGGTGCGAGCTCATGAGCTTCTTGGACGCCTATTCCGGCTACCACCAGGTCTACATGGCCAAGGACGACGAGGAGAAAACCAGCTTCATTATACCGGTGGGACCATTCTGCTTTGTAAGGATGCCCTTCGGCTTGAAGAACGCGGGCGCAACTTTCACCCGCCTCACCGCGCTGGCCCTGGCCGTCCAGCTAGGGAGAAATGTGGAGGCTTACGTGGACGACGTGGTATTAAAAACCAGGCAGCTCGCCTCACACGGCCGGGATCTTCAGGAGACTTTTGACAACCTCCGGAGAGCGGGCATCAAGCTCAATCCGGACAAATGTATCTTCGGCGTACAGGCGGGCAAGCTACTGGGCTTCCTTGTATCCGGGCGAGGCATCCAGGCGAACCCCGACAAGGTTGACGCTATCCTGGGCATGGAACTCCCCAAGACGACGCGGGAGGTCCAGAGGCTGGCAGGACGCATGGCGGCCTTGAGCCGTTTCCTCTCTAGAGCGGCAGAGAAGGGCTTACCATTTTTCAAGACCCTCCGCGGGTGCGACGGGTTTCATTGGGACGACGACTGTGCAAAGGCCTTCGACGACCTCAAGAAGCACCTCGCAACCCTCCCCACTCTAGTGGCCCCAGCACCAGAGGCTCCCCTCCTACTCTACCTCGCTGCCTCGGCAACAGCGGTCAGCGCCGTTCTCGTCCTGGAAGAGGGCGCGCTTCAGCGGCCAGTGTATTTTGTCTCTGAAGCCCTTCAGGGCGCCAAGACGCGATATACCGAGCTCGAGAAGCTTGCTTACGCGCTGGTCATGGCATCAAGGAAACTCCAACATTACTTCCTGGCCCACCCGATAACGGTGCCATCATCGTTCCTCGTGCGTCGTTGTCAAGGTTGCCAATGGATGGGAAGGGCTATCCACAGGCCCCCGACAAGCCTCCACCCCATACCCCCGGTGTGGCCGCTGGCGAGGTGGGGCATCGACGTCGTGGGACCGCTTCCCAAGGCCCCAGGGGACCTGCGATTCGTCGCAGTTGCCCTGGAGTACTTTTCCAGGTGGCCGGAGGCGGTAGCCCTGGCCAAGATTACCTCGACAGCGCTTCCTCTAGCAAAACATCATATGCCGATTCGGCGTGCCCAGGGAGATCACCGTTGGCAATGGTCTGCAATTCGATGCAGCTCCATTCAAAGAATTCTGCGGCAACATGGGCATCACCCTCCGGTTCGCCTCGGTCGGCCACCCACAGTCCAACGGGGCGGTGGAGCGGGCAAACGGCGCCATCTCTGCCGCAATCAAAAAGCGCCTCGTCGGGTCACCAAAAGGGAAGTGGCCGGGCGAGCTCCACAGCGTCCTCTGGTCCCTTCGCACGACGGTCACACGCCCAACGGGGTTCACGCCCTTCAAGCTCCTCTTCGGTGACGAGGCGGTCACACCTGAAGAAATAAAGGCGGGCTCGCGGCGGGTCCTCGCCCAAGCGCCAGACGAGGAGCGCCAATTGTCCGTGGATCTCCTTGACGGAGACCGGGCGGCGCAACACAAAGATGTCATAAAATACGCGCGACAGATGGTGCGCGGTCGCAATCGTTCGCTGTACCCACGCGAATTCAGACCGGGAGACCTCGTCCTCAAGATGGCACTCCACGCGGAAACGGTAGGTAAGCTCGAGTCCAAGTGGGAAGGCCCGTACATCGTCGCGAGGCCTGCGCAGAAGGAGCGACGCCTAGCCACCTTGGAAGGGCACACGCTTCGACACACGTGGAATGCGGACAGGCTACGACGGTATTACGCCTGAGTCAAGCACACAAGGCTAAGGGCCTTCCCCGGCTTCGGCAGACGTAAGCGGCTAACGGTTAGTGCCTTAACCCTTGTAACCGCTCACCCGCGCAAACGGGAATTTAATAAAGTGCATCGTTCATGCAAGTTCTCCCATTTTTCGTATTAAAAGCGTGCGAAGGGTCACCCTCGTATGCACTACGCATAAGCATGAATGAAGACGCGTGGGGGGACGCCTCCGCGCGCAGTCTACGGACTCTAAATAAGACGTAGCGTGAGGTCCGCCTCCGCACGCACTCCACGGAGTATAAATAAGACGTAGCGTCGAGGTCCGCCTCCGCACGCAATTTCACCGCCCGCAACGCGCGGAGGTTCGCCTCCGCGCGCAGTCTACAGACTCTAAATAAGACGTAGCGCAAGGTCCGCCTCCGCACGCACTCCACGGAGTATAAATAAGATGTAGCGTCAAGGTTCGCCTCCGCACGCAATTTCACCGCCCGCAACGCGCGGAGGTTCGCCTCCGCGCGCAATCTACGGACTGTAAATAAGACGTAGCGCGAGGTCCGCCTCCGCACGCACTCCACGGAGTATAAATAAGACGTAGCATCGAGGTCCGCCTCCGCACGCAATTTCACCGCCCGCAACGCGCGGAGGTTCGCCTCCGCGCGCAGTCCACGGACTCTAAATAAGACGTAGCGCGAGGTCCGCCTCCGCACGCAATTTCACCGCCCGCAACGCGCGGAGGTTTGCCTCCGCGCGCAATCTACGGACTCTAAATAAGACGTAGCGTGAGATCCGCCTCCGCACGCACTCCTCCGGAGTATAAAGAAGACGCGGATACTATCCCTGCGCACTCTACGGAGTATAAACAAGATGCGAATCTTGAGCACGCATGGGCGTTGCCCCAGTGCGTACTCTTCGGAGTATAAATAAGACGTGGATGTACATCCCACGCACTCCTCCGGAGTATAAAGAAGACGCGGATGCTATCCCTGCGCACTCTACGGAGTATAAACAAGACGCGAACCCCGCGCACGCATGGGCGTTGCCCCAGTGCGTACTCTTCGGAGTATAAATAAGACGTGGATGTCGATCCCACGCACCCCTTACCAACGCGGGTGCTATCTCCGCACGCTTTACAGCGTGCAACCGCAGCTTGGATATTCCCAAGCACTTGCGCGCACCCCCTAGAACATACAAAACAAGGGGCGTGGTCGAGGTCCCCATGCATACTTCGACTAGGCGCCAGCTTCGCTGCCACCACTTCGAAGGGTAGGGGACGGAGCGCTCGCACGTCTACTTCTCCTAGGTGCCAGGTCCGCTGCCACCACTTTGAAGGGTAGGGGACGGAGCGCTTGCGCGTCTGCGCCAGCGCGCCCGCCGCCGCCACCACTTGAAGGGTAGGGGCGGGCGCTCGCGCGTCACGCCGACCAGGCGCCAGCTCGCGCCACCACTTCGAAGAGTAGGGGACGGAGCGCTCGCGCGTCTACCTCGGCTAGTCTGGGGCCCGAGATGCACAGTGTTCGCAAGCCCGTTTGCTCATACCGGAACGGGGGGCGACACGATACCCGCGCCTTGCACGACCCGCCAGCTCGCAGCATATTACATAACAACAAGTACAGGGGAAGATCGTTGTTCGGCCCCAACAAGCCAGTTACATTCCAGAAGCAGACACGCGTGGCCTGGAATGCGCCAACACCTGACTATTCCTATGAGTCCGCGCCGTCTTCGCCGCGACCAGCGCCCGCGTCGCCGGCGCCGCGCCGAGGGACCTCTTCGAGCCAGCGAAGCACGTCCCCCTCGTTCCGTAGCGTCCGTCGCAAAGCAACCGCGGTGACCCCCTCCCCGACATAATTCAAAATCCGGTCATGAAAGGTTCGGGTCACGGCCTCGGTGGCACGGACGGCATCGGATATCACCCCGGGCTCGGTAGGCAAGTCGAGCTGAGGGTTCGCCAGCTCATCGACATGCGCACACCCACCAGCGTGCAGCAGGGCGAGAGCAAGCCCAGCACTCATATAGCCGCAGTGCGTGCCGAAAGCCTTGGCGCCAGGAAGGGCAACACTTGAGCCCTCTTCGATTCGCTCCAGCGTCTCCATCAGGTCTTGGCGGCCATGGGTGGCGTCCTCCACGTGCACACAAAGCCCCCGGAGGGCCCGCTCCAGGGACTCCATCGCATTCCACGCGGAAGAGCACGCGTTATCCCAAGATAGCGTTTTCTCCGAGGCGGCAAGCTGTTCCTTCTCCACCTCCAGCGTGGAGATTTGCAGAAGATGGGTGGTCCACTCTTCCGTCGCGGTGCGCTGGGCCTCTTCCATCGTAAGGTGTGCGGCTACTGCCGCGTCCTTCGCGTAGGAGTGCAGCGCCTGTCGATCTAGGCGACGCCAAAGATATTCGCCACCTCGCTCCAGCGCGGCGCCCCACCGAGGTACGGTCGGAGACGCCGAGCCCTAGAGCCCCGCCCGCTGCCTTCCGGGCGGTTAGGCGCACACGTGCCCGGCTAAATCAGGCCGACGACATCGCGGGGCCCCCCATTGCTCGATTCTTGCCCTCGTTTGGGAGACCCTGTCTCGCCTGGTGTCGACGGAATAAGCGAGCAAATCGGGGAGAGTTTCGCGAAGTCGCGCGACGAAAACGAACTACGCCTACCTCCGGTCACCTCTGCCGCGGCCCCCACCTAGGTTAGGAGCGCCCCGCTGGCCTGAGGCGCGACAACCCTCCCGACTTCAGAAGCATCCTCGCTAGCCGTCAGGGCCGCAGTCACTGGACCCGCCACACTGAATCGGCCCCGGGCAGATGGCGGCGATTGCACCCGAGGCCGTTTTGCCTTCGGAGTCGTAGGTGAAGCCTCCGTAGCTACCTCGGCAGCCGCGGGAGCCGCCGTCAGCGACAGCGTGGCGGCTGCCGCGGGAGGTGACGAGGCGACAACTTCAAGAACGGCGGGGCGCATGCTCGTCGCCTGGCCACCGTATACGGCCTCGTCGGGAGTTACGCGACCCCCCGAACCGGCCGGTTTGAGCCCAGCGCCTGTCTCGCCCCCCATCCTCACGTCCCCAACCGGCGGCACGGCCGGCGAACCAGGGGCAATAACCTACGACTGGACCCCGCTCCGAGAAGATGGTGCTGCCACCGTCGCAACGCTCGGTGAGCCCGCAGCACCGGGCGCCCGCACGGGATTTCAAGGCCTCGCACACCCGACATCCGCCTCGCCGCCAAGAAGGTTGCGGACTCGCGGGCCTTGTGCTCCTCCGCCGTGTACGGCCCATGTATCGTAGCTACGGCGCATTCTGCATCTTCTAACCGGCGTACTGCAGGTACAAGCGAAGGGTTATACCTAGGGGTTTGCAACCACCCACGTGGTACTTGGCACATCACAGGGACACTTACAGGGCGCGGAGGGCCTATGAAGCGAAGACACCCCCGGGTGGATGCCGTCCTTCCAGTCGGGCCCTCGCCGCTCATATTTCCAGTCGCAAGCAAGCGGGGATATCCCGTACATGGTGAACTCCTCCGCAAGGTCACGCATGTTGAACCGGAGTGCGACCCCAGCAAGTCTCTACGCCTGCTGCTCGTCACCAGGCCGAGGCATCACATTCGGACAACGGTCGAATGATATCGGCTCTCCGCGGCTCCAGAGGCCACTCGTGCTCGTAACGGTGTAGTAGAACCACCGCCGTGTCCAGCCGGTCTCCCACTTTTCCCGCATAGCCAACGTGGGAAATAGGTGCGAGCACTCCAGCCTCAGCACGAAGTCCACGCCGCCGAAGTTCGAGTAAGCCTCCCTTCTACCCTCCTCGGGTGGCACCGCGCGTCGTACAGAATGGCGAACAGCTCGGCGCGGGGGCGGGTACCCTCCGTTCGCATCGCCCACGTGAAGATGGCCAATCGTACGATCGCGGTCGGAGTTAGCTGCGCCAGCTCCAACCCATACGCTCACAGCACTTCACGAACAAGGTGTGTCGCGGGGATCCGGAGCCCAGCGTCGAAGAATGCCACGAAGACGATCGCCTCCGACTCCCGGATTCGCTCCGCCGTCACGCCGCGTGGCGAGCCCCGCACGCCTCCGGCTTCTTCTCTGCGAAGGGTCCGAGGGTCTCCTCCGTGGCGGCTCCGCCCGACACGGAACAGCGACCTTTGGACCTTTTCATGGCATCCCAGTGCTGGGGAGTTTGCTTCCTGTCGCGCGGAACCAGACGGTACTCCGCCGGTGGGGCGTCAGGCAGCGCTGGCTAGACGAGGCGCTCTCGCTAAGGCGACACGCAGGGTCGTCAAGGGCGGCACCCGTGCTAACTGGGAGGTCATCGCGCTCAGCCATCTCTCTCATGGCGATGGGCAAGCGCGGAGGCAAGGTTAGCAGCAGGGGGTGCAAGAGGAATAGCAAGGAGCGCACAAGCGAGCAAGCAGCCAAGGGGAACGATTGCATGCCCACAGGGGCGGATTATAAAGCCCCTTGCCTCCCCTACAGGCAGAAGATTGAGCGACAGAATGACAGCGGTTCGGCTACCCACGATCGGGCAGTGCAACTGCTGGAAACCGCGGCAGGCGGCGGTAGGTGGCTGCTCAGCGCCCAATGCGCCCATACACTCCCGCCGCGTGGCCGCTTTTCCTGGGGAAGAGGCGAACGGCCGTGGTCGTGGGAACGCTGGCACCCCACGACGCTCTAATTACAGCCGGCCACGTGCCCACATCTAGCGCGGGGCAGGCGGGGCAGCCGTGCCAGCCCACCCCTGACAAAGGGCCGGCGCGATTCCGGGTGTCATTAAAGCGCACTCCCGGACCAAGCAACCATCTTCCCGCGCTGGCGCCACATCGCGCGACGCATTTCCCGAGACTCGGCCGCCAAGGGCAGCCGGCTAAGTCGGCTCCGCCCATAAATATCTGGTGCACGAGGCAAGGCATGCCCGATCCCCGGCCCGGTCGAAGCCCTCAGCCTACTCAGTGTCTTCGACCCGGCCGCGCGCGCCGGTGCGGCGGCGGCCTCGCCGAGCACGACCTCGGCCCCGTCGAAGCCTTCGGACTTCCCGGCGCCTTCGGCCTTGAGGCCGCGCGAGCTTTGGGACCCGAAGATAGCCCTCGCGCAAGCACAGGTGGACGTGCGAACTATCCAAGTCATCAAAGCATCACAAGCCGATGGGACGGAGGGGGCCAAAGGACTCAGCGGCATGGCTTCGGCCCGTGAAGCCCTTCACCATGAGAGGCTCCTGTTGTAGGGGTGGCCCCCACCTAAGCCCAGTAGGCCTGTTAGGTCCAAAACAGGACATGTGTAATGACATAAGAGCCCCCGAGGGGAATATTCATGTGTAAGGGTATAACTGTACAAACACTCCCCATATGAATATATATGTGGCATAGGCCACGGGAGGAAGTCTCCAAGCCATTCATTTACTCAACTCTCCACTACCACACACTCTCTCTCTGTTTGGTCTGTAACCACAACACTATCACTTCCTCAAATCAAGGAACCTGAAACCCTTCCTAACACGGGTTTTAACCACCTCGTATAAGTCATGGACTCCATCCACAACTTCCCATGCCGAAGCCTCTAGGATATCCCTGTATCTTCATCGCGCACCATCACCGCATGCTCTCACGGGAGCCTAATCACCTCATGTGACATCCTGATCGTTTGGACCTCAGATTACCCCCTCCTAGTCCCGATCCTCCTCATCACCGACTATGCCTCCACGTAGCATCCACCTTTGACCTCCACGTGCTCTAGGATGAGCTCGACTAGCTCGCATGATATCCTGACCACCTGGACCTCAGATTACCTTCTCCTAGTCCCAGTCCTCCTCGTCATCGACCCTGGCTGCCTCCATGCCCACCTGCACATGCAAAGACCAAAGAAACTCTCTCTTGGTACAAGTTCTCCCCAACTTTACCATGATCAACACACATTAGCAAAACACAGTCTTGTCTATTCCTAGACAAGAACCAAACCATCTACGACCATCCTCTAGATCGTTTATGACCGCACAGTCTATCGATCCCTAATTGGAACAAACCTTTAGACCACCTAACACAATCGCTAACTCAGAGTACTCGTAACCTACAAGTACTCGGAAACCACACGCACCTCTACTAACCAACTATCGAGTACCAACTACCGAGTATCGATTAGAAAGCACAGCCGCAACACGTACTCGAAGCCTATGAGTACAGACAACATTTCGACACTTGGCCGCTTACCATGATCATGAAACCACTTCTATCAAGTACCGAGTCCTTCGACTACGAGTACCTTAATCCTTGAGTACCCACCTGGTATTGCAGCAATGACCAATCATCATCAACCACCACACACTGACCAGTTAACCACTGGCCCAACACAAGTACTCAACGTACTCGAAGATCCCAAGATTGAAGCACTCATATCAACCATGAAGGTCTACGAGTACCGACCGTAAAGCCTACAACAACCGATCGCTAAGCCTCCGACTATCAAAGATAGAACAACAGATTGTGAAGTCTATGAGTATCGACAAGACTACCAAATCTACGACCATGAAAGCAGTCCGCAAAACCTACAACCAATGGCCGCAAAGCCCTTGACTATCGACCAGTAAAACCTTCGACTATCGTGTACAAACAGTAAAGTCTACAACTATCGAGTACTGTAGCTATGACCATGAAAGAGTACTATAGCTACGATTACCTGCCATGGCGTAAGATCGAAGTTGTACTACCGTGGTCGAAAGGTCGAAGTCGTACTGCCGTGGTTGAAGCTAGACGTGGTCGAAAGCTACCGTGGTCATAAGGTCGAAGTCGTACTGCCGTGGTCATAAGGTCATAGTCGTAGTCGTGTTCATTCCATGGTTGACATCTACCATGGTCAAAAGTTGCCGTGGTCATAAGAGTGTTCGAAATGATGTGATCAGAGCATGTTGTGGTCATAATCTAAAGTATGTGGTCTAAAATCACTCGTAACTGTGCAAAACCACTCAAAGGCAAAGTCTTCCACTGCAAACGACCAAGTATTTCACAAACGCAAAAATCCAAAGCAAACTAAATGTTAATTATTCATCATCTCTTTATTTACGACCATCCATATGGTCTAACAATTTGCGTAATTGATCTATGTTCCAAGAGTTTGAGAGTATCTATCCATCCTCCATAGCAAGTCCTACTGAGTTTGGTCGTGTGACTTCAACCATAGTGTAAGGACCTTCCTAAATGGGAGAAAGTTTGTTCCGATTAGACTATAATTGAATTTTCCTCAATACCAAGTCACCTACAGCAAGGCTGCGAGGTTGGACCTTACAATCGTAGTACTTACGCATGGCTTATTGATAGACCGTTGATCGGATTAAGGCTTGATTCCTCTTCACTTTGAGCAGGTTGATGTCATCTGCTCAAAGTTGCTCTTGGTTGGAGTCGCTGAAGTTCTTGACTCTTGTTGACCTGATCTTTAGTTCGGGGGAAGCATGGCTTCGGTCCTAAAAATAGAAAAAAATGAAGTTTCTCCTATCGCCCGACTAGAAGTCGTGCGACTTGTCCATAATACTGAAGGTAATTATTGAACCCAAGCTGGTCGAAGACTCGAGTCTTAATTCCTTGCGTTATTTGGTTATTCGTGCGTTCAACTATCCTATTACCCTGAGGATGGGTGACCAAAGCATATCAAAGTTTAGTACCCAATTCGTCACAAAATTTGTGGAATCTTGCACTTAAGAATTACTTCTCGTTGTCTGAATTATTCGACTTGGGACCCCAAATTGAGTAATCACACTTCTCATCATGAACTTTTTGCAGCTTTTGTTGTTATCCCAGTCACTGGTTCAGTCTCGATCCATTTCATGAATATGTTAATAACTACGAAGGGAAACTCGAAGCCCCTTGGTGGTCTTGGGAATGGCCCTAGAATGTCAAGACCCGAGGTCATAAAAGGCCAAGATAAAGGAATTGTTTAGAGAGCCTGAGCTGATTGGTGTATTTTTTAGCTATGAAACTAGCATTGTACACACTTCTTAACCAGATCATTGGCATTGTAGTAGGGGTGGCCCCCACCTGAGCCCATCCGGCCTGTTAGGTAATTGTAAGGCCCAATATGATATATGTAATGACCTATGTACCCTTATGGGAGACGTATGACTATAAGGGCAAGATTGTAATTGTGCTTCATGGAGAAATATATACATGCCTTGAACATGGAAAAGGGGCAAGCATTGTTCCTCATCACAACCACTCCACTACTCTCCTACTTTACTATTCGGTCAGTAGCCACAACAGTTGGTGCCGTCCGTTGGGACGATAGAGAGTAAGCCGTGGATTTTGAGAAGTGATGGCACCCAAGAAAGCTTCATCGATGACGAGGAGGAAGCAGAGCACAGTGACGGCGGTCGCGAACGCCAGGGCTTCGGTTGGTGGGCCGCTTGCGTTGGCATTCGTGACCAGTGCTGAAGGTGACACTAGCGTCACGAACGCTGATGTCAGCATCCGCGACACTACGGTCAGTCATCATGAGGATCACCGTGGCGCAGGGGTCAACCTGGCTGATGATGCAACAGCTGGCCTCATCAGCGGCGCCCGGGACAGTGGGAGTACCGACGTCGACGCTTGCGCCGGCATGCCCAGTGACCCGAGATCCAGCGCGATAGCAACAGGTGGCCCTGACGGTTGCATCGGTCTCATCGTCGACCATGGGACTCATCATGTCGGCATGCCGAATAGCTTCGGAGAGCAGGCAGTAGTTGCTAGCAACCATACAATGCGCACCACCACTCAGGAAGGTGCGACCACCTCAACGGTGGAGAACGCCCTGCTAGCGGCCCACGACACGCTGCAGTGTGAGCTAGCAGACCTCTGAGGGGCCGTGAGGGAAATGCAAGAGGCTCAGAGCCACCAGGAGGCTCGGAGCCAACAAACACCGCCGGCAGCGGTGGTGGAACCCACACCTGACCGGGCGGACAGCCACGACGCCCCCATCTCCAGGCGCGCTGCGCTTCGACGTATAGATCTGGAGTCTCCGCTCTTCGCTAGCCTGCAGTAGTCGGCGTGGCCAGAGGACTTCAAGTTCCCCACCATCGAGCCGTACAAGGGCGACATGGACCCTAGTGAGTTCGTTCGCATGTAGAGACGACCATCGAGGCCGTCGGCGGGGATGACTCCACCAAGGCGAAGGGGCTGTCACTCGCATTGTAGGGAGTAGCGCTCTCCTGGTTCTTTACCATAGAGCCAAACTCCATCTACGCACGGGAGTAGATCCAAGACCGCCTGTACAACAACTTCCAAGAAAACTACGTCGAGTGGGTTGACGCGGATCAACTCTTTGCCATAAAGTAAAAGCCTTCGGAAAGGCTCCGAGAGTACTTCAAATGCTTCACCCAGGTTCGCTACCAAGTCAAGGACATCAACGAGACCACGATCATTAATGCAACGATCCAAGGCCTTTGCCCAGGGCCACTAGCTAAGTACAATGTGTGCAAGCCGATAAAGACTGTCACCAAGCTCTTCGACAAAATGGAGGAGTACGCAAGGGCAGAAGAAGACGCGCGACGGCACAGGGGTGACACCTCCGACACCAAGCAGGCACCGGGCTCCACGAAGGATGCCTCCAAGCAAAGCAGGACTCCCCGAAAGGACGCCTCCAAGTGCAAGTAGGACTCATCGAGCGACAACTCCAACCGCAAGCAGCGCAAATCCCAAAAGGCCCGGTATGTCTTCGACATCGAAGGTGGCTCCGACGATAGCACCCCTGCTAACCGAGGACGGGGTCATAGAGGTCACGGGCGTGGGCGAGGCTGGGGTCAGGACGATGGAGCACGCGGTGAAGGGGAGCGCCAGCAACACAGGCTTTGGTGTGAGGTGCATGGATGCAACGACCACCTCATGTGGACATGCCTCACCATCATGCTGCAGAGTCTTCACACGAGACCCTCGGTGAAGTGGTCATAGCCTGGCGCTTGAGCCAACTCTTGAGTCTAATTTTTGAGCAAGTCGTTGATCCGTTGAAGCTCTCGAGCCTCTTTGAATTGGTACTAGGCCTGCCTAGGTAAAGACCTCTGGGCAGCTAGTCACCTTCTTCGAGTGGTCTCGAGATCCTCATTCTTTGAGACTGGTTGAGGCCGCCTTACAAGATTGCAATTATTTCCAGGATTTCTCCCATGCTCATCAGGGAACTGACCTAGTTTATCACTAGAGGCCTTCTTGCCATCCTCACGAGAGGCAAGAGTGTGTGATCGACGGGGAGCATCCTCAGGCCTTCCTCCGTGAGAGTGATGAGTATCTGCAGGGATGGTAAAGGCCTCCTATCTAGAATCTCCACTTCCAATGGAGGGCCCCTCTCTTGAAGAATCGTCCAACGAGAGCACATCGTGGAATGGAGTAAACCCCGCCAGGTAGAGGAACTAGGAGTTATAACTTTCTCTGGTTGGATCTGAACCCTACGAAGGGATGGGTGAATTCACAGAGAGCCCACGCATGCTCCATGTGGGGACAACTGGAGAGTTACGAATTCTCAGAATGACAGACTCTAGGACTCACTGAAACTGCTCGTGTGATCGCTGGGGGGCTCAAACATGCGAGGGTAGGCCCCTTGTCATGTTGTGAGTCCTGTTCATGGTCAAATTGATCCTTGCTCTTTGGGGAACTAGTTCCTCCATTGAGCGTACTACTATGGGGGATATGGATCTCTCCTCAACCTTTCCTGTAGTGTGGTCTTTGAGATCTCGAGATGGATCTCCAGAGTCGGCCTCATCGTTGAAAGCAAGTATCATTTGCTCGTAGTTGTAGCAGACATCCATGTCAATATCTGCGTAGTCAGCCAGGACAGACCAGTTCTCCTCATTCCACTCTCCTGCCATGAGGACATTAGAAGAAAGAGAACTTATCGACGAGTAAATTATCAGAGTCTTGGAAGAATCTCCCCATGGACAGTGCCAACTATCGATATTTCAATACTAATCTTACTTATGATTTATTGGATTAAGGGAAAACTCTAAAAGACTATACTATGGTCATGTAGAGAGAAGACACAGAAATTTTTATACATGTTTGGGCCATCTCCTGGAAGAATAATAACCCTATGTCTTATGTAACTATTACTTAGAGAAAGGATTATAACTGAGAATAGTGCGAAATGCCTTGCGCAATGTCTAACTAGGACTGGAATGGATCGGATCCCTCCTCTCTCCAACAGCATCATTTATATACTTGATGAAGCAATGGCTGTTGTTTCGTGCCAAAAGACGTCTCAATGCTTCAAGCGATAACTGTTTAACGAGAGTTATTGTCAGAGAGACATGGTGTCTTGTTCGTCGTGCGGTAGTTATTGTTAGAGAGAGATCGTGTATGGTTATTAAGGATAAATGCACGTTCTAACCGTCTTGTCAAACGACTCTACAATGTAGCAGGACATCGTTAGACAAGTCGATCGGAGATAGACTAGTCGTAGGAAGAATTATGACCACTGGGTTGTCGTAGAATAACTTATAACCTTGTGCTCGTAAAAAAAACTTTACAAATATATGGTCGTAGGAGAGCTTACGACTATATGGTCATAAAAAAGTTTACGACCAATGAGCGGTCGTAGAAAAGCTTACGACTTCTCCCTTATCGGTAAAGGATATACTCGGGAATGCAATGACATAGTAATTTGAGGATTATTCTATCATCGTTACAGCCCATGGTGGTCGAATTAATCGAATTAGGTATCTATTTGATCTAAGGGCAATTTGGTTGATGCCCCACATGAGCTAAGCTAAATTTTTGGCACAGCCAAACTAAGGCAAAACTAAATATTGACAAAAAGAATATTATTTGAACCGTGTTCAAGCCTAAATTTTGTGTTACTAAAATTTTAGTGAGTGATTTTCTCATCTTCGGATTGCCCACACATGTGACATTGAATTTCATTAACGTTGCCAAAAGGAGATGTATACAACGACATCAAACAAAATAAGAGAATTTTTTACGAAAAACCCCTTTAACTTTTTCGAAAATACACATGCGCCCTCGATTTTTTTTAAAACTCCTCACGAATTATCGCCTCTTTTACTTCAATACACACGGTGGCTAGCGCGGCGTGACGCCACGCCTACAAGACTAGTACTACCGTATACAAAGCTGGGGGAGTTCCCCGTCGCTCGCCCCTGCCACGTCGCCACCAGCGCTCCGTCGCCCGCCGCGTGTCCGCAGGGATTTTCGTACGGCCGGGTGAGCTTTTTTGCGATAAAGTCCCTGCACTTTCCGGTAATTGCGTTTACGTCCCTGGTTCTCGCAAAAAGGTCCCTGGATTCTTGCAGAAAAAACCCTACACATTTTTTTGCTAGGTAGCAGCCCGTGGTTTTATGTAATTACGAACAGGCCCTTATTCCTTCCGAAAAGGCCCTTGATTTTTCGCGGAAAATCCCTGCGCTCTCTTTTTATTGCGAAAAGACCCTTGATTTTTCCCAGAAAAACCCCACGCTTTCTTTTTTCTACGAATTTTTGTCTCTTTTACTTCGGTTCACATAATGGCGTGGCGTGGCGCCACGCCTATAGTTTGTTTGAGGCACGGTCCGGCCAAGCCCGCGAAGGACTTGTTACATGGAACGGCGCGGCCTCTGCTGTACATCGCCCAATTCGGTTCGGTCTGCCCCCAATATAACCCGTCGTCCTTTTCTCTTCAGCGCACGTTTCCTCCCGATCGAGTCCTGATACGGTTATCGCGCAAGCAAGCAGTCGAGACAGCAAGAGCCACGAACTCGCCCTCGCCGTTGGTTCGGTTCCGAGGGAAGGGAGGAGAGCCGCCGGCCGCCGATCCACAGGTTAGTTTCATATTATCCCCCTCCCTCTCTTCTTACTAATTAACCTCTCTGCTGGGATCCTTCTGGGTTCATCCTCGGTACGTAGGCATCACATCTCTTTTAGCTTTGTTTTTGGTGTAATGCATGGCGTCGGAGAAGTGGGGAGTGAACGAGCGAGTAATGAATAGGGCATAAGCTTACTTTGCATTGTATAGAGCGAGCAATGTCTCTCTGTTCCTACCAATTGTATTGGAAATAAACCACTTTGTTCGCGTATTGGAACAAGAATAGGAGCTGATCTGAAAACGTTTCACACGGGCGGCAACGGTGGAGGAAGAGGGCGGCGCTGGTGAATTTTAAACAAAATCTGGCTGATAATCGGTTCAAAATATCGGCCGAAATATTTGAAAAACAACATCAGGAAAAATTCTACTATATTTGACAAAATTCATACGAAATATTTTTTTTTCAAAGCCAGTTTGCTTTACTGGGGGATCGGTATAGCCAATAAAAACAATAATCGGCAGATTATCAAAACCATGCCTCAAAATAAATACTACCCTGAACAATGTATAGGGCTTAAGTCTGCTTAATTACAGTTTACTAGACTTGTGCTCCTATATTAATCTTTTGTTTATCCATTTATAGAGGAGCTCCACCTTGTTGAATTCAGAATTATGATGGGGAACTATCTAATACGCGAAAGACCAACAACAGACCATGGTAATTGTAAACCAATCAACCAGAATGGAAGACGAAGTGTTCGCTTTGAAGACCTTTCAGAGGTATGGTAAACTTTTCTTTTTTGGGTTAATGCTGGGTATATGTAGATGTGATTTCTAAACTTCGGGGCTACGTGTGTCCTTCGCTGCAGCACGTGCTATACTCAATTGTATCAAAATTGCCACCAAAAGAGTTTGCAAGGACTAGTGTTTTGTCAAGTAAGTGGAGATGCATGTGGGCAACGTGCCCCAGATTAAGTTTCAATGGAGTTGCTATGCATAAATGCAAAGAGGATGATTTGTACAAACATGCTTACAAATTCATCAGTAAGGTTAATGCAGTTTTGGGAAAATATCATGGCATGGTGGTTGAACGACTCGAAGTCAAATTTGATTTTCGCTGCATACCAGTTCATCATCTCAATAATTGGGTTAGTTTTGCTGTGTCATCACGGACAAAGAATCTAGCTTTCGATCTACAGCCTGCCAAGTCTTGGTTACGTGGTGATCGCTACATATTTCCGTTTGAGCTTTTAGACAGTGAAAGCATATCCCGTCTACAGCATATTCAACTTTCCTTTGTATCTATTAAACCACCCTCCCAGTTCAGAGGTTTCCCAAATCTAAGAAAGCTTGATCTGAATTTACTAGATGACACTAGAAAGGATCTTGAAAATGTATTGTCCAATTGCTGTAATCTTGAGTGGCTAAGAATAAACAGATGCCTTCTGAATGATGAACTAATTGTGGATAGTCCATTATCCCGTCTACTATACTTGGAAGTTGTTTGGTGCGAAGTAACCAAGATAGAATTCCATGCTGTGAACCTAGCTACCTTTGTATACGAAGGACGCTTGATTCCTATTGTCCTCAAACATGCTTTGAAGCTGGAAAATGCAAATATTCTGTTGTTCAATGCAAACGGTCAGCAAGCTCTTACTGCCCTGCTCAATGGGCTTCCGAACATGCGAAACCTGACTCTTCGTACTGCTCTTGTGCAACTAGAGGTTTGCTCTTCGAATACCTTGAAGTTACAGTCTAGCTTATCTAGCTTAATCTAATCTAATCAATGATCTTCGGTCTTTTGTCTTTCAGATGCAATGCTTGTTGGATACCCCGTGCAAGTTTTCTCATCTCAGGCACTTACAGTTGGTAACATACGCTGATTCCGAAAATGCTGACAATAATTATTTAGTCTCTTTTCTGAGGGTCGCTCCTTCTATTGAAAAATTGGAGATCCACGTAAGTGCTCTTATCAGTTCCTCTTTGATTACCATTTCCGTACTATTTTGTCCCTTCTATGTTTCTTTTTGCGAGGATTGTCCCTTCTATATTGTTTCCTTTTAAGATAGTTGAGGTGTTAGATATCTCCTACACAAGCACCATTTGGTCCACATGTGTACAAACTCTTAATTTGAGTGTCAAATTGCCAAAAAAAATTCTAAAAAATTATAGATGTACTTCTGAAATCACTCTACTTTATATAAAATCCCAATCGCTGTTCTTTAGAGTTTACGTAATGAGCACTAAAAATTTTCTAAGAGATTTTCAGATCATGGTAAGACTCAAAATTATGAGCATCACATGGATACGATCGCTGTTCTTTTGAGTTTTTCATAAATAACATAGTTTGCAACATCAGGGTATTATTATATTTTAGCTAGAGGTTCCAACAACTGAATTCACAGAGTGCATTTGGACACACACAACCTAACAATTACTTTATGTACCAAAGGGCCTAGGAACCCAAATATATATGCATCATTATATAATCAAGACAAGCCATGGGTTTCGACCCTGCCGATCACATTGTTATGTTTTAACCATGCAGTTTGGAGTCGCTTTATTTCGGACGGTCTCGGATCAGGGTCATCCTATCATGCACAAACTGGGGCAATGTGAATATAGTTATCTGAAGAATATGTATATTACTGGATTTAAAGGGTTAAGCGGCCAACTTGAATTACTTCTACATGTTGTGGAAAATGCCCCTGATCTTGAGGTTTTAACTATAGACACTACTGAATTAGCGTATCAAGAGCATGTCATGTTTAAGATTGACAGTGCATTGCGCGAGTGTGCTGCTGAGAATGCTCGAAATTCTGCTCTGATCGCTCGAAATTATCTGGGGAAAAAACTTTTGGCGAAGACAAAGCTTTGTATTCTTTAAGACTACTTCAGAGAAGTGGGCACTGTATGCAAGCGGTGTGAGTAGTTCTTGTATTAAACAAGTTCCCAGGTGAAGTTGTAAATGGATATGGTGTTAGCGTGGTGAAACCGTGAAAGCAAGTTTTGTAAATAATATTTGTATATATTTCTTGATTGCCTTTCTGCTCGATGATGCAATGCAAGTCAGTTTCCTGGTGTTACTTTTGGGGAAAGGAACACTACCTGTGTTGTCTTGCATCTAACCATTAATTCTTGCAATGGGTACTGGAAACAAGAGGTAATTCTTCCCTCTTAGAAGCTGCATTGACTCTTGTGCCAACTCTTCAGTTCCCATTATTGCTAAATCTTTCTGTGTGCCACCTCTGAAAATACTGCAAACATAAGACTTCATTTCAGTAGAATCTACATCCAACTGGGGAACTGATACGGTCCCATGTACTACCACGCCATTCGTTTGTGGTACTTCTTCCCTCGGTCACCTTCTATCCCGACATAATGTAATAATCGTTTTTTTGTCGTTCGGTTGCTTTATCGTTTTTACTATAGACCTTTCTTTCTCCTCTTCTGCTGTTCTAGCCTTTTTCTGATCCAATCCCCTCCTCTGCTGTTCTTGCCTGGGTCCTGGTCTCCCTTCGGTTTTCAGGCCTTGTCTTGTACCAACTCTGCTTAATGAATGAAATGCAGCGCTCATGCGTTTTGGAGAAAAAAAAGAAGCTGCATTGACTCTTGTACCAACTCTTCAGTTCCCATTATTGCTAAATCTTTCTGTCTACCACCTCTGAAAATACTGAAACATAAGACTTCTTTTCAGTAGAATCTATATCTAACTGGGGAACCGATACGGCCCCATGTACTACCACGACATTGGTTTGCGGTTCTGATTTACAAATTACTCCAAAGTCTCAAGTTGGTGTTGTTTTGTGACTAGAAAGAAAGAAAATAGAGAAGGTCGAGAGGGAGGATGGAGTGGCCGGCCAAGCGAGAGGAGTGCAGCTGTGCAGCTGCGCGGCACAGCACGCGTGGGAGCAGCACAAGTACACCAGGTAGCTCGAGTGTATCGCATGAAGTAATATGCGCCTAGCGGCCCTACCTGGAGAGCGCCTTTCACCCCTAGAGGCTGGAAGCTCCCTGGAATGCAGAGGTCGTCAACTGCGAAGGCATGTCACACTTCTGGGCACTTTGTGCCTGCGTCGCCGATGAGAACGTGGAGGTAAGTGTTCCTTGTGAGAGGCCACCCTTTTGCTTCAAAATGTTGCCCACCCATTCCGTAACATATATTTTCCGCGGCCATCCGCGGTCTCACCAAGGTCGGCTCCGGGCCCGAAAGGGCACGGCTGAGCAGCCCCGCGGGAGGCAAGGATGCTTTCCTCCCTAGGTTATGCATTTTGCTTCTCAAATGGTCTGCTTTTCTAGACGGACATCTTCCCTGGGAGTTGTAATTTTTTTAGATTAAGGAATATAACATTCCGGCCTCCATCATTCACAAGTGAATGAGTATAGCCAATTCCAACACACCCATAGCCCTGGGAGTTGTAATACCCTGAAAAAAAGAAAAACGAGAAGGATTTGGGCCCAATTGGCCTCGGCACAAGCCTGGGCATACCCAGCTACAAAATGGGGAGCAGGCAAGGGAAGCTGGAAAATGCAAACATTCTGTTGTTCTAGGCAAACGGTCAGCATGCCCTTACTGCCCTGCTCAATGGGCTTCCGAACATGCGAAACCTGGCTCTTCGAATTGCTCTTAAGCAACTAGAGGTTTGCTCTTGGAATACCTTTGAAATAACCCAGATTTCACAAACAATTTGAATTGCCGTGAATCCGACAAAAGCAGAAAACTTGCACACACACACAAGACCAAACACATTTTTATGAGTAATAGTCCAAAATTCATCAAACATCATCCACAGTAGGTAAAAATGGGTCAGCAACTCTGTACTCTCTAATGACAAACGACCAATTATCTTCTATTCCACTACGAGTGGTACTCCTCGACTTCCTGAGGAACGTGGGTGAACTTTCTATGAGTTGAGCGGCCTGAACACTACGAAAGAACTCACAAATCGCCCCACACTCCTGTCGAGTGACATCTTCTGACACATCCACCATATAGTCAGGTTTCTTCTCCTGCTGCCACCGGTTGAAGAACTCCTTAGCCTCTTGCAGATTATGCACGACAAACAGCTCAGGGACTCTAATACTGGGCTCGGGCTCCTCGGGAAGAAAGCGTGACAACGTGTTGCTAAGTTTACCCGCTCTCCCAATCTTCAGGAATCCTTCTCCGGCAAACTTTGCTTTGGCGTAGTAGGGCACGACACAGTCCAATATGAATTCACCCGTTTCAGTGATTACCTCGTGGTTGTCGCCAAGCCACTGTATCCCACGCCTAAGATTTGTCTTGAAGTTTCCGCCAAAAGTTGGTGGCTGCACATACTGGGTCTCTGAATTGGTCAGGGCTCGTAGCTCGTCGCCCTCAGACTCCATCATCAGATTTGGCAAAGAGAAATATTCCTCATTTCTTTTCATCAAAGCTGCACAAATGCAATGCAGACAACAAATGCAATGCAGTCAACGATGGGATTAACCATTTGATAACATCCACAGCAACAGGCAGGCCCGTTCCTGGGGCAGGGCCACCGGGGCGACCGCCCACGGCCCATGACTAAAGGGGGCCCAAACCCTAAACCTTAGGAGTGTTCACTACTTGTACTGACTACTGAGTATTATATGTGTACTAGTACTTCTTAATTATCCATTTATCCTAGACTGTAGAAAAGCAAATACTGTAGGCCCATTAGCCTATAGCCGCTGCTGCAACATCAAATTAAAAACTCGTAATTCTATTCGTTGAAACCCTCCTCCTAAAATGCTGCACCACAGATTCCACTTGGCGTTGTCAAAGAAGGAAGAGACCGCAATTTCTTTCATTCCCATTGAACTTGTGGTTTTTAAGTTATTTTCTTAACCCATTCACTCTTAAACAGAAACTAGACCATAGATGCGCTCAAATGGAAAGCCAATGTTTCCTTATAGTTTCAGTTTTATTAGCTATAATTCATTTGATTTTTGAAGATCTCCACTAGGTTCGAGAGAGTTAATGTGTACGGGAATGCGATAGCAAATTGTGGCCGACCATTCACAGATGTGCAATTTCACGAAGTTTAGAATGCAAGAATTTAACAAGAGATATGTTAGTTTTTTTTAAGGAAAGAATCATGTTAATTTACAAGGGATTTGAAAAATTTTTCTATGTTCCAAACAGGGCTTAAATATGTTGGATAATACATCATGTTATTATCAAATATTTAGTATCTAGGTTGTATATGATTTTCTATAATCATTTTTTTAATCCATGGTGTGTTTGTTTGCGTTGCATGTGAAAGGTGATCATCATGTTTGTTTTGTTAATTCGGTCTTTTTTTAAGCTTAGCCTTTACTTGAACATGGTGTAATTAATTCTCATTGCTTATAATTAGTCTAGGTTATTTGTGATGCATTTCGTGCAAATGTTATCTTTGACATGTGAAAATACAAACTACATATAAATTCGAACAAAAGGGCCCTAGTTTTTAGTTTGGCCAAGGGCCCACCAAATATCAGACCGGCCCTGGCAACAGGATGCATGCAAACAACGTACCAATTGAAAGATCAAGTCGGAGAAGCGTCGGTGGCAGCTCCCAAGCATGAACGAAGCGGGCGGTGTGGAACTCATCGCGCGTCTGGAAGTTCTCGCACTCCAGGACCCGTTTCTGGGTCGCGCGCATGTCCATGGAGAAGAACCGCGAACCCAGAAAGAAGTAGACGATGCCGTAGTTCTTGGGGTGGATGAGCGCGATCGCGGGGACCTTGTGCTGCGGCAGCCCGGCTGCCGTGTAGCTCTCGTCAGCCCAGACATCGTCGAAGCGCAGGTCGTACTCGTGCTTCCAGTACTCCGGGCCCTCCGGATAGGAAAAAGTCCACATGGTCGCCGTCGACTCGCCGGGGAGGCCGTGGATCTCGAGGTAACACACCTTTCCCTCGCTCACCTTCACGTAGCGGTGCTTGTCGAGGTCGGCGCGCGAGCTGGGATTGTTGGAGTCGGCCATGACGCAGCCCTCCGGGAGCGCGACGTAGCGCAGGTCCGGCCGGTCGACGAAGGGGTCGCAGGTAAGAAGGCCGTACGCGAGATCGACCCACCAGAGCTTCCCGTCGTGGGCGAGCGCGCCGCCATGGCTGTCCCACGGCTGGTGGTGCGGGGAGGAGGCGAGCTCCTTCAGAGCCCACCCTTTGGCCCCCGCGTAGTTGTAGACGAGAGTCTCGTGGTGTTCGCTGGACGTGGGGTGGAGCTTGGCGGCCATGTAGTGGCCGCAGTGGCGAGGGTCTTCGATCAGGCCGACGCTGCGCGGGGGAAAGATACTTGCCTCGGTGGGGAGGCGGGTGGCCACGCCGGTGTGCGCGTCGCAGAGGTAGTAGGCGAAGCGCTCCCCGTGGGTGGTGTAGAGGAGGAAGCGGCCCGAGGGATGTACGTCTACGACGTAGGGGAAGCTGCGGGAGTCCTTCGGGTCGGGGGCGATGCGCCTGGGCACGGTGAGATTGGTGGTGCGTGGCGGGTCCTCCAACTCCAGCACGATGTCGGTGCCCGGCAGGAACTTGTCGTCGTCGACGACGTCCGGGATGCAGGCCAGGATCACCCACGACATCTGCCGCACCGGAGCCTCCGAAGCGCTCGACGGCCTCTGCTCGGACCCGGCAGGAGAACGCGACGGCGGCGGGTCTGACATGGCCGGAGCACGCGAAGCAGAGAGAGAGAGAGAGAGAGAGAGAGAGAGGGGAATGGAAGCGCTAGTAGTGGTGAGATGAGAATGGGATGGGAGAGATGCGATTGAGTGGGGTGAATCGATCTGGGGAGGAGGGGGGCTTTATACTGATCCTGCGCGCTAGGTTTGGCGTACGGCGCAAGCTAACGAGACGGCTAGTCGGCGACGCCGTGGTTAGGGTGCTCTGTGTCTGCTCTCTGCTCTGGCACAGCACGGACGGAGGAGACGGTTCGGTGTTCGAACTCCAGGCCCAGGCGAGCTGTGTGTTGCATGCAGTGGGGCCCACGGTGATAGTCTAGAAACTAGACAGCCAATGGGAGCGCTCGGGGCGGTTACTGCCGGGGTCCACCGGCTCCAGCCCGCCGTCGATGCGTGGCTCACGCCCATGCAAACGAATCTGGCCGTTTATTTACTAGTGAGTCGCACAACCAAACTACCGTAATCTAGTACGTGTTCGTGGGTATCATCATGTAATTAAGCATATTGTGGTGCATCTCGCCGTTCATGTATGGAGCATCTCGCCGCACTGTGATCGCTACCTATCATGTAATTAAGCATACCGTGATCCCTACTTTTGCTACTATCCATGCAAGTTTTTTTCTCTCTTGTCAGCATCAACAATATTAAAAAGTTACTCATGATTATCCATCAAGAAGACTATAGCAATCAGTTCACAATTTCACATGTAGTTGGAAACATCGCGGTGGAATTAGTAAGTATTGATCAACATATAATCACTCCCGTGCATGTCCATCTATCCATACATGCATATGTAGTTCACCTAAGTATTTCTAACTACAAATGATAAACTCCTAGACCATGTATGTGTACGTGAGGTTAATGTAAGAGTATATCATGCGTCCAAGTACTTAGAATAAGTTGCAGATACAACTATCTGTGAACCTATGCTTGTCCAGACTGAGCAGAGTCAAACTGGCATTAGTGTCCTAATCATACAATCTTCCATAAATAGCGAACTGTCTCGTGAGAAAAAACTGTCTAGCCTTTTCGCTAGTGCGACAGTTGACAAATAAATGCAGATCACCTTAATAGGCAAATGTAAGTTGGGAGGAAATTCCTTGTTTATATATATAGAAACGGATGTCAAATTAACTTAGGGACAATAATATTAAGCATTTCAAACGTGTCTAAGAAAATGTTCTTTTTTAGAGAACACAAGAACTGAACGTAGATGAAACAACTCAGTCATGGAGGCTGAGCAGTATATATATGGGCAGAGAGTTAATTTGTTATTTGCTATTGGAAGTTGACCCAATCTCTTATATGTCAGTACAAAATTGCTTCTCCCTTTACTGCCACTCCTCAATTTTGTTCCCTTATTCGTCACTCCCGCCATTCCCTGTTAGGGCTACCATCCATAAACAGTAAAAATATGTCAGTTTTTTAAGAAATACCCATTTTACCCCTGTGTATCTCACGTTTATTTCTTATTTAAAATTGTCAAAGATAGCATTGTATCCGTATTGTATCTTCTATCTTTGGTGTACAGGAGTTGTATAGGAACTCTTGTATTTCCCTTCCATGTTCTTGTACTCTTTCCCGGATACGGAATAGTGCAATATAAACAGAACCGACCAGCACCATTTGTGCTTGAGCTGTGTCCATCAATCTCTTTCTATTGTCCCACGTTGGCAAAAATAAACCCTTACATATGTGGTCCACTTGCCATAGAGTGGGAGAGGAGGAGCTCTCTGTAACAGAGAATGAGACATGAAAAGTTATGATCCTAAGATACTCTAAACTGAGTTTTATAAAAAAAATTCATCATAATTTATTTTTATAGTATAATTTATGTATCAGTTTTGCTATTGCACAGACGACTGAAATTTTTTTATGTTTCAGTCACCTGAAATTGCACTCTCAATGAACTAAAATTACAGCCCCCCTAAAAAAACAGCTGCAACTTTAGGTGATTCAGAGTGCAACTTCAGGTGACCTGAAATTGCACTCTCAATCAACTAAAATTGGAGCCCCCCTCCAAAAAAAACATGTGCAACTTCGGGTGATTCAAAATGCAACTTTAGATGACTGAAAGATAAAAAAATTTCAGTCACCTGTGCAATAGCCTATCCCATATACTCGCTAGGGTTACGTAGGAAAGATAATCAATGCATTCGAGTGAAACTAGCTAGGCTTACCTAGGAAAAAGCTGTAAGATTTTCTTGCTGTTCCTCCACCTTTTGTCACCTTGGTAAAAGCGTGATTTGTGCGCATGGCAAGTTTGTTACGCTTGTTCCGTATCCTTGTTTTTGGTCGCGGGGTGGCGTGCTTTAACCTGGATTAGACGGACGTGGGGAACGGCCAGCCGTTACGAGTTTTGACGGCGTCTGTGCAGCTGCGGGAGAAATGGAAGCCTGCAGGTCGGTGCTGTTATGGGCCCTGTTTGTTTCCACTTAAGATTATTATAATCTAGTTTATAAGTGGGGATTATATAAGCTAGTTTATAATAAGCTGGTGGGAAATAAGCTGTCAGGTGTTTGACAGCCTGGATTATCAGAGTTATGGATTGTTGTATTCGAATGTTTAAAGACTACAATGCCCTGGGAGAGAGAGGCACGGAAGTTGGGGGTTGGATGAATGGCAAAGGTGGGTAATATTCCTAAAGTTTTATGGTCATTAAGATAAAAGGTGGATCTATAAGCTGAAATAAGCTCCTTTTTTGAGCTTATTAGATTACAATAATCTGGGCTATTAGATTATAATAAGTTACCTTATAATTTGGGCTGTTTGTTTCCACTTATGATTTATAAGCTAGATTATAATAATCTTAAGTGGAAACAAACAGGGCCACGGTTGCACATGTAGAGCTGCTGCACCAACTCAGCATGCATTGCTCATCTGGTGCATAAGACCCCGTTTGTAATGGCTTTTAAGTTTGGCTTTTGAATTTGTCTTATCAATAATAATAGCTTATAAAGAGACATTCATATATAATTTTGATTAATATAAATGAAGTTACTATAGTACATACTACAATCGATTAGTAGACTCCGTTTTAAAAAAACACTACGTTTAAAAGCTATGTACGGTAGAAAAGCTAATATGGACAGAGCCTAAGCGCATTTTTTTTAGATAAAGGAATGTATCATTCCGGCCTCCATCATTCACAAGTGAATGAGTACAGCCAATTCCAACACACCCATAGTACTTAGACTACAAACCACCATACGGTGTACAAACACGGAATAAAGAAGCGGAACTCAAGTCCCAGCCCTATTCCTACCTCATTACATAACTTGCTAAACAAAACGAAACACTTTGTTGCCTCCATCAAGCGTTGTATTCCTCTAGTGAAGACAATGAGCACTCGATGCATCACATCGATGCTCAACGAGGAGGGCCTTCGGCAAGCACTTCAACTTCTTCATCCAAATAGCTCTCTCTTGACCAACACCTCTAACCCTCCTCGGACCTTCTAACACCGTATAGCGGGTCGGAGATGAGGAAGACACGTGCCGAGATCTTCCGCGAACTGTACATATGCAAACAAAGCACGAGCAGCGCAGATCCAAGCGGCAAGCACCAATCAACTGAGCTGAAATTGCCTAACGACGCCTTCAAGAAGGTAACAACGCCCAAAGCGCTGACGCCGCCAGTCCACCATGGGAAAGGTTTTCACCTGCAAACAGCCACTTGGTGGGGGAATCCGGGGAAGAGGTACAGAAAGGACACCTCCAAGGAGGACGCGGCGTCCGCAAACGTCGCCGTCCAAGCTTTCGCCCTGACCTCAAATCACCCAATTGCTCAGACTGCCTGTACATCGGTGGTGGGACAAGGGCCGCCGCCACCGCGTACACCGCCAACCTGGCCCCTATCCCCACTGCCGCAGCCCAAGCACGGCCTCACTGCCGTCGCCGCGCTCGCAAGAGCCGAAGAAACAAAACTGATTTTTTGCTTTGCAGACAAATATTTGGCCACAACACGTTTGTCACCAGCAGCATACACCTCATGCTTCTCAGCCTCCAAATGGAATTTATCCACCAAATCCTCAACATCAAAAGCAATATCTTCAATCCTTTGAACCAATTAAATGATGGCTGATTCTCTAACGATCTATCACCAACTGCTCGCAGCCAACTTTTGATCTCCTCAACTAGATCCTGGAGCTCACGGAATCAGGCTCGTACACGAGCTCCACTGCCGCCCTGAAAGCCTCCACAATCTCCACGCCGTCCACCTCAATCCTCTTCCCGCTACCACCGCCAACCGCGGAGCCCTCGCCCGGTGCCACGATGACAAAGAAGGTGCTCTTGTCACACGGCACCACAGAGTCTAGCTCCATCACCACGCACCTCCCGTCCCTCCCTCGAAGACAAAGCCTCAGATCCATCGCTCCATTGTCCCCATCACCCTCCCCTGCGGCAACCAAGGGCGCCACCGCCACCCGCTCCCGCTCCATCGGGACCACGTCCCCCACGTCCTCCGCGGGCGACAGCGGCGGAAGGGGAAGCGGAAGCGTGAACGAGTCGTCGGGATCGATGGAAGAGACACGGCAGGGTGACAGGATGCGGTGGGGATCGAGGAGCCCACCGAGGCCGGCCCACCTGAACGACGTCGGCGGCGTGGCCCTCGCCCAACCCCGCACCGACGCCAGCCGTCCACAACCCCTGCGCTTCAAATCACGTGCGGTCGCCACAACGACTCCGACCAGATCCATCACGGAAGAGCAGATCTGAGCCGCTCCGGGAGAACCACACCACCACGAGACGGTTGCGAGATACTGAAAAAGCCCCGCCGTCGCCCTCTTTGCGTCCACCGCAGACCGGTGGCGCGCTCCGGCGACGGCGAGGAGGTGGGATCCGGACGGGGGGTGGGAGGTGAAGGGACGGGGGGTTAGGATAACAGCATGGAATAAATCAAAGAGATCGTCGCCTAAGCGCATGAATGGTATATATTTGAATTAAGCAATAAAAATTGAGCTAAAAACCACTTGATTGCATTATCCATATGGTGGGAAGAGATGGTAGAAATGGGAGTGGGTTTGGTTAATATGTAGGCTTAATTAACAAGAGGAGAATGGGGGTTTGGGCATTTGGATATTGGCTTGGAGACCAAGTTCGTTTACGTTTGTACCGTGTGGACATACGGACATGGCCGTTTCGATAAACGGCAACGGTGGGGTCCACGAGACAAAAGGTTGATGAAACGTTAACTACCTGCGAGACCTGTGGGGCTCCAGCCTGGTAGGTTCAGCTCTAATCTTTCGAGTTTTGATCCTTCCTGAATGATACGCTCCCGGCCGTGCGAATGGATCCGATCCGTTCGTGGAGGTTGGCGCGGTCGTGGATTGCACCTGACGGCTGCCATTTATTACACGTAGGTGCACGTCTAGAATGTAGACTACTTGATTGCAGGACTCGGCTGGATCTCGTTGAATTGAGACGCATCTTTGTTTCTTTTTTCTTTTAAGGAGCAAATATTTATGGTAAGTTTTACCCAGACGTTTGTAATTTAATCAAAATTGCTATTTGATTATTAGACACGCACTCAAAAAGTTAACAGCACCGTAGCCCCACTAGTCAGGCAGCGTAGATGCTACGGATAAAGAAGCGCGGAGCATGGTGAGGGCACAAAGTTGTGGACAATATAGGGGCATGAGGTGCAGCCCAACAGATGTTCAACTGTCCGAGGAGTAGAAGTTTGTTGTTTTTGCTCGACGCCCAGGCCAAGTCACCCGTATGACTATCATGTCGCGCTCTTTTCTGAAATGTTGTTGTGTATCACCTAGAGAGCTGATGTTGGGGACCATTAATAAAACATTGAATCGGGATGCATTTTTTGGTCTTTATTTGAATTATAAGGCTTGGTTTGAAACACAAAAATTTCATAGGGATTTTGGAGTAATTTCATTGGAAGTAGTATAAATCATATGATTCTTTTGGAATACTAAAACATTTCTAGAGTAAACCTCATTCCAAACAAATCTGCAAAAATTCTATTGCATGAAAAAAAGATGTGACCTATCACGAATAGTGTAGGCTAGACACTTAGCACAAAGTAATTTATCATAAGTTTCATAAAAACACTATTGATAAAAACATAATATAAGATCAGACATAAATCTGTAAACTTATACATGCAATTAGAAATCGGATGTCAGTTAGCTCATACGTGTACCTATGCTATGCGTGGCTGGCCAGGCATGTGACTACCTTTCCTACTATTTGCGCACCACACATAACCTAACTTACGTAACCACTTGGGAGCTGGAATGGCATCGACGTCACGTCAATACGGGATAACATCCAAGAATCAGCAAAATTATACTCCGTTTTTAAATGTAGCTAGGTTGCTTTAGAAAACGTGTTGTTAGAGCAACTCCTACAGCCTGGCTAAATGCATCCGTGAAAACCATCGTAGCTATTGTGCCCAAAAAAGCAGTCCAACAGCCTCTCTATCTCGTTTTCTATTTTTCCCCGCTCGGTATCCTGTTCTTCTCGCTGCCCATCTTTCCCGAGCGAGATCTGCATGCTATCCGCCGCGCCAATCGACTCCCGCGCGCGGGCTTTGCCTCTCCCGCGCTCGATTTCCTTCTCCGCGCGCCAACCTCTCCCGCGTGCGCCGCCTTCCCGTGCTCCCCTTTTCCTTCCCATCCGGCGCTGCTTCTTCTCGCAGCCTCGCGGGTGACCCCTTCCGGTGCTCCACGGGCGCCCTCTTCCTGCGCTCGCGCAGCCCTGCCACCGTCAGTTCCCCGTCGACACCTGGGTCTTCCTCTCCCCACCACGCGGATCCCTTCGAGGTCCTCGGAATTGTGCCAAGGCACCATGTCGCAGGCGCCATCGGAAGGGGATCCGCTGTCCTCGAGCCACGGCCACGGGGACCCCAATTCTTCTGCGCTCTACCCGTTGCCCATCTTCCCGGCGGCCGGCGGGTGGGAGCAACCGCAGTTGGCGTCGTTGCCTTGGTTAGAAAATGTGGGGGTACCTGAGCTGCGGCGTCAAGTCCTTCCTCCCAATGCTGCTGCCGCTGCATCGGCCCCCTTGTCTGGCATGTACTCCGGTGAGTTCCAAATACCGAGATGCAATTTTTATATGTAATAGTCAGGCCAATTCCAAATGTACATGTGAGCTGAGATGCAATTTGTGAATAGCTATCTATTGCGAGCAATTTGGGAATGAAAGCATTCTTGGCAATATGTTCTGTAAATAACTCAGTTTTGGTTGTTTGTTTGTTCATGTCACTGTATGGTACACTAGTTTGAAGAATATCAACATGTGCATGTCTTCTTTGTGTGTCTTGTACCAAAGCGAAAACAAACAATTAACATTGTTAGCAAAGTATTTGTAACAAAGGCAGAGATTTTTATCTTGTTAAGCATTGACTGATAGTGGACTTGGAAAGAACATCTATTTACTGAAGCTTTGAAGGCTGCCCATTTATGAATTATAAGACCACTAATGTATTCGGAATAGATGATATTTTGGCTGTTACTCAGCATTAAGTTGATCAAATGATTTTAACTCACCTGCTTTTGAACTTAAAAGATTCTTTGCGACTTCCTTAGTTTCTGTGTTGAGGAGATCTGCATCGCATAGGCCAACATAACTGAAGCTACTTTTCATTTAAGCACTTCATTCCTGTAGAAAAGAGTCCATTGATAAAGCACTTCATTCTTTCTGTAAAACTAGGGCCCTCTTTAGTCCGAATGAAAGAATGAGTTGTAGCAATGGTATCTTGATGAGCAGCTCTCTGTGTTCTGTAGTGTGACTTGGTGAACCCCAAAACGTTCTTGGTAGTCACATACATTGTGCCTGCGTTTGATTAAGGCATGAACCCTGAAAGGCCTCCATGTGCAATAGAATGTTTTTTTCCCCAAAAACAGAATTTTGTTATTTGGACATCTCTTTAGCATGTTTGAATTTCAGAATGACTTGATAGTTCAATCTATTTGGCATAAGAAATAGATACAAATGAAACTCGAGCATTTAATTTGTATTTGAAGAGTATTCCCGTTCAATGGTTGCAGTGAAAATAATCTTTGTTTTCTCTATATCAGTTGGATGAGATAATTTCTAAGTTGGCTTTCATTGCTTGACCAATGGTCTAATCATCATTGATATCACTGAACAATGAGAACGGCATCATTTGATGCTTGAGTTGGTCTTGTATTATAATCTTTCAGCTAATGAAGATAACATATGATCATTTTATTGAATCTGCCAGCAAAATAATCCTGTGTTCTTTCTGCATTTCTCAGGTAGTAGTGGTACACATTCAAAATTAGTTTTCAGTGCTTGTTCCAAAGTTATTTTCATGTGTGTTGGTTCCTTTTACACCTAGTGCCTTCACCTTCCTTTTTCTTCCCACTTAATTTTTACTACTATTGTCAATGAGAATGCTCGTACTCTAGCTCATTAGCACATTGGACTGAATTGTAGATTTCAGTGTATGATCTTGATTGTCCTTGTGTTATGTTTTCACAGGCGCCTTGGATTCAGAAAGATCTTTTACCGACATGATTACAAGGGGTTGTAATCCTGCTGCTTTGTCTGATAATGTCCTACCTCCTAATGAAACACCAGCAAGTGATGATGCCCCTGCAAGTGTGAAAGGGAATCAGAAAAGGACCAAGAATTTCAGCGTCGAGGAGGACGAAATGTTGGTCTCAGCATGGCTAAATGTGAGTTTGGATCCGGTGCACGGAGTTGATCAATCACGTTCGACATATTGGAAAAGAATATATGATTATTATCATGGCAACAAGACATTCGATTCTGATCGAACACAAAGCTCCCTAATGAGTCGGTGGTCCGGTATTCAACATGATGTGAACATATTTGCTGGTTGTGTTTCAAAGATAGAGGCTAGAAATCAAAGTGGCTTATCTATCGACGATAAGGTTAGATAACATACCTTGCACTTCTAATTGTATATGATGTTTGTCTATCTCATTCAGTCTCTATGTTTTTTTCAATTTGTAGCAAGCAAACACATTAAGAATGTTCAAGGATGAGGACAAGCAGCACCGGAATTTCCCGTACATCCATTGCTGGAAAATATTGAAAGACCAACCTAAGTGGATGAATAGGAGCAATCAGAGTGGAACTCAGAAACTAGCAAGCAAAAAGCAAAAGACCACGACAAATTCAAGTCCTGCAATGACTGCACAATTAGTTGTCAATACTAATGGTGATGATAATCAGGCTGCAATGCCTACACTGGACAGACCTACAGGGAAGAAGAAGGAGAAAGACAAATTACGACAACGTTCCAGCATCGAAGCATTGGATTATCTGTTGGCAAAGAAGAAAGAGGCCGACACGGAGAAGGATTTGAAGAAAGAGGAGAGGTGCAAAAAAGCCTTCGCATTGCAGGAAGAAAGGATCAGAATTGAGGAAGAAAGGATC
Organism: Dendrocalamus sinicus; assembly: GCA_036346575.1. Lineage (NCBI taxonomy): Eukaryota > Viridiplantae > Streptophyta > Magnoliopsida > Poales > Poaceae > Dendrocalamus > Dendrocalamus sinicus. Next base: position 13,136,713 of record CM070663.1, read on the forward strand.
AGAATTGAGAAAGAGAAATTTGAGTTCAAGAGGAACCTCGAAGAAGAGAGAATTATGAATGTCGATACGAGTACCATGTCCACCAAACAGCAGCTGTTCTATGACCAGCTCCAGAATGACATACTTGCAAGGCGTCTCAAAAATTAGATACAACATCGAGTTTATGTTTTACATATTATTGAAGTGATACACATTTAATGTTTTCTTAAATATTTCAATTGGTTCTATTTTACTTAGGGTCGGATTGATACTGTGAATTCCACATTTCAGCTTTTTTTGCGTCAGTGGACATTGCTTTTTGTGTTGAATGCTGAACATTACTGCTAGCTATGTTTGGGCTTATTTCTACTATAATCGCCCCCCAAGAGGAAGCTGACAGTAGACACAATCTTCTAATGAATTCTTTGTGCTGTGTATATAGCGTTTTTTGTTGGTTAGATAAGATAGTGCTGATGTTATCGTATCTGTTGTGTAGCCTCTGCCTGAATGCAGTTGTTGAATGCAAAGGTGACTCCAGATATGTCGCCAGGGACACCGCAACTGTTACAGTTGAAGGAATTACAGCTGTATTAGAAGGCCCTGCATCTCTACTTGCAGTGTATGTCTTGTCATCTGTTGCTCAAGTTCTAGATATGCATTGCAGCTTGCTTTTTTTTTTCTTGCCCAATACATGAAATGCATTTTCAGATTTTGCGGGTTAAATCACTGTTCACTAATTAGATTTTGTTATTGAAGTTCAATTATTCCTGGTTCTGCAAATGGGGGTCAAGCGTCACTCGGATTTTAGAATTACCCCCTTTGCTCTTGCTATATACCATATTACCATGTTAGAAATAAGGCACAAGGGAACTTGATGGTTAACCTTTGTTTTAGTATGATTTCAGGCCTTGATCAGTAGGATGTTAGAGCATCATCCTCCAAATTAGCATGCATGCCAGCTCATAATTTGATGTGATATGCTAGTGATAGATCCCTCAAGAGAGCTTATTTTAGATCTTGGGTTATGCTGAAATCTGCAAGTAATGTGCTACAGTAATAGTAGTATTGCATTTACATGGTAAGAGGCAGGAAAGGAAATGCAATGCCCACAAATAAGAGAAAATATGACCAAATGGAGAGTAATGCTCATGGGCTTCTTTATGGAGTAGTTCTGCCAGCCCTGAAATAAACAAGCGTGATGGTGATTTGACTGAATCCAGAGGGGAATGTTAGGGTTATAGAAATAATCTGTTTTAACAGAAATCTGGTGTGCCTACTGCCAAGTGTGCTTTAAAAATACTGTATGTAACTTATAAGCTCCATGAACTTGGTTTGATATTATTTTTGATTTTACAATACATAATCACTGTATGGTTTTACAAATTGATTTCCACAGTGTTCTTTCCAGACAATAGTTATGGTTGAATAAATTTACAGAACACGTTTGGTAATTAAATGCATCAACATAGAATTTAGTTCCATTTGTGTTTGCGGCTTTTTGCAGATTAAATTGATTGAACCATGAAGCATAACAACATGAGATAGTAGCACTATCTTGAAAATTAGTTGGTATTTTGCCAATTAAATGGCAGGCTCCTTATCTTGTTGTCTGGTAAAATTATTTCCAAAGCCAAGTTATGTAGGAGATTTTAGTCCATAATTGTTCTGGTTGTGTGGTTTGTATTCATTAAGGACAATTGTTCTTGTTGTGTGGTTTGTATTCATAATGTACCTTTTATATTTATCTTAATACAAGCTTGTTGCTTGCAGCTATGCTATTGCATCCCGGAAGTCCTACAGCCATATTCTCCAGTTCACTGTCTGTTTGGGTCAGCTTTATGGATGCTTGGTTTACTTCATTACCGCCTACTTAGATGGCTTCAACTTCTGGGCCAGTCCATTCTACTACTGGGCATATTTCATTGGCGCAAACAGTTCATGGGTTGTGATACCATCAGTCATCGCCGTAAGGAGCTGGAAGAAGATCTGTGCAGCATTTCAAGGAGAAAAGGTGAAGATTAAATAAGGCTCACCGTAGGCACGCTTTGATCAGAACTAAGGCACGCTGTACTCGACACCAAAATTCTTGTGTTCTTATTGAAAATCTGCTTGTACCCATTGCGCAAACAACATTGTCTCAAACAAACTGTGTAATGCTGCAAAAAATGATTTTGTTTCCCGTCGAACAGGGTTGCTGGTTATTCCCTTAAATAAAAGTATTGCTGCCATGAAAAGCCTTGCTTGTTTTGTACAGTTTCATCTCAGATTTCACCTCTGCTCAAGAACCTTTGTCTTTCAGCGAACAGAAGTGCGAAGACTATTCTAATAGGATAATACCTGTGAAGCTTATTTTTGCCTTGCTGATTTTGTATGGTTCAACAGTACACATACAAATATAGGGTTAGTAAAATTGTTGCAAAAATTTCCGAAAGCTCATTTACCAGTTGGAATCACGGGCGAACAGAGAACGGAATCGGAAACAAAACTAAAGACGTCTTTGATGATGTGGCTGATTTAAATATAGGCAAGAAAAAATTTTAGCTAGGTTGTTGTAGCACTCTTCTTTTTTGGGGAGTTTTCTATTTTACATGATGGCTAAATCAAAGGATTTATCATTTATTTTTAGCTAACTTCTTGGAGTTGCTCTTAACCTTTTTTAACTTTGGCTATTAATATATTAAAAACTATTTAGATTAGTCATGTAAAAATTGTTTCATTAGACTAGTCATGAAGAATATTTTCATAATATAAATATTTTACATTTTTATGAACATATTCAAATAAAAAATAATGGTCAAAGCTACATATTAAAAACCGTATCAAAGCCTAAAGCATCGTACATTTAAGAACGAAGAGAGTAGCAGTAATAATCCGTTTAAAAAAACAGAGGCAGCAGTAACAAATTAAAGTGCCAACAAAAGTGATGTTTGAACTGTCAGTTCAGGATGGTCGAGCCATGCATGCATTAATTTGTCACACCAGACTAGTCAATTGATATATGCAACATATTGTTTTAATTCTTTTGAATTTATCACTTATAACTTTTCTTAATTAAAAAGATAATTTCTTCGTTGTTTTTTGAAGCAGTTTGTTAGGACAATATTATCAAAGTGGCTTATCGATATTCGATTTGTTCATATAAATACTGATATTAGAATAAAAAACCATCAACCATTGTAAAAAATCATCGGTTGCTCATTGCCTATATTATACGCTCCCCACCTCACACTCGTACTAGCCAATTAACCTGAATCCATAGAGAATATCGTAAGGCTCACCGATCAAAGGAGTTCATCTGGTTGATTTGGAAGGCAATGGAAGGTGGTGATCCATGCGTACGAGTGAAATTGGGCTTTAGGGAGGAATTTTACCCAAACTTGGACCATTTTTTGCATAACGAAAATACTAATTGAGAAATGTATCAACTCATACTATTAGAGCGTACATATGGCATGATCAATGAGCTAGCTGTCTAACTAAATGCATACCTCGAACTTACAGGTTGTTGCATTAACTTGATTCACCTGTAAATTATAAATTTACAAGCCAAAAGACATCCGCGCATTGCAATTTAACGAGCATATACTGCGTTGCAAATGTCAGTGCCTTGGGCACAAAGAGGCGCAACAGTTTCCTACCATGGGCACACTCCTTATCTGTCACCTTTGCTCGCATATTTTGTTTTGGACTCAAAAGCAAGCCTTAGGATTTATTCATCAGAGTTACAATCGTGATGAACACATGTCCTAAAACGCTCTGTTTGGCACAAAGATGTGCCCCACTGTAGCATCACGTCCGATAAACAAATAAGATATCAAAGTCTATGAAAGATGAATTAAGCTGTTGAACCTCGCTCAGTAGTGCATTGAACTCTTCAATCGGGATTGCCGCTCCTTCCAAAAATTGGCCGAGACCTGGCAAGAACTTCAGCCATGGTACACAATTGCAGTCTGCATATTTGCACCCTGCACGAAAAAAGAAGAGAATTAAGAAATGGGAAGTGAAATGGTGGATGCTAGGAGAGGGGCAGCAGTGTCATTTCGGCCTGTGTACCGAGAAACTTTTGTTTGCCTAGTCAGCTTGAGTGGAGTTTGCAGTTTATTGTTGGTTTTATTCACGAAGTAAGCAACGTAAGTAAACATTTTACTCTTTAGAACATGGGACATCAGGGTTATCTCCCTGTATGGTTGTTGGTGATATTTGCTGATGAGATTCCTTTTTGTAAATTGATGATTTGCTATTGTCATTCCCTTCGGAGCTAGTAATTTTCATGGATCTAATTTCGGGCATTTCCAAAAATAAACAGTTCCTTTTTCTTTTCACAAGAGCAAATTTGATTTGATACTTTTGCGTTGCTGTTATGGACTGTTCATGGTTAAATGCTCTTAAGAACATGTGCTGCTATTTATTTATCCTATCATCGTCGCTTCTTTTTTCTTTTGCAACTGGCATTATCGTTGAAGAGAAAAACTGACCACCCCTTTTCCCTCTCATTCACCATAATATTTCAAATGAGATACCCATCCATCTACAAATTAAGAATGCAGTACCTTGTATTTTTCATCATTTTTGGGTAACCCGTAATAATGCTTGAAATGTGTTGTTCTATACGAGTGTGTACGGCATGGTTGTTATGACGTCGCGGTGGAGCTAGGTAGACACTATGGACATTCACTGTGACTTAGAGCGGGGAGGGAGGAGGCGAGACGCGGGAGATGAGAGGAGGCGATACGGCGGGGAGTGAGTGTGGGAGAGAGTGAGAGACATGCATGTTGGGAGAGGAGTCGACAGGTACAATGTAGAGGTATCAGTCCATGAGATATGTATGCATGTTGGGATATATACATGTATGTAGACATGCATAGCCGTGGCGTCGCTATGGCGTTCAGGTGCCATGGTCGTCAACTACGCCATGACAACTATGACTGTGCTGTTCTGCTTTTTTTTTTTGCTTGAGTATGTCCCATTGATTTTTTTATCATAATCTGCATTAGTAATGTAATTATCAACAGGAAGCGAAGGCAATAAGTCTGGGTTTCTTGGCGTATCGCAAATGTATCTTAGTGTAATAATTCTGCACTATTTATTTTTCATTTGATTGGTGGACTGAGACATTTTGCAGAAAAGAATTTTGGTAGATAGGGAGCTATTTTATGGATTTTGTGTAACATAGCTCAACTGAGGTGCTTATTTTTGCAAAACTGGGATGTCATGCAGGATTGGCAGCCTGCCTCTTGTCAAATATCATAGCAACAACAACAGCATGAATTAAAGGGGAAGGTATAGCTGGGGTGTACCTTTTTATCTACACCTAATATATCCGCTGTCGTCAATGCTGATTATCTCATTGACACTTAAAACTGCTTGGAGCTCTCTGCTTCAACAGGTGTTATCATCTGGCTGCTATCCATTATCTTCATATCTGGTGTCCCTGGGGATTACATCAGTTGCTCTTACCGCACACCCTGCTGAGTGCTGACAGTCTTTGCCCGTTTCCAGATTCATATAATCGTCTGTGTCTGGTCAGCTGTGGCTCCTCCATTTCCTGCCTGGGAACTGTAGGTATAAGTTGTAAATGAGGTTAGTTGTAGATTGTAAGTTCATTTCCTTAGTGATAGTTTGTGTTTCTTCCCTAAAAAATTATTCCATAGAAAAAAATTGTTGTTTCATTGAATGATTAGTCTGAAGATGGTATATAGTTTATAGGAACAAAATGTAAAAGCAGGCACATGTTAACAAAAGATAAAATGGCTTCCTCTAAATTGTTCGGGGGAAAAAATACCCTGCTTCAGACTGTCCACGTTATCATATTCAGATTTTAGACCTTTTCACTGCAGCATGTTCTCTTTGTTTAGAATGCATTGAAGTTTTCTATTTCCAACTAACTTAATTTGCTGTTTTTGTTGCTGTTGTAACACCCCGGCCCCTCCCTGAGCCCAAAGTTCTACCACCTACTCTATAATATTACCAACTCTAACTTTTGCCGCTGGTCTTACAAAGCAATTCTTTTTTTTAAATATCAACCAAACGACAAAAGCCAGTACGCTTGACACTAAGCGTATCAGAGGTATAAATTTGCTAATTACCAAAAAGATACTCAACCATTCAAGGGCTAAGTATGTCAACTGTAGATGATATGTGAGTTACTGATGCACGTAAAACAAATATGCTACTCCCACCCATACATGTCGCCTTTAACAGATTCCTAAAAACACAACGATAAAGTAAGGGTGAGTCCGAAGACTCAGCAAGCACACGATAAAATAGTGACATCACTTTAGCAACTCAATCGATTTCACGAACTGTAAACTGTAAATCAACTCTATGACTGTAAATTGTAAATCAAATCCATAACTATAACTGTAAATTAATTCTATGTCTGTAAACTGTAAATCAATTCTGTAACTGTAAATTAACTCTGGAGGTGCCTACCGAAATAGGTCCTGTTATTCCCACCGCGTGGGACGCTTACCGTCGTAGGGCTCTCATGATGCTCATGGTGCAATGCAAATGCAACATTCTTCAAATGTTTATATTCAATCATAAGCATCACTCATCGCAATACAACCAACAAATAAGCAGGGGATATCATTTCATAACACGGCATAAATCATGGCATAAAACAAATACCAGGCATTCATCACAATCCACTATTCTACCATACACTTGCCTGATTATTCCATGGACGATGCGTGGAGGAGCGCCAAACCAAAATCTCCACCTGAAAGCATCACCCGAACCCTCAACTCAACATTACAATTCACATAAGCATGCAAACAACAATGGTTCTACGCGTGTAGGCAACTGTTGTAGGGGTGGCCCCCACCTAAGCCCGGCAGGCCTGTTAGAGAAATGTAAGGCCCAAAATGGGACATGTGTAATGACATAAGTGCCCCTAAGGGGAATACTCAAGTGTAAGGGTACTAGTGTAAAAGCACTCCCCATGTGGATATATATATATATATATATATACACACACACACACACACACACACACGATACATGCCATGGGGAAGGGCTAAGCCATTATTCACTCCCCACTACCATACTCTCTCTCTATTTGGTCTGTAGCCACAACAGTTGGTGCCGTCCGTGGGACGACAAGAACAGCAGCCTCCAGATCCAAAGGAGGATGGCACCGAAAAAGGCTTCACCATCGGCAGCGAAGAAGAAGGCGGGTGCGGCGAGGTCTCGCGTCAATACCAGGGCTTCGGCTCTAGCAGCTGCGGGTACGGGTGGCGACGTAGGCGTGACGGCGGTGAGCACCGGTGTTCACGACGCGACGCCCAACCCTGCCGTCACCGACATGACGCCCAACCCCGCCGTCACCGACACGACGCCCAACCCTGCTGCCATCGACGCGACGACCACCCCCCGTCGCCGCCGTGACACCCAACCCCGCCACCACCGCCCAACCCCGACGGTGGCAACGTAGGTGCGTCCACGTTCCCACCCAACGTAGTGAGCGGTCCCGGCGACGGCGCGGACCTCGTCACTAGCTCCAGGGTCCCCCAGGGCAACGCGGCGGGCAGCATGGGCGCGCAGGCCGTGGTCTCCGCCATGCCAGTTGTGCTGCCGGCCGCACCGACGGCCCCAGCCACGTCCGCGGCGGAAACCGCCTTGTTGGCGGCCCTCAATGTGTTCCAGCGGGAGTTAACAGATCTCCGCGGGGCCGTGCGGGATATGCAGGGGGCTTGAAACCAACAAACCTCGCCGGCGGTCGCGTCGGAGCCCACGTCGGAGAGGGCGGACAACCGCGACGCCCCCACGTCCAGTCGTGTCCCGCTACGATGTGTGGATCCGGAGTCCCCACTCTCCGCGGGCCTACAGCAGGCGGCGTGGCCGGAGGACTTCAAGTTCCCTAGCACCGTCGAATCATACAAGGGCGACACGGACCCTCGAGAATTTGTGCGTGTATACGAAACCGCCATCGAAGCCGCCGGCGGAGACAACACCACGAAGGCGAAGGGACTCCCCCTCGCGTTGCAAGGCGTGGCGCTCTCTTGGTTTTTCACCATAGAGCCAAACTCCATCTACGCGTGGGAGCAGATCCGCGATCGTCTCTATAACAACTTCCAGGGGAACTACGTCGAGCGAGTCGATGCTGATCAGCTCTTTGCAGTAAAGCAAAAATCTTCGGAGAAGCTGCGTGATTACTTCAAGTGCTTTGCGAAGGTACGCTGCTAAGTCAAGGACGTTAATGAAACGACCATTATCAATGCAGCCATACAGGGCCTTCGTCCCGGCCCGATGGCCGAATACAATGCACGAAAGCCAATCAAGACGGTGGCGAAACTCTTCGATAAAATGGAGGAATACGCCAGGGCAGAAGAGGACGCGCGTCGAAGACAAGGTGACGACTCCGACGCTAATCAGGAAGATTGGGCCAAGAGCGAAGATCCGCCGAAAGACGGCTCCTCGAAAGGCAAGCGCAAGTCGGAGCCATCGAAGGATGCCTCCGAACGCAAGGCCGTCCAGCACAAGGAGTCACCCGCCGACAGGCACAAACACGGCAAGCAGAAGTCGCGGAGGCCCCGATACGTATTCGACATCGAGGGTGGCTCCGAGGACAACCTCCCAGCTGGCCGCGGCGGTAGAGGGCGCCGGGGGCGAGGACAGGGCCGTGGCCGGGGTCGCGACGACAGAGGCCGGGGAGAATACGAAGACCACCACCATGGGCTATGGTGCGAGGTCCACAGCCGAGGCACCCATGACACACGCGTGTGCATCTCTATTGCGGCACTCCGGCAAAGCGTCGCCAGGGACAAGAACGTGGAAGCGCGTCCACCCATTGTAGCCCACATCCAGCAGCCCTTGGAAGCCCCCATGCAGATCTAAGATCAGGGACCGCAGCCCCAGGAGGGCCTCTTGCGGATTCAGGCTCACATATAGCAGCCTTGGGCAGGCCTCTTGCAGCTGCATGCCCCGGAGGGAGCCCAGCGCAGGGTCATCAACGTCATCTCCGGAGGTTCCTCGTTGGAGTTTGCCTCAGCACGGCAGCGGAAAGCCTACGCAAGAAGGCTACACCACGTAGCGGCGTACCCAGCGTAGGCACCCCCAGACTGGGCGCAGCACGAGATCACTTTCATGCCCGCCGACGCTCAGGGTGTGGATTTCCCCCATTACGATCCCCTTGTCATCCGGGCCGCCATCGCAGGGTGCGACGTTGGTTGCATTCTGGTGGATGGCGGCAGCTCCGCCAACATCTTGTTCGCGGCAGCCTTCGACCAGATGGGAATCCCCCGGAGCCGACTGGGCTCCTCGGGAATCCCCCTGCAAGGCTTCGGAGGTGTCGGGACCCCGGATTTCCAACCCGGACCCTCTGTGTATTACTGCACACAGTTAAACAGAAATGATTCATGACCAACAACGCATTTATTACAATTATAAAGAGTACTGACCATCAGGTCTCATTATTACATCGGAGGTTCCAAGACCTCACACAATCAAAACACAGCGGAAGCAAGGTAAATTCAAAGTAGACCCATCAATATGCCACAGGCAGTTGACTGGGGAAGCGCGACCTAGTCCTCCGGGAAAAATCCATCACAGCCGCAAGCGAAGCAGTAGTCATAGTCTCCCTCTTGAGCTTCGCATTCCTCTGGTTATTATTGTTGAGTGTAGCATGTGAGTACATAAAGTACTCCACAAGTCTTGGGAAAAATGCAATAGATGCAAGGCTTGACAAAGGAAGGCTATATGGTTCTTTTGCACAAAGCAACATTTTCATTCAATTACTTCTAATTATTTTCAAATGCATCAATTTAATAAAGTAAATGTTTTAGCAGAAACTATCATTAATTCCATAGTGAAGGTTCCATCTACCAACACTAGCTAACCAATTACAATTGGTCAAGTTTAAACTGCGGGTTCCATCCACCCTCTCTGGCTCCAACCGCCAGGATTCCCTTCCGAGAGTTCCCTCCACCCTCGGAATACAAAACTTTGATTTTAAAACCAAAAACCAGAAATCTACCATATGAATGCATTCCTTGCCCACCCTTGACCGTGGGCACGGCTATTCGAATAGTTTTACACTCTGCAGAGGTTGTACAACTTTACCCACAAGAGATAAATTATCCTAAAAGTCAACACGCTTCCTTTGGCATGAGACCCAAATAAAATATCACAAAGCCTTTACCTTACTCTAATCTAGCTGAATACTACCCGCTGAGGTTTCACCGCAGGTAGGCTAACTGCCCGAACCGAAGCCCCCTCTTGCGCCATATGAGTACTGATAAATCCTGTCCCTCACTTGTGAATAACCACCCATCCTCGGCACTCACTTTCCACTGGTGGCACCTAAACTAGACTATCATAAGTTAGTCACTAGGTCGTACCCATATAGACTTGTGGTTGTACGGTTAATGCTCGATGCGGACAAACACAAGCGTCGGTCCTTAATTGACTAGGGTGGAACATACACTTAACAAGATCTCGTGCATGCTGCACCAACCCAAACCAACCATCCACCCTAATCTAAACCAACTTCCACATTTTATTTTATTTTAAAAGAACAGTGGCAACTCCAATTACCACTAACTTTATAAAAACAAGGGTATTACAGTAATTCATAATTTCCCATTTGCAAGATTTATGAGGTATTCAATAGCATGGCTAAGCATTGTACTACCATTCTAATACCAACAATTAAATATATTACTCTCATTAATGAGTCAAAGGAATTTCTAGGGTTGCAAAGGTATATGGCAATCAACTCCAAGTGAGGGCATAACAAGGTTGGATTAACTACTACCTTAAGATTTGAACTAATGTTTTATGTAAATAGCAATGCACATAATTTAAAATAATTAAAACATTTCAACATCATAGGTTCAAGATGATCAAAGGAGACTTGCCTTCTTGCAGATTCTCTAGGTCTTCCTGCTGCGAAGTGGAGAGATCGTCGACAACGTTGGAATCTACGCGGGAAAAGATGAAGCAACGAAACAAATAAATACAAACAAAAAAAATTCAAATAAACTCAAAAACTCAAATAGAGGCCATATTTGGATAGATTATGATTTTATATGAATTTAGAAATTTGAATGGTTGAATTTGGAGTTAAAATGAGAAAGTTATGCTTGTTTGAAGTTTTCAGTTTGAATAAATCCAGAAATTAAGAAATTTTTGACAGGTGGGGCCTACTGGAATTATTAAATTTTAATCTTTATTTTTATTCTGGGATTATGACATGTGGGACCCACTGGTCAGTGAGCCCACGGGATCAGTATCTGACATGTGGGACCCACTGGATCCGGGCCCACTTGTCAGTGACCAGCGCAGAGGGGTGGGACCCAGCGGCGATGGCTGGCCGCAGACCGGGCGGCCGGCGGGTGGGACCCACTTGTCAGCGTGGAAAATAATAGAAAGGCTCAACCTCAGCGTGCGGAGCCGGGGGCTTGAACGCGCGCCGAGGGAGCCGGGGGGGGAGAGGGATAGCGCTGGTAACCAGTCGGGCGGGGAGGCTTTGCCTACCCAATAAGGGTAGGTAATCCCTTTGAGAGTTACCTGCTGGAGGACTGGGAAAAGGTGGCCGGAGGCGGGGTTGCCGGCGGCGAGGGGAGGCTGGAGGGGTTCGGTCGAGGATCAAAACGCGGTCCTGGAGCAGAGGCGAATCCGGCGGAGGGGTTAGCGAGGCTCAGGGGCGAACGGAGATGGCCGGCGGCAAGGAAGGGGCGGAGCGGTCTCGGGCTCCGATGCGACGGTGCTCCGACGGCGAGGAGGGACGGCCGAGGTGCCGGGGAGGTTCGCCGACGCACGGGGAAGCTGTGGGTGGCGGCTACGGGCTCCAGGGAGGTCCGAGGCGGCGGGGAAGGCTCACCGGAGTTGGGTGGAGCTCGGAGAGAGGGGAAACACGGTGGAGGGGCGCTACGGGGCTCGGGAAAGGAGGTGGAGCGCGTCTGTGTGTTGGGCGGAGGGAGGCGAAGCTGAGGGAGGTTTTTATAGGGCGGAGGAGGGGGCAGGGGCGCGGCAATTGCTCGCCGGGGTGTCGGCTGGAAAAAGGAAGGGGGTGGGGGAAAAAGGAAATAGGGGGCCGGAGAAGGAAGGGAGGCGCGGGCGTTCGGGATTCGGTCGCGCGGGGAGCTCGGGGATTCCAAAACCGGGAAGAGCCGGGTAAGGAATGGCCGGGTACGACGTGGATTTGGTCACCGGCGCAAAGAAGGAAAGAGGGGAGGAAGAAAGGAAAGCGTCTCCGCGGGGAAGACGATGGCTCTGACAAGCGGGACCCGGGTGGCAGCGGGAGTGGAACGCGAGCGGCTGACGGGCGGGGTCCGCGCGCAGCGAGAGAGAGAGAAGAAGGGCTGGATGGCCAGCGCGAGGTGACGCGGCACGCATCGGGCCAGCCACGCGTCAGCCAGAGGGGAGGGGAAGGCGGGGTGGCTGACGGGCTGGGCCCGTTTGGCGGTGGGAGAGGGAGAGAGCGGCCTGGATTAGGCCGAGCGGCGACGTGGGCGGTCTTGGGCCGTCCACGTGTCGGCTGGAGGGAGGAGAGGGATTTTTAATTTTGAGATTTGATTTTTATTTTTCAGAAAAGGCTAGGAAATTAATTAGGCCTTAGAAAAATATGAAAATACCTCCAAAAATTCCAGAAAAATTCACAGAAGCTCTTGGACATATTTTGGACGAAATAAAATTATTTCCAACTAATGTTGGTATTTTATTTTCATATTTTAAAATACCTTTTAACTTTTAAAAATAGGTTTTAAATTCCAGAAAGTCAAATAAAAGCCAAGTAAAATCCAATTACTTTAAAATAATTAATTTGAATTTAAAATTTTTTTTCCAGAAAGCCAAATTTGGGATGTTACAGGAGGTCAACCCTTGCGGGCGCTACGCCAGATATGCCTACAAGTCTCCTTCGGCCAGGACGACAACGCACGAAGTCAAGACGCCATCTTCGATGTCGTTGATATCCGGTACCCCTACAATGCCATCCTGGGGCGACCAATCCTCAACTCTTTCGGAGCGGTGCCTCACCATGGCTTCCTATGCATGAAGCTCCCAGGACCGCGGGCCATTATTACCATCTGTGGCGACCAGGACATGGCCCGGCGTATCGAGCTTAGTACCAAAGGTCCGCACCACGAGCATCAACGGAACGCCTAGGACGGGAACAGTAATGCAAGGACCCGCGACGTCCTAGGGAACAGCATGGTGAATCCCTGCGCAGATCGTCTCGTTACCAGAGGCTCCGGCCACGCTAACCACAAGTGGTTAGTACCTCCCCCGTCTTTTGTAATCGCTCACCTGCGCAAACAAGAATTTAATAAAGTTCACCGTCTGCCGTACTATCCTTATTACTTAGAGATACACGGCGAGAATGCGCGGAGGCCCGCCCCCGTGCGTACTCCCGGAGTATAAACAAAGGCACGCGTTCGCACGCGCACTCTCCGTCGAAGACGGGCATGAGTATATACAAAGACACGCGTTCGCGCGCGCACTCTCTGTCGAAGACGGGCATGAGTATAAACAAAGACACGCGTTCGCGCGCGCACTCTCGGTCGAAGACGGGCATGAGTATAAACTAAGACACGCGTTCGTGCGTGCACTCTTTGTCAAAGATGGGTATGAGTATAAACAAAGACGCGTTCGCGCGTGCACTCTCTGTCGAAGACGGGCATGAGTATAAACAAAGAAGCGTGGGGGGACGCCTCCGCGCGTAGTCTCTGGACTCTAAATAAGACGTAGCGTTGAGGTCCGCCTCCGCACGCACTCTACGGAGTCTAAATAAGACGTAGCGTCGAGGTCCGCCTCTGCATGCAATTTCGCCGACCCGCAACGCGCGGAGCCTTGCCTCCACGTGCGTCTCCGGACTCTAAATAAGACGTTGCATTGAGGTCCGCCTCCGCACGCACTCTATGGAGTCTAAATAAGACGTAGCGTCGAGGTCCACCTCCGCACGCAATTTCACCGACCCGCAACGCGCGGAGCCTTGCCTCCGCGCGCAGTCTCCGGACTCTAAATAAGACGTAGCGTTGAGGTTTGCCTCCACACGCACTCTACGAAGTCTAAATAAGACGTAGCATCGAGGTCCGCCTCCGCACGCAATTTCGCCGACCCGCAACGCGCGGAGCCTTGCCTCCGCGTGCAGTCTCCGGACTCTAAATAAGACGTAGCGTTGAGGTCCGCCTCCGCACGCACTCTACGGAGTATAAACAAGATGCGAACCCCCGCGCACGCATGGGCGTTGTTCCGATGTGTACTCTTCGGAGTATAAATAAGACGTGGATGTCGATCCCACGCACTCACCGGAGTATAAAAAAGAGACGCGGAGGCTATCCCTGCGTACTCTCCGGAGCATAAAAAAGACACGGAGGCTATCCCGGCATCCCGCGTGAGCGCACCCGCGAGCGGAAGGCACCAGAGGCTGTCCTTGCGCAATCCTAATAGGACGGAGCGCCGCACGCTCATTTCGACCAAGCGCGGCTCGCTGCGCCACTCGGCGGGTAGGGGCGGAGCGTTCGCGCGTCTTTGACTAAGCGCCAGCTCCTCGGTGCCACTCGAGGGTAGGGGCGGGCGCTCGCGCGTCTCGCCGACTAAAGCGCGGCTCGCGGCCGCCACTCAAAGGTAGGGGCGGGCGCTCGCGCGTCTCGACTAAGACGCCAGCTCGCGGCCGCCACTGAAGGGTAGGGGACGAGCGCTCGCGTTCATTGACTAAGCGCGCCACTCGCGCCGCCACTCGGGTAGGGCCTGGGCGCTCGCGCGCTCATTTCGACTAAGACGCCACTCGCTACCGCCACTCGAAGGGTAGGGGACGGAGCGCCGCGCTTCGCCGACTAAGCGCGCGGCTCGCTGCCGCCACTTGGCGGTAGGGGACGGAGCGCTCGCGCGTCCACTGACTAAGCGCCCAGCTCACTGCCGCCACTTTGAAGGGTAGGGGATGGAGCGCTCGCGCGTCCACTGACTAGGCGCCACTCGCGCCGCCACTTGGCGGTAGGGGACGAGCGCCGCGCGTCTTTGACCAAGCGCCACTCGCGCCACTCGCTTTGGCGTGATAAAGGAAGGAGCGCCTGCGCAGTTACTTCAACTACGCGTCCATCTTGACCAACCTACCCTCCCGAGGCGTAAATCGTCGTGTATTGGCAGAAACACTCAGTTCGCCATGGGGCAGCGTAGCCAAGAGAAGCGGAGACGTACTTCGCAAGCTCCAACCAAGATTATTCTTTGCAATCATTAGCGACGCTCGCAAAGGCAAAGTACAAAGGCGTACGAACAACTCTGGCGCACGAAGTCGCTAATCGGCAGGCTCATCCTTAACGTGCGTCTGTGCCGAGGCCCCGCTTGAAGACGCCCAACCCGCCCAAAAATCCAGCGCCTCCTCGGCCCTTCGCCGATCGAAGACGCCGCGGTCGCGAGGTCGAATTAGATCGGCCCCACCGTAATCGCCGCAACAAAGGGGGCAAAGATCAGCATAGCGGCGAAGCAACTTCGTACTTTATTCAAAAAAAGAAATGGCATCGTTTACAACGCACACCAACACGCGACAACCTGCCGTCACACCTGGGGGTTCGTGGCGTCGTCTGGGGCCGCAGCGCCATCCTCGTCACGCCGCGGGACCTCGTCCAGAAACTGGCCAAGGTTTCCCTCCCCATGTAGGTTGTTCCGCAGCTCGACCATGGCTGCGGCCTCCCCGTAGTACTCCCATATCCGCTCATGGAAGAACTTGACGGCGCGGCGAGCGACACGCACGGCACCAGACATTACCCCGCTTCCGACGGGCATCTCGAGGAGAGGATCGGCTAGCCCGGGAGCATGTTCACAGCCGCGGAGCCGCAGGAGCGCGCATACCAGGCACGATGCCATGTAGGCGCAGTGGTTGCCAAAGGTCATCGCGGCACCGTGTCTCCGATCCACCGAAGCGATCGCGACAAATCCTCGGGCCCGAAGGAGCGTGCCGGCACTTCGGCGATAAGCCCCTTGAGGGTGTCTTCCAGGGCCAACATGGCATCCCAGGTAGCCACCGAGGCATCGCCCAAGGCTCGATCCCGCTCTGCTAAGGAGGCGGACAGCTCGCCGTTTTCCCTCTCCAACGAAGCGACCTATTGCAGTAAGCCGTCCCACTCCGCAGCAGCCTCTCGCCGCACCGCTTCGGCGGCTGACGCTCACGCGGCGGCAACGGGCTCCTCGGTGTGCGCCTTCATCTCCGCACACTCCGCCTCCAGGCGGTGAACATGAGCGTCCTAGGCAGGGTACGCCCCCATAGCCCCCTGCAGCTCCCCCTCGGTGGCCTGTAGCCTACTCTGTAGCGCTCCTTGCTCGCGAGCATGAGCGGCTTGCAGGGCCTGGGCTAACACGAGTGTCTGCGCGGCGGAGGAGTTAGCACGCGCTAAATGGCTGCGAGTGGTCTACAGCACAAATGCTTACCCTTACTCCCGACACTTCGGTCGTCCCCAAGGCGCCCCGACCAGAGGTCCGCAACGCCGCGCCGACATCGGCCACGTCATCCACAATCCCGCGCCAGGCCCTCAGCGCATCGACGGAGGAACAAAGTCCGCCGGGCTTGGGTCAGGACCCCCACGCCCAAGGGACGGCTCCTCCTCCGGGATAAGAGCCGCTGCAAGATGAAGTACACATTTGTCAAAAAAAAGGGTTGTTGCTAAAGGGAGGCCATCCTAGCTTACCCTCCACGGCAGAGGGCGGACTTCGGGGGGACATCTCCCTAGCCCCGGGTGAGGCCGCAGCGACTCCGGCCCTAGTAGACAGCGTTGACTCACGACGCTGGGGGACCTCCGAGTTGGGACTTAGTGCCAACCGACCCTGCGCCACGGCCACTGCGGCCCGAGGGCCTGGGAGGGTGCGGGGTAGAGGGACTTCGGTGCCTGACGTGGAGTTCCACAAGCTCCCAACGCCGGTCGCCACGGCGAAGCCTCGCGCAGTCCGCTGAAGGGGGGATTGCAAGCGCGGTCGCTTCACCAGAGGAGAAGGCCCCATCTCGGTAACCGCCACCCCTGCGGTAACAATATTTGCCGAAGGGGTCCCCACAGCTACAGCGGCAGGGGCCGGGGGCTCCGTCCTCACGACCTCCGCAGGGGCACCTCCGTCTTGCGCGCCGCTGTTGGCGAGGACTGTGCACTACATGCTCCTGCGGAGGGCAACCCCGCCGTAGACATGGCCACAGGTGGGGACCCCGTATCGGTGCCGCCTGCCAGCACCTCCGCCTCGGCGACTATCGTGGGCAGCGAGATCTCCCCCTCCTGATGACCCACAGCGCGCCCTCCGTCCCCGGCACCTTCGCCCTCAGTACCCGTGCCCTCCAAGTCCGAGTTGGCGTACTTCGCCGAATCCGACCCCGCGCTTGCCGCATCGGCAGGAGCAGCAGCGACCGCCGTACGGGGCGTGGTCGCAGCAGTCTGGGCCCTCTTGTAGTGACGCTTTCGTCCTCGCGGTGCCGTCATCCTGATGTTGCGGGTCCGAAGCGGTGCCGTCATCTGGCACGGGAAGCCCTAAGGCCTCGCACACGCGGTTTATCCGCCCCAATCCCACCTCCGCAGTCGCAGCTGTGCGTTGCCCGTGCTCTCTGGCAGTGTAGGGCCCAAGGAACACGCGCGCTGCGCGCTCCGCGTCCTCCAAGCGAGCTTCTGGGCCGGGCAGAAAGCACATTTACACACGATGCAATATCTACAAACAAAGGGAAGGACGCGGACGAGGCTTACGAGGTCCAGTCAGCGCAGGCAGCGAGCAAACAGACGGTTCAACGTTGTCATCCCGGCATCCCCCGGTCGTGAAGCGCCAATCGCAGGCAAGCGGCGTCGCACCGTACATCGTGTACTCCTCGGCGAGGTCGCACATATTGAAGCGGGCGGTGACCCCCGCAAGCCTTCGCACCCTTCGCCTATCTTCCTGGTCAAGCATTAGACCGGGTGTGGGCTTGAAGGCAATTGGCCTGCCCGTACACTGAAGGCCGCTACCACTCGCCACACGGTGATAGAACCACCGCCTTGCCCAGTTGGACTCCCATTTCCCTCGGGTTGAGTTCGTAGGGAAGAGCCTTCTGCAAGATGTCCGTAGGATGAAGTTGACACTGCCAAACTTCGACACCATCCCATCCTTCCGCTCCTTCGGTTGGCATCGGGCCTCGTGCAGATACGCAAACAGCGAGGCGCTGGGCCAACACGCTTCTGAGCGTTGGGCCTAGCTATACACGGCAAGGCAAGCCACTGCATTCAGAGTCAGTTGTGACAACTCCAACTCAAAGGTCTGCAGCACGTCCCCAACAATTGCTGCGGACGGGATGCGAAGTCTGGCTTCGAAGTAGGCGACGAAGACGATCGCCTCAGATTTCCCAGGGCTCGGCTCCGTCTCGTCGTCGGCGGGTAGCCGCACCGCTTGGCGGTCAGATAGCCTCCCCTCCCGCAGCAGTGACCGGATCGTGTCCTCCGTCACGAGTGTGCAGCCCAACTCGCCGGAGTATGGACCCTGATTCTTCTTCAATGCCCACCGCTTGTCTGCCGCCGCCGAATCGCGCTCCTCGAGCGCGTATTTCACCACAAGCGGCGAGGACCGTCAGCGGATGGCATACTCGCCCACCTGAGCATGCTCGTCGCAAGTCGCAAGTCGCCATTGGCGTCCACGGGGAACTCGACAGCAAAGCGGAGCACAGGAACAGGGCGAGCAAATGCAGGCGGCGGTGTGAACAGCCAGAAAGCGTGAGGAGGTGCAGGCACAGTCCCACAGGGGGTATTTAAAGACCCCTCGCTCCTCACCGTCGGTAAGCGCAAAAGGCGAGCAATAACCGCTCACCTCCCCATGTGAGAAGATGAAGCGTCACGATGGTACGCATAGCCCGCATACGACCGTGGTCGTACAGAGTCCTGTCACCACACGGCGCGCCGCTAGCGTCCCGCCGCGTGTCGGGCAGTGCAGGGAATAAGTGCAGGTCGCACGACCCGACATAGCTTTCGGCGCGCACCGGCGGGGCTCTCCGGACCCTTCAACCGCAATAGTCCAAACGGGGTCTTCGCTCCCCCGACCTCGGCCGCACCTGTCCGAAGGGACACCGCGGCAAAGGCGCTGGACTGGACCGTTTGGGGCTGAGTTTGGGTGCCCGCACCACCCAGGCTCGCTTTGGCGCCGCATCGACGCCGGGGCGACTCGCCGATAACGTAGAGGAAGGAGGACTTCGCCATCCTGTACGGGGGACAACCGCAAGTCTGGGTGGCAATGACACCCGAAGATCGGCAAAAAACACAATCGCTAATCGCCGGGATGCGTCTTTGAAGGGTGGCGGCCAAAGACGCGACACACTGCGACACGCGCCACGTAACCCGCCCCTCTATGGAAGGGGCAGTCGGCCGCGGTCGTGTCACCTCTGGCAGCCCGCGATGCGCCAATCATGGCTTGCCGTGTGTGCACTCCGAATGGACAAGCAGGTATGGCTGCATCAGCCCGCTCGTGCCAGCCCAGGGGTCGGCACGATTCCTGGAGCCATTAAAAGCACACTATCACGGGGTCACGCTCACTTCGTGCTCGGAGAACATCGTTGGCGTCACAACGACCCCTGTCCCAACATCGGCCCCGCCGCCCAACGAGCTCACGGCGGTGTATACCCCACCAACGCGGTCACGGCTTCGACCTCCACTTCGGCTTCGAGGAGCGGACGTGCGCGCAGGGACCCGTTCGTCGGCATTCCCCACATATGGCAAAGGCGGAGGCCATGTCGTGGCAAGTTTTGGCGTGTTCTCGTAAACAGGCCACCTTTGGTGCACCAAAGGGGAAACCCAACCGAAGGTGAGCCTATCTATGAGAACAGGGCAAAACCTTGTCACCATACGCAGAAACCCAGCGTCAAAATATTAGGTGCGACCAACCACTGGTAACACCCGCTAGCCAAGCTCTCAAGAAAAACAGGCCTCCGTTAGTACATCAACACCCCCCAGCCGCGATGTCTCAAGTCTCGCGCCGTGTCATTCAAGCCTCGCCAGACAGGCCGGCAGTCACTTCACGCGCGCGATGACATGGGGCCCGCTCTGCCTCCTTATGCCGATGCATCGAACTCCGCCAGCACATCCGGTTTGTGGCAGCACCCCGCCACGTGTCCCGCTTTTCTGAGGAAGGGGGCGAACGGCCGCGGTCGTGTGACCGCTGCCTGCTCACGACGCGCTAATCATGGCCCGCCGCAGGTACCCCTCAAGGGGAAGCACGTACGGCCACAGCGGCCTGCTCCTGCAAGCTCAGGGGTCGACGCGATTTCAGGGGTCATTAAAGCGCACCACCGGATCGCGGAGCCACACCCACCTCACGCCCAGGAAGAGCCATGGGTGTGAGGTTTGCTTCCGCACCAACTTTGGCTCCGCCGCCCAAGGAACTCGTGGCCGAACATGGCCCGGGCCACCAGGCCACCCCGCCAAGGCGGGCGCATGCTACACTTCGGCTTCGACCTTCGGCCCGGAAGGCAGCATCGAGCCTGCCACCGTCGGGCCCTGTAAGCGAGGGAGGCTTCGCCAAACCAGCGCTACACTCTGGTGGCAGGGCAGACACCACACCAAGTTGTAAGGCTTCGCCAGACGTTGGGAAAGCTCACAGGCCGCAGGGATGGAGGGGGCCAAAGGGCTCGGCAACATGGCTTCGGCCCGTGAAGCCCTTTACCATGAGAGGCTCCTGTTGTAGGGGTGGCCCCCACCTAAGCCCGGCAAGCCTGTTAGAGGAATGTAAGGCCCAAAATGGGATATGTGTAATGACATAAGTGCCCCTAAGGGGAATACTCAAGTGTAAGGGTACTAGTGTAAAAGCACTCCCCATGTGGATATATATATATATATATATATATATATATATATATATATATATATATATATATATATATATATATATATATATATATATATATATATATATATATACGATACATGCCATGGGGAAGGGCTAAGCCATTATTCACTCCCCACAATACCATATTGAGTTGTACGCACCAACCAATTTACTTAAAAACTGATGAGGAAAGACGAGCAATACATTTATATTTAACATAAAAGACACAGTATATTATTTCGCAGCCTACAAATGATGCTTTGGAAAAAGAAAAAAGAAATGAATCATGCATGGCATATTTGTACGGCACAAGCACGTGACAACTGAAGTACACGTTGCATATTTGCATATCGGAAGCAATTGGAGTTGGTAACTATGCAGTAAAATTTATAAACAGAAAGACTGTAATCCACTTCGATAATGATTACTGTTAGCAAGTCATAAGTCGAAGCCACTTCGAGTAGCCCCTAATTAAAATCCTTAGAATTTTTGTAAAATTTACACAAAATCAAAAGGTCAATATCGAAGCAGGTATCAAGAGCTCCTCTGGCTTCAAAGCAAACAATATCAGGTGTCCCCTTAAATGCTTTGGAGCTGAACCGTCTTCCTTCTCTCCGTCAAATTGTTTCTTCATCTTACAGTATGGGTGAGCCCTCCGAAGGAATCGGCGGTGACGCATGTAGACGGTTTTACGTGAGTGTTTCAGCCACACACTCTCGGTACCATCTAAACAGTGAGTACAAGCTTTGGCACCTTTTGTACTATGGTCCGATAGGTTACCAAGGGCAGGATAATCATTTATGGTGCAGAACAATAAGGAGCGCAGAGTGAAGTTCTCTCGTTTGTATGCATCCCATACTGCACCCTTTATTCTACAAGCTTTTAGATCTTCCACCAACGGTTATAGGAACACATATCATTCCGGGTTGTTTTGGCCCTTGGATAAGTATCGACAAACAAAATATACTTTCGCTTCATACACAACCAAGGAGGAAGGTTATAGATGCAGAGAGTCACGTGCCATGTGCTATGTGGTTGCTCATGCTCTGAAAGGATTCATTCCATCCGTACTCAATCCAAACCTTATATTCCTTGGTTACTGCACCAAGTTTGCAAAACTCAATTGATGTTTCTCCACTGCACAGAATCAGCAAGGTGTCTTAGCATTCCATCCTTCTTGCGCTCCTCCGAGTGCCAACGCAGCAGTTTTGCCTCCTTTGGATTTGCAAAAAACCTTTTCAAACGGGGAATTATAGGAAAATATCATTCCACCTTAGCAGGAGGTCCTTTCTTCGCCTCTGTTCCCTCGCCATTATCTGATTGATTGTTACGTTTGTATCGGGATGCGTTGCACACCGGATATACATGCATATTTGCATACTCTTTACGGTAGAGGATACAGTCGTTCGGACATGTTTGTATTCTTTCTACTTCCATTCCCAACGGACAAAGAACCTTCTTGGCTTTATACGTGGTTTTAGGCAACTCATTTCCCTCTGGAAGCATGTCCGCTAAAAGACCTAGCAGCGCCGTGAAACTCTTGTCGGACCAACCGTTGCTTGCCTTCAATTTCAACAGTTCAAGCACGACCGACAACCTCGTGTACTTGCAGCACGTGAATAAAGGTGCTACTGTTCAACAGTTCAACAGATGCAGTCTGAGCAGCGCAATAAATGCCTACTGCCATTATCACAAAAACCGTATTAAAAACCGTCTGTGATAATCTGGGATTATCACAGACGGTTTTTAATACAGACCATCTGTGATACTAAATTATCACAGACGGTTTATAGTTAAGAACCATCTGTGATACTAGTTTTCTCCGACGCTGCCAACACGCATTTGTGTCTAAATTAAAACCGCTCAGTTAGTAGTTATCGCGAGCGGTTTTGTCAAACCGTCTGTGATTGGCCGTCTAATATTAGGCTGTCTGTAGTAGTGTCGACTTTCTTAACCATAGCGAGCATTTACTTCTGGTTTAATTTTCCAACCAAATTTTGGGACTATAGCAAACATTTTAAGCATTTACGACAAGGGTAATCTTTTAGTTTAGTTTTCCAAACATTTCTACGGTATAGTCTGGACTTACGCGAATTTTTCTACTTGTTTTCTTACGTCCCAATTGAAGTTCTTCCTAACATGACGCACCTTAATTAAACCTTAATATTAACGAACAAAACTCGGAAGATTTATGTTATACAACAATTTATTTATTCGACAAAAAATAGCACATTCTTTATTAACTGATATGGTACTAGTATTATATCATTAAAAATAACAGCGAAGAGTGTATGTTTTCATTTAATTTGCCAACATTTCTGCAGCACAGATCTATCTACAGACAATCTTCGGACCTCCCTGTGAAGCGCTTGCGCTTCCTAGCTGCCTCCTTAAAACCGCTAACTTAGCAAAGCGAACAAACCCAAAATAAACAGCTATATGGTTGTTTAATTTATCATGTGATTAGAGAGTTCTCTATTGTATGACGATGAAATAATTCGATCAAAATGACCACAATCCAAATTAATGGTTGCAACATTTGTGCTACTACATTAAAAATTGCTAAAGATAATCGTAACGGTTACCCCTATCTCCAGAATTTATACATGTGCTAGAGCACTGTTGATTCCAAGAAATACCCATTTCTAAAAACCAAAGTACCAACAAAACGAAAGCGCTTACTTTTGTGCATTTACGAAAAGGATGATATTTCCAATAATTTTTGCAGTATAGGCTAGTCTACATGAAATTTCTTTCTTACTCGCTCTGTTCATGAATACTTGTCAGTTTAGATCAACTCGGTAAGCTTTATATGGAACACCCGAGTTACAATATCAGAACGATCAATATGTTTCTGACCAGGCTCGTATTTCAGTGCATCTACAATCTCTGGCCATCGTGAGTTGCACGTGAAAGTAGAAAACAAGTCAGGAGCACCATATCACGACAGATAGCCATAGCGTCTTGATAATTGAGTGCATTATATCGAGGCCCACCAGTGAAACTCGCAGGAAGCAAGATCTTGACTCCAATATTCACTACTACAGAAAGCCTAATACTAGACGGCCAATCACAGACGGTTTGACAAAACCGTCTGTGACCGACACTAACACAGACGGTTTGAATTTGGACACCGTCTGTGTTGGCGGCGTCTGAGAAAAGGAGTATCACAGACGGTTCGTACCGATAAACCGTCTGTATAAAAAATCGTCTGTATAAAAAGCCGTCTGTGAATTAATCACAGACGGTTTTTAATTAATAACCGTCTGTGATAATGATCACTAAGCATTTATTGCGCTGCTCAGACCGCATCTGTCTTCATCTCGATCCAGATCTAGCCACTGCTGCGCACTCTTTCGCTCAGGAGGCAAGCTAGGCAATTTCAGGCCAGTTAATTTGGTGGGAAGAGGCAGAGATTGAGCTTTGAAGATTCATACTTTCCTGGTTGCTCTTGATATGGTTAGTAATAAAATTTATTTTTTCTTTGCATTACAATTTAGATCTAAGTAATTGGTGAGTTATTGAAGATGGTTTACAAAATTGTTGGTTATATAATAGCTATTGTGTTTATAATATGAATTGAGCTAGCAAATTAAGCCTCAATATAATACATGTGGCCGGTATATATGTAGTAATAATTAGTTAATCTAATTTTTAATACTAAGTTGTTATATATGTACGTAACGTAGGACCGAAGCTGGATGTATGCCGCGAGTCGTGTGAGTGAAGAGTACATTAATGGCGTGTCTGCTTTTACAAGATCCGCCGAGGAGGATATGTTGAATAAGGGGGTGGAATATATGTATTGTCCATGAACTGACTGCGAGAATTTAAAGATGTTTAATAACCGAGGGCAAATTGAAGCGCACTTGATTCGGAGGGGTTTCAAAAAGGGTTATACGTGTTGGACCACTCATGGCGAAGTGACTGATCATATGCGGCCGGATGACATTGCCGGTGAAGTGAATGATATGCCACCAGATGACATCGCCGGTGAAGTGAATGACAGGCCGCCGGATGATGTCGATTGTGGTTCGGATTCGGATAGGTTGCACGATGATAATCTGGATCAGATGCTTCGCGATGTAGAAGAGAACTATGATGAGAGAGAGTATATTAAATTCCAGGGCTTGATGGAGGACTCGGAGAAACCTTTGTTCACGTGCTGCAAGTATACGAGGTTGTCGGCTGTGCTTGAACTGTTGAAATTGAAGGCAAGTAACGGTTGGTCTGACAAGAGTTTCACGGCGCTGCTAGGTCTTTTAGCGGACATGCTTTCGGAGGGAAATGAGTTGCCTAAAACCACGTATAAAGCCAAGAAGGTTCTCTGTCCGTTGGGAATGGAAGTTGAAAGAATACATGCATGTCCGAACGACTGTATCCTCTACCGTAAAGAGTATGCAAACATGCATATATATCCGGTGTGCAACGCATCCCGATACAAACGTAACAATCAATCAGATGACGGCGAGGGAACAGAGGCGAAGAAAGGACCTCCTGCTAAGGTGGCATGATATTTTCCTATAATTCCCCGTTTGAAAAGGTTTTTTGCAAATCCAAAGGAGGCAAAACTGCTGCGTTGGCACTCGGAGGAGCGCAAGAAGGATGGAATGCTAAGACACCTTGCTGATTCTGTGCAGTGGAGAAACATCAATTGGAGTTTTGCAAACTTCGGTGCAGAACCAAGGAATATAAGGTTTGGACTGAGTACGGATGGAATGAATCCTTTTAGTAGCATGAGCAGCCGACATAGCACATGGCCTGTGACTCTCTGTATCTATAACCTTCCTCCTTGGTTATGTATGAAGCGAAAGTATATTTTGCTGTCGATACTTATCCAAGGGCTAAAACAACCTGGGAATGATATTGATGTGTTCCTAGCACCGTTGGTGGAAGATCTAAAAGTATTGTGGAACGAAGGGGTACAGGTATGGGATGCATACAAACAAGAGAACTTCACTCTGCGCTCCTTATTGTTCTGCACCATAAATGATTATCCTGCCCTTGGTAACCTATTGGGCCATAGTACAAAAGGTGCCAAAGCTTGTACTCACTGTTTAGATGGTACCGAGAGTGTGTGGCTGAGACACTCACGCAAAACCGTCTACATGCGTCACCGCCGGTTCCTTCGGAGGGCTCACCCATACCGCAAGATGAAGAAACAATTTGACGGAGAGAAGGAAGACGGTTTAGCTCCAAGGCATTTAAGGGGACACAAGGTTTATGATATGGTTAAGGATTTAGGTGTTGTCCTCAGAAAGGGACGTAAATTGAGGGCTCATGAGAAGAACACCTGGAAGAAGAGATCAATATTTTGGGACTTATCTTATTGGGAGTACCTAGATGTTCGACACTGCATCGACGTCATGCACGTAGAAAAGAATGTATGCGACAGCTTGATTGGTCTCTTACTGAATATTCGTGATAAAACAAAGGACGGCGTCAACGCATGGCTTGACTTGGTCGATATGGACATCGGCCCGAGTTAGCACCGACATGCACTGATAATGGACGAACGTACCTTCCCCCTGCGTGTTACACTCTGTCCAAGGCTGAGAAAACAGAACTGTGCCAGTGCTTGCATGGTGTCAAAGTTCCGTCTGGTTACTCTAGCAACGTGAAGAAACTTGTTTCGATGCAAGATTTGAAGTTAAATGGCATAAAGTCTCATGATTGTCGTGTGCTGATGACACAGATGCTCCCTATTGCAATTAGAAATATTTTGCTGGTCAAAGTCCGAGAGACAATCATGAGGCTATGTTATTTCTTTAACACAATTGTTCAGAAGGTCATCGATCCCGAAGGACTAGATGCTCTGCAGGACGAGGTGGTGATGACTCTATGTCACCTTAAAATGTATTTCCCTCCTTCATTTTTCGATATCATGGTCCATCTCATTGTTCACGTTGTGTGGAAGATAAAAATGCGTGGGCCCGTATTCCTACGTAGCATGTACCCATTTGAGAGGTTCATGGGAATTCTCAAGTCCTATGTACGGAATCGTTCTCGGCCGGAGGGCAGCATCGTCGAAGGTTATGCAAGCGAAGAGGTCATTGCGTTTTGTGTCGATTATATGGCTCAGATTCAACCGATAGGTGTGCCTCAATATCGTCATGAGGGGAGGCTAAAGGGTCTCGGAACTATCAGAAGGAAAGAAATCACTCCAGATATGGACACGTATACTCAAGCCCATTTCACGGTGTTGCAACACATGACTGAAGTCGTGCCTTATGTCGACCAGCACAAGGATGTGCTTCGGCAATAGAATCCGGAGCGGCCGGATGTTTGGATCATGAGGCAACACAACAGTCGGTTCAACCAATGGTTGAATGAGCAAATCACTAGAAGCTCGCCAAGTGAGACGCTGACATGGTTGGCAAAAGGGCCGACATTTACAGTTGTGACATAGCAAGGATATGACATAAATGGGTACACATTCTATACGCAGTCTCACGATGTACAGAGCACTAACCAGAACAGCGGTGTCCGCATAGATGTGTTCAGTACGGATGGGTCGAGAAACTCGTACTATGGCTTCATAGAAGAGATTTGAGAGCTCGACTATGTGGTTTTCAAGATCCCCTTATTTCGCTGCCGTTGGGTGCATCTCCCACAGGTGAAGGTTGACAAGTACGGTGTCACGACCGTGGACCTCCAACGTGTCGGGTACAAAGACGAACCATTCGTACTCGCCAATCAAGTTGTTCAAGTTTTCTATGTAACCGACCCGGCAAATAAGAAACGCCATGTAGTTCTTCATGGAAAAAGGAGAATTGTCAGAGTAGAGAATGTAGTGGACGAGGAAGAATACAATCAATTTGACGAGTTACCTCCTTTTGGAAATGGCATATGGGTCAACGACGAACAACATGACGAAACTAGTTATGTACGCATTGATCATGATGAAGGGCTAATTTTTAAAGGAAATAAGCAAGTACAATGAGAATGTGCGACATATATGTGAATGTATATGTGAATTGGCATTTATGTATATGTGATGTATATGTGTGATGTATTTGTGAATTGGCATTTATGTGTGAATGCACTGTGTGAATGCAGCTGGTTGGTGTTGTATATGAATGCAGCTGTTTGGTGGTTGATCATGAATGCATCTGATTGGTGTTTGTCTTAATAACTACAGTCGGGTAAAGGCTTATCACAGATAGTTCTAAACTTAGAACCGTCTGTGATATCAATATCACAGATGGTTCTAAGTTTAGAACCGTATGTGATATTTATTATCACAGATGGTTCTAAGTTTAGAACCGTCTGTAAACTTAGAACCGTCTATGATATTGATATCACAGACGGTTCTATGTTTAGAACCGTCTCTAATAATCCTCCCTATATATACCCTCTGGCTAGGGTTTTTCGTGTGCGCTGCAGTTATTCGATCTAGATCTAAATCCCAAGCCCGTCGCCGCCGCCTCCCCGAGCCCTCGCCGGCCGCCTCCCCGAGCCCGTCGTCGCCGCCGCCTCCCCGAGCCCACGCCGGCCGCCTCCCCGAGCCGGTCTTGTGAGTGATTCTGTGATTTTTGTATGCAATCTGTGTGGGCTGTGCAAGTTTGTTAATCTTCCATATATTATCTGGCACTGCAAGACATAGACATATATTATCTGAATTATTGGGCAAAGTTAACTTGTATGGTCTTGATCTGTATGAATACTGCTGTCTGAATATATGCATGCTGAATATATCTTGATCTTGATATTGTAGAGTTTGTATCTAGAGCTCAAAAGACTGAATTCATTATTTGGCATAACCAATCAAGGAAGAGTATATGATTTAGTAGCGGGACGGCCAAGATTAATCTTGTGCAACCCTACAATTTGAGAGCACAAATTAATCAATTAAAACTTGAGCTTGTTGCTAGTCTTAATTGATACATGCCTTTTACATTGTCATACATATTCATGTTTAGATTGTTATTGATTCTATTATTGAAGCTTGTTGCTTGTTGCTTCATATTGCTACCATTATATATGTATATATGTAGGTATATATATGTATATGTATGTATGTATATACACATATATATGTATTGTAATCACCTATATTGAGCGAAATAGATAGATATTGCACTTTCTTATCTTATGGTATGGCACTTTCTTATCTTATCCTAATAGACCCACAAATTGAGCAACATGTCATCCGCGCATTCTTCAACACCATCGCCGGAGGCGTCCGCTCCAACATCAAGACGCCAAGGAAGAGGGCTATCGAAGAAGCCTGAGGGCCGATTTACCATCACAGCGGTCGATGGATCAAGGGTCCCTCTCCTTCCTCACAAAGCAGTAAGCGCATTCCGAACATTGATCGGAATAGTTGCACGAGAACGAATTGAGATCACATTCAATTCGTGGAAGAACGTGCCTGAGACTCGGAAACGTGAGCTGTGGACCGAAATTTTGGCATCGTTCGAGATCCCAGAAGAACACCAAGACGCCGTGCAACGACAAACCTACCTAGATGCGTGCAAAGCATGGAAGAACTTCAAGAGCACGCTTGTCAAGAAATACGTGGAGACGGACGAAATGCCTTTTCATAAATACCCATTCCTGGAACCACAATGGGAAGAGTTCAAGGCGATGAAGAAGTCCGAAGATTTCAAAAGTACAAGTACGGCGCACAAGGCCCTCCAGGCAAAAAAACACACACCCCCACAGACTTGGCACAGCTGGGTATGCGGGTAAAATCCTGCAGTGGAGGAAGGAGGATGAACTGGCAGCCATGCAGGACATCGCCCCGCCATTTAGCAATTCCCCGGATGCCCGCGCTCGAAATTGGATTAGAGCAAGGTCATCTACAACGACATCGGGGGACGTCTCCTTTCAAACCCTTCGACCAGCAAGTGTCCCAAATACCGTAAGATATCGATCGAACTCGTGGCTTGTAATTACTCCACAACTTCGCATTTAATTGAAATGACATGTCGTGCTCTTGCAGGAAGAGCTGAGTTTTGAATCTACCCTGGGATCATTCCAGGGAACAAGGGAGAATGATATGCTCTCCGTGGCCCTGGGAAACAAGGAGCACTCAGGCCGTACCAGAGGCATTGGGCTTTACGTTCCTTGGAAACATGGTTTCCAAGATGACTCCGAAATGTATCAGCGTAGGAAGAGAACCAAAGCCGAGCGTGAGGAGCGGCTACGAGAAGAGATCAATGCATCTCTTAGAGAGGAGCTAATGGATGAGCTGGCTGATGTAGTCAGAGATGAGGTGCGGAAACAGACAAAAAGTCAGCAGGCCACCGCTCCTGTGCTAGCTAGCCCGCACAACCGTCCGAGTAGTTGCGCGTCCAATCCGACGGAAAGCGAGGCCAGATTTCCTGTGGACAACATCTAGGTAATAATTATTATCTCTCGAATGCTTGCTCCATTGATAGGCCTATTGGAGTAGCTAATTTTGTATCGTTATGTAGGAGCCTACGAATTGCAGGCTCCAAGTGAGATGTGCCTTCGTTCCCTTGTACGCTGCTTGGGACCAGGCATATCAGTCTGGTATCGGGGCCATGGTGCACAGTCAACCTTTAGCGCCAGGCTACGTAAAAGTTAATGTGGATGGTGTGCATGCCAATTTTGAAGTCGTCCCGCTACCGAAGGCCCCCAACGACGAGATCGTGACTCTAGGGGTAGGCCATTGGAACATTCATCCAGTGGCCCAAATGCGACATCTCCCTGGAGGCTTCTTCACCGGTGGTCGGACCAGAAGGGCAGCGCGAACCAGAGCTAAATGCACTGGTGCTATCTCCACAAGGGCAGTGCGAAGAAGAGCTACCTGCACCGGTGCTATCTCCACGGGTGCTATTCTCGCCCAAGCAACTTGCACCGTCTGTACCATTACAGTCGACTACCATAAAGTCGACCTACAGTCGAGGCAGTGGCCATGGCTAATCAAAGATGAAGGATGATGACGATATCCCGTACCTGCCATTGGCCCGCAAATTCGTGCTAGGCGAGCCGATGATATTCCCGGAAGAGCACCTCTTAACCCTAGGACTTGGTTGCCAAAGATTACACGCTTGGTATATGGAACAGTCCAATAGGCCGAGGCGAACGGCGCCGGTATCATCACAAATTCAAGCGGGAACATTTCCAGCACGAAGTTCAGGAATGTGTCTTCGCGGTGACCTTTGACGATATATTTGGTCTTTTCACGCTCAACGCTCTCGACGTCTCACTCGTTCGATGCTGAACGCTGTAAGTCTGTACAATCACAGTCTCTGTTCAAGTAATACTGATATATGTCACAATTTGTTGCTTTTCTGTGTATATATATAGATTCATGCTGATCGAAGCTAGATCATCGAAATCACCAATTGGTTTCCTGGACCCACGCTTGGTCGCCATTGATACCATCAATGAGGATGCATCCTTCGTTAATGACTATATTACAACAACACTGCTGGCTCACCACGATAAGGAATTTGTTCTTATGCCATACAATGAGCACTTCCATTGGATTTTAATTGTAATTATACCAAAATAGAACAAGGCTATATACCTTGATTCTCTAAGTAAGAACAAATCCAAGTACACAGCTATCGCCCAAATACCCGATAGGTAAGTACATTGTACATTGTACTCTTTCTTTCCTTCCGAATGACTAATCTAACTTTTTTGAATAACGAAGGTCGTTCGCCACATACGTTCAACAAACACGTGGCTCGACGACAGGGGCCAAGCCCTTGAAACATGTTCGCAATTTTCGGGTATTCGCTAACTACACATTAATTAATCCTATACAACACTTAGCAGTAATGCCTTTTGATTTAACACATTCTATTTTTTGCAGTGCCACCAGTAGCAACCGGGCAACATGTGTGGATTCTACGTGTGCCACCATATGAGACTACTCCTCGATTCCTTAAAGATCACCAATTATAAGGTTTGTTAATCTTTCCACATTTATTTCATACTTGTCAGGTTATATATGTACGTGTGTTGATATTCCTATCGACAGGCTGCGCCCATCTCTACATCTGCTTTATCACAGCTGGACTTTGCAAAAATTCGAGGAGAGTTCGCTTGGTTTTTGTGGACTAAAGTCATAAGATCGATGGAGAGTTCCATCACAAGACAATGATTTTTATTGCTCTTATCACTCCAGAATCGAGGTCTCGCGAAAGAACGGATCCATAATCAACGAACTTGTCGGCTGCACAAGCAATACTTGAATGGCAATCATGCACCATCCAAGTATAGGTTGTTCAGCCTAACAAGTTCGTTGATTATGGATCTGTTCCTTTCGCGAGACCTCGATTCTGGAGTGATAGAGTAATAAAAAAATGCAATGTTACCATTTAAGTGCAAATGCAATGTAGATCTTTTGTAATTGTGTATATGTTAATGGATATTTTATTTCATTTCAATGAATTGATTTGCGAAATAGATGCTTTATGTTTGTGAAATGAAGTGCGATGTGAATTGGATGTTTTATGTTTGTGAAATGAATTGAGATGTGAATTGTATGTATATGATCTGCTTGTTTCAGAGGGCATGGCTAGCATTTCCTGAGGCTAGCCAATAAACAGGAATAAATGTAGGGGTAGGAAAGAATATCACAGATGGTTTTTAACTAAAAAACGTCTGTGATAGCTGATAATCACAGACGGTTTTTAGAGAAAAACCGTCTGTGATCACTGACCCATAAATTCAGACGGTTCACAAAACCGTCTGTGATGACGTTTTTGAACCGTCTGTGATAACCTTTTCTGTAGTAGTGATTTTTGCCTTGTGATGTGCCCTCGCCAAGTGCGTCTGAAATACCTTGGTATGTTTCTGACCTTAACACATCTTGGTTGAAAAAATTAAATGAAAGACGGTTTGCTTCAAGACATGAATAACAGTCCACCTCTATCTGATTTGAAAGCCGACCATAACACGTATAAGGATTTGGTTCATTTCTTCGATAATGACATTCATAGCAATAGTATTCAAGCATGGATACTTCATCTCTGGCTGAAGATACACTGTCGTCAGTCTCTTTATATTTGATACCAAGATGAAATCCTTTTTCCCCATACGGAAATAACAATGGATATTGAAGAGACATAAGACTAGGATTCAGAGGTGAAACATGCTTTAGTTCACTGTAGTGGGTTTCAACAACTATATCAAATCTGTTATTCTCTAAAGACAGGTCACCTACGATTAAAGCAGCTAGTTCAGGAACAGTTGGCAAAGAATATCTATCGCCATGACTATCAGATGAGCCAATAAGCCGAATGTGAACTTCTGGGTTTTCTTCAGAAAATAACCGATCACGTGCTAGCCTGAATTTTTCGACTAACACATTGCAACAGTCAAGCATGCTAATCAAGGCAGCAACAATATTAGGATCCGCTTCATCCTGTGCATTATCTTCTTTATTGAACAAAGATAATCTGTTGTCGATTATGTTAAACGTAATATAAATATATAGCTGAGCATACTAAGGCGTCCGTCCTTGAACTGGGACTAATGAACCAATACAATGATGAACAACACCATTTATACGGAAAACATAAGGCCCTTCACCAGTGTTTATTGTTCTATCAACATCTACGCCTAAAGAGGTGAACGCAAACAAGGAATTGTAATGGCGTATCAAATGCATAAATTCATTTGAACGGGGACCTTTATTAAAACCAATAAGTTCTCGAAGTGGATGCGGCAACTCTTTATGCAGTGGAAGGGAGACTTTTCCACCTCGGCAACACTTATTATAAACAATTCGACGTTGTCTAGAGGAACTCCTATGCTGAGACCTTTCTTGAAACCAAAAAACAGCCCCACACCTATTACATTCGTAATCTGGACCGCCATAATATGATCGGTTGGCATACATGGCTGAAACAATATAAGAAAAAGTCTACTGAAAGAAGGAAAACATAGAGACGGTATAAGAATGCAAAACACATAGAGAGAACGCAAAGGGAAAACCCCGAAAAACAACATAGCTATGGCATATTGTCAAACCTTTTAGGCTAGAAATTTGTTCCTTAAAAAGAGAAACACCTGCGTCTCTAAATGAAATTGGACTAAAAGGGTACATGCTACCTGAAATGAGAACAAAATGCAATAGAAACTATAGAACAAAACATGCTGAAATCTCTATCATTAGACCAAAGAACAAAATAAAGAACACAGTAACTTATCAAAAAGAAAGACAAAC
The DNA here is from genome assembly GCA_036346575.1 of Dendrocalamus sinicus. Classification (NCBI taxonomy): domain Eukaryota; kingdom Viridiplantae; phylum Streptophyta; class Magnoliopsida; order Poales; family Poaceae; genus Dendrocalamus; species Dendrocalamus sinicus. The sequence goes on from CM070663.1 coordinate 13,170,599, forward strand.
TGTGAAACAAGTTATTGCCAAATCTATATGGCTGCAAGTAAGGACAGAGCAGAGAACTAAAATTTTTTTTTGGAAAAACTGTAATAAAGCATCCTTAAATCTATATGATTCAAAGAAAAGAAAAGCACATGTTCTACCAACACTGCGCAGCAAATTGGATAATCTCCTTTTTTTTCCTATTGTTGCTTGCATCAATAGAACTAACCAACGGCAAGAAATGGTCTCCTGCCATGTTGACAGGCAGGAAAACAAATTGGTAAAAAAAAAACAAGAATATAAATCACAAGCTTAAAAAAAAGACAAAGCAAGTAGCTATAAAAAATGGACAGAACCATGTTGACGCCTCCATGGAAAAAGTGCATTAACATCTGTGGAAAGCACTGTAGAGTAGTAAATGGGGAAAAACAGTAAGAAGCAGAAAGTACTTTAAGAATTTGAAAAACAGAAAGGGTTCAGCGTACGCAAGTCACGCAATGGTAATAACAAACATACATGAATTACACGGTGCTTGTAAACGTGCTGGTGTAAACTCATTAGACAAAACATGTATAGAAGGGACCGATGAAATTGTGGGCACAACCGGTTGTTTTCCACACAAAATTTCTTCACGGCGGGCTTTAGCAGAGGCCGATGAATCCATAAAATAAAATAGCAACAGCTAACACACAAATAATAGAACGAAAACCCAATCAGAGCTACAAACCTATAGAGAGATTTATAGATACAATAATAACTAAAAACATGTACATAAAAACTATTTATCAATCACATATCTGGAACACTAACAGGTGGGCAATCAATAGATCACAGTACGAACAGCATACTAACATATTCAGCTATTTTATATGAGAAAATATACATGTTTTATTGCCGACTATATGTAAACCACAATATGAACAACATATTCAAACATCCTAAGAAACAAAAGCATATCAAAAGTCACGCTTACTGAGCGCAGAATGGAGCGTTGCCCTCCTGAGTAACAGAACGCTATGCTTCAACAGTGACTCAATACCAGCGCACAACAATACTCCTGTGATCTACTCTCGGCGCGTAAAGTGCCTACGAAAGCATGCAGATAATGTCATAAAAACAAACGGGAACTATGTACAACCAAGCATTCTAATCTAAATGCATGATAGCAGCACAAAAACAAACTGGAAATACGTAAAAGCAAGCATTCTAATCTAAACAAACTAACGAACAACATATCGAAATATCTTATATAAGAAAACGTGTATGCCATATTACAAATCGAACATTACAATCTAAACAGCATATAGATAACAGGAAAAACCACACATAAACCACAAGACTTAACTACATGAAAAACATGTTCAGAATAGAATATGCATAACGATATGTCTGAACTGTAGAAGACTCTACAGACATCACAAACAAGAGCACATGGAGCACTATCGTTCAGAGGTGATCTAGCAGCACCGCATAAGAACGCTCCCTTGATCCACTCTCAGCGACCACAAACGAATCGCCAATAAGTATCTGCCAAGATATATAGGCAATGTTGTCACAAAAAAAAATAGACCAACATATACGGCAACACGACAATACGAATCGCAAACCCAAAAAGCAAAACCTTTGGCAGGAAGGAAAACGAAAGAACAGGCTGGAAACTTTCAACAGGAACAAACCCAAAAAGCAAAACATAACTATCGGAAACAAACAGCAACAGAAGACGTAAATCCAAAGAGCAGATTACAAACATCAGAAAGCAAAACCTTTAGCAGGAATGAAAACAAAAGAACAGGTTGGAAACTTTCAGCAGGAAAACAACGAATATGAAACAAGAGCACCAACAAAAGGCGGCAAAACAAAACAGAAACCAAGAAACAAAACCACGCAAAAAAAGGAGCCGACGAAATGCACCAACCGAATCACCCACCACCCAGTAGATGGAGAACACCGCGCTGGCGAAAAGCACCAACCGGATCGCCCACCACTCAGCACACGAAGAACACCAGCGGAAAGCGCAAGAACGAAACAAAAACCAAGAACAAACGGACGCACCACCCCAAACCAAAAGCGAAACGAAAAACACACTCACAAAATCCGTGACCCGTGCGTACGATGACAATAAAAACAAGAGGAAAACAACCTGCACCAGGGATAAACTGACCACAACAGAAACTGACAAAGCGAGGCCCAATCATCATACGCTAACCCGTCCCTAAACCGTGTAAAAAAATGACGCCACCTCGTCCTTCGCCTGGAAGCTTGCAGCAGCGCTATTTGCCTCGCTGTTTGCCTGACGCGGAAGAGGAGACAACGACCGAGCGCGGACCGAACCCGCGCATCACTACCAATTCGCAACGAGTGCAGCTAGCCCGCACGCACAGTGCACACCCACATGACCACACGTCAGCCAAAGAGCACACCACGTACACGTGGCACAGGCGAGAGGCCAGGAAGTCCCTGTAGAGACCCGAATATGCAAATCCGGACTCTCCTGTGTATTCTGCACTAGTCCAGGATCACGCTAGTGCACACAGTATTAACAGAGATGAAATATCGAACATATCACGATTCACTAAGAAAAGACTCAAATATTCTTAATAATCATCAGAGTACGACCTTATGGTCAAGCTTACAATAGACTAGCCCGAAGGGCTTAACAAAAACTAGCAGCGGAAATCCAAAAGAAAGCGCAGCAACCAATCGACATGCCCACAGGCTATCGAGTGGAGAACGAAGCCTAATCCGCGAAGATGTCGAAGTACTCTCCTTCGGAACCTCCTGCGGTGATACTCCTCCTCCTCAATCGAGCAACAGGGCATAAAGCCGTGAGTACATTGGTACTCAGCAAGTCGTTTGTAACAAATGAATGCAATATAGTATGCAAGGCTTAACAATGGATGGCTGAAAGGTTAATTTTGCAGAAAGCAGTAATTTAAAGTAAATACAATAAATAGATTGAAAAGCGAACTTCAAAAATGATAATAAATAAGTAACCAAAGGAATTGAGACCAACCACAAGTGAACTAGCCATTCACCCAAGGAATCCACCATGAACCAAGATCCATGAAATGAACCACCAGTGAACTAACCATTCACTCTCCAACTTAACCCAACCAGGTTTTTATGAAAACTCTACCCCTCGTGTGAAATCACCGAGCATTGTCCATGACCGAGGACACGGCTATTCGAATAGTTTTACACTCTGCAGAGGTTGCACAACTTTTCCCACAAGAGATAAATCATCTTAATAGCCAGATGCTTCCTTAGGCATGAGACCCAGATAAATTATCACAAAGCCTTTACCTCGCTCCAGTCTAGTTAGACATCACCCGCTAAGGTTTCACTGCTGAAGGGTTAACCACCACAATCAAGTCCCTCTTGCGTGTATGAGGACAAGAACCTGCTCCTCATCAGGAGCAATCCAGACTCACGGTACTCACTTACCAATGATGATATCTGAACTAAACATTTGAAAGTTAATCAGCTAGGTCTATCCCATACTAGACATGTGGTTGTGCGGTAAGACTCAGATCAATGGCGCACAAAGTTAAGTCCTTAAATTTACCCAGGCGAAACATCCACATCCCATGTGCCTCTCGCACCCCCTTTACTGCACGATCAATCACCCAAGTGAAAACCCAGTTTGTATAACCAACACCAATGACACTACCTATGCCATGGGAACAAGTTTTATAAGCGTGGTTAACCACCACATTCAAGTATATCATTAAGTCAAGATTAATTAACCACATGTGATGATGAACCCTTTCGCAAAATAAGCAAGGCTAAGCATTCTAATCGTACCAACCCAATGTGACAAATAACATAGCATCACTAATTAAATTCCCAACCTAAGGTGACAATGGCATCAAGGTATTCCAAAATATCAAGGAGGGAAATAACCAATTGGGACGATAACTACCAATACAAGGGTTTTATAATAAAGTAGCAATGCATGATAATTTAAAACAAAGTAATACATAATAGATTTGAAAACTGGGTTCAACATGATCAAAGGACACGACTTGCCTTGGCCTTGCTCAGTTAGGAATTCTTGATCTTCGAATCCTGCTTCAGCTCCTTCGAACGCTTGATCTAACGAGAGAGAAAACGAGATGAACACAAAAATAAATTCAAATAAAACCCAAATAAACTCCAAAAACTGCAAAACCAGAACCAAAAGATAGAGCTCAATTTTAGATGAATTTAGGAATAAGAATCGGGTCAATCGGAGTTCGGACGAAGGAGAACGAGCGATCTAAAGTTTGCCGGGGCGAGAAAATGCTGGAAAATCACAGCTGTTCATCCGAGAGGACTTTTTTTTTGGAAAGGAGGCTAGCGGTGGCGAGAGGAGGCATGGGAGATGAATCTAACTAGCAAAATAGGTTGTTAGGGATCTAAGGCACACATAGGAAGCGACGGCACGCCAAACGGAGACCGTTGACGGCACGGGCGGCTACAACGACATGGGTAGGAGAGAGGAATAAAATCCGGGCATAGCATATGGAGAAGTAGGGTGAGCACGGGCTAGAACGCAGCTTGGCGAAGCTAGGAAAATTATCGGCTCGGCTAGAAACCTATCGGAGGCGGCGCAATCGACGTTTGAACGACGTCGGAAAGGGTAAAGGAAAAACTTAATATCTTGGTGCTCGGTGAACGAAATCTAAAACTACTTAGAGGGTAGCTACCTGGGATGGTTTGGCACAAAGTGACGCGAACGGATTGGTGAAAACATCACCGGGTAGATGGGGAACACACAATGCCATTGGCGGCCATGGCGATGTTCGGAGGTGAAAATTTGTGGAAGCTTTTTGGGGAAACGGAAGTGAGCACGGCGTAGAACGTGGTGAGGCAAGTATACAAAAAATTACGGCAAGGGCTAAAGCTTACCGGAGGCGACGAATCGACGTCGGGAAGCGCTCTTGACCTAGATTTGGGAAAACTTGATTCCGGGAGATTGGCTGCACCAAAACCAAATTAACTTGGCAAGAAGGTAGATGGGACATGAAGGCACAATGTGACGCGAAAGGATCACGGAGAAACTCACCGAATAGCTCGAGACACGACGAGCAAATTCGAGACCGAAGGGCATCGATGCCGACGGCGTCCTGGGCTTTGAGGGGACTTGGCACGGTTTGGGATGGGGTTTAGAGGAGCCAAGGGGTCGTATTTATAGGCTTGGAAGAGGTAGAAACCAACTCCAATCCGCGGATTTCGGTTTAGAGTCCGTTTCAGAAAATTGGAGATAAAAGGCAAACGGATGAACCAAACGGAAAGAGACCAGTTGGGATGGATTTCTTGCGTGATTTGGCATAACTTTTCTTTTGGGAAGACATTGAGATAAGATCCGGATTGGAAGTTATGAAGAGAGAGGAAAAAGGAAAGCGACGATGAACAGTACCCCGCGGGTACTGTTCATTCTCTCTCCTGTTTCTCTTTTTTTTTTTTGAAATTTCAAATTGAGCTCAAACAAACTCCGAAAAATCCTAGAAAATACAGAAAAATTCCTTGTGACACAAGGAACACAAATAAAATATTTTTGGCAAATATTAATGTTTAATTTATTCATATTAAATCTTTTTAATTAATAAAAATTCCAATTAAGCTTTAATGAATTTCAGAAAAATCCAAATGGTGAATTTTATTTTAAAAGCTTCAAAAAGGCTCTGAAAATCAGGATGTTACAGTCCCCCGGCTTTGATATACAGTAGATGCATGGTTACCTAGGTAATAGCTTGTTTTTATTTAAAATGACCAAAATACCCTTGACAACTAATTCAATTGGCCCTGGGCCCACCAAATATGTGGTGAAGGGACAAGATGAAAAGTAATAAGGGCATAATTGAAAATAATGCAATAGGAAACGTGACAAGTCAATTATTTATGAACAAATAAAGTGGCCAAAATTGACGAGTGTTTGCGAAGAGGAGGGAGCATTTTATTTTTTTGGAAGGGGCAGAGGGAGCATTTTATTACCTATTAGCGAATAAAACATAGAAAGTTCTAGGACTGTGCTGCATGGCTGATTTGACCATAGAGTGAATGTGTTGTAGTTGTACAACTATTTATTCAATCAATAACAAACTGATACTCTCAATAGTTATAATACTGCTATAGCATTAAAAGTGACTAGAGATTATCGTAACGGTTACGCCCATTCTGAAACACATTGTAAAACCGGGATTTCTTTTGTGAATTGCTTGTTAAAAAAGGAGCAAATTTCACAAAACACCAGGGATATGGCCATGTGTAACACAAAGCACCACCTTTTATATTTCTTTGACAACACACCATAGAAACCAACATTGTAACATAAAACATCAGGTTTTGACATTATCTTGCCTACCGGAGCATCGCTGAGCCCAGCTGGCATACACGCAGGCGGGAGGTGCCACTGACATGGCTACTCCTTACTAGGGGTGGAATCGGGTCGGATACGATCGAATAGCCTCAAATACGAATTCATATTTTTAAAATGAATATGAATACAAATCCGAATATTCTCAAATACGGATACGAATATTCTTGAATACGGATTTTTCTTAGATATGAATATTGGATAAAACAGATTCGTAGCGGTTTTACCGATTTTTCACCGGTTTTTGACCGGTTACCGGTTTTAAACCACCTAAATTCAAATTTTGAATCACAAAATTTGTGCGGATTTTTCATGGGTTCTAGAAACGGATCGAATACAAATCGAATAGTTTCGAATATGAATACGGATACGAATATTCTCGAATACGAATACGGATATTCTCGAATACGAATACGACTATTCTTGAATATGAATACGAATATTTTCGAATACGGATTTTGCTTAGCACATTCACGTTTTTTCGAATACAAATATCTGATAAAACGAATTATCCATTACCGTTTTCCACCCTACTCCTTACCAACTCGGCTAGGCCCACCTATGAGGAGGCGCCCTATGTCCCGTTCGAGATGCGGCTCGTGCAACCCCATTTCTCAGGCCCGTCCTACTCGTCTCTCCCATGTCAGTGGAGAAAACCCTAGAGGAGGCTGCAGCACACTATGGAGGCGAGCGTGTGCGAGCACTCCTATTGACAAGGTAGGATTTCTTCTTATGCGGATTTGGGGGAAATTGTGGGTCTAAGGTGTCGGACTCGGATTTGCATCCAAACCCTCTATACTTTTAGAGTTAGTTCTTAAATTAGTAGCTAGCTCATATAGTGTAACAATGGCAAATATCACATCTATATAAACGTATAAATAAAAAGAGTACTGAATATTACATAAATAGTCGTAAATAGATTTTACGATCAAGTTTTGCAGAACGGGCCGATAGACCAAATGAGTTTGATCAGAAATAGAATCAGAAGGAGAATAAACCAAAAGGGTCTCCATGATTTGCTACATGCAATCGACTGGGACTAAACCTAGTCCTAGCCATTGTCTTCACCTTCGTAACCAAAGAGATAGGAAGTTCCTATGTCTTCACCTCCATCATCTAAACCCACATATTAAGCAACTATGAGTACAAAACTATTTAGGAAGTTCCTATGCCAAATGCAAGTATATAGATGCAGGGCTTGATATGGAAAGGTTTTAAGGTTCTTTTAGCAGGAAGCAAGTTTTGTGATAAATATCATAATTAATTTTCCAAATTGATGACTTAGCCCTTTTAATTTAAAACCAAGGTGTCCAATTTAATTTGAATTTGTCACGAGAGCGAACTCTCTTAGCATTTATCAATCATGTCCATTTCATAAGCATCATACCATTTCCACTTTATAAATACCATACCATATCCACCTCATAAATATTATTCCATAACCATATCATAAAAACAATTCCGTAACCATCTCATAAATACCATTCCATAACCATCTCTTTGCATTCGTCATACTGTAACCACCACTAACCAATTTTTATGAAAACTAACCAAGTGACACCTTTCCTCATGTTGCCTATATCCAGGGGCACAACTATTCAAATAGATTATGTATACACTCTATAGAGGTTGTATAGTTTTACCCACAAGATATAATTGACTCACAATGTCAATCATAACACGCTTCCATAGACGTTCATATAAGATGATCATAACAAGTCTTTTCTAAATGCCTCGCCCCGACACTTATCCTGCTCCGATGGGGTACCCCTCAATACTAGGATAGTGACCATTACTGGTCACCCCTAGAACGTACCCATTACAAGCCTACGTTTACAATGAGGGACCGATGCTAGGAAGTCTATGACCCTTCACAATATGAGAAAATCCACCGATCAATCTAATGCACAAGAGTCCATGCCGAAACTCAACAATTTTACTTGGTCAAGTCTATTCTATATTAGACATGTGGTTATATGATGGGTTTCATAAAGATTGTGTACAAGATTCGGTCCTAAATCGACTCAGATGAAACAATCCAATAAACCCAATTCTCGTGCATTCGTGCACCCACCCATACCATCCACTTGTCCAAGTCTCCACCATTTATAAATAATTTTCTCATTTCCAGTGGTAACCCATAATACAATACCAATTATCACACAATGTCTCAAGTATTTTGTTGGCAATGTTTATGTTGTATTTGTTTTAACTACTAAGCATGTATAGGCACAACCTTTATTCATTATTCAACCAAGGGTGAAATATTGTAATAATTAATCTAGGGTGACATGGTAAAGGTAATTTCAACAGTCAAGGAAGGAGATAATAAGTAGCAATTGTACCATATAGCTAAGCATCAACATTTAATATAGCATTTAATAAATAATAATGAGCATGCACTTTGTATTTGAAAGCAAAGTAATTGCATTTAGAAACTGGGTTCAACATGATCAATCATAAAGACTTACGTTTCTCAATACTGGATTGCGTTGATTCTTGGTTGGCAGCGATGGGTGCGTTCGGAGCATCAATTTCTATATACGCGCAAACATCCATATTTTGTGTGGATATCGCTAATTGTGTTGTGTCATGTAGGCCCTTGCCCTCACATGCGTGTTATAGATGGCTTGGGCTCACGAACAGGGTGGCCTGCAAGACCGACTCCATGCCACGGAGTCAGAGACCGCCGTCACATGCCAGTCAGCTGAAGATGCCCTTGCAGCCTGCGCATTAAAGGATGAGCGCATTCGCTTCCTTGAGACCAAGGGCGTGAAGGCCATTGCCGATGCGCATGCGCTGGTGGAGCGGACCCAACGCCTCGCCTTTGCGGCCCCGTCCCTGACTAGCGGGGGCGCTATCATTGGAGCTGCCCTCAATGTCAAAGACATATCTGGCCCTCTAGGCCTTACACTGCTTGTGGTTGGGGGTGTCCTTCGGCGGGTCCTGCCCTTGTTTGGAGTCGGAGATGTCGCCCCTGCGCCGTTGCACATCTTCCTCTGCTCTTGCGTACTCCTCCATCTTGTCAAAAATCTTAGACACCGTATTTATCGGCTTGCACGCATTGTACTCAGATAGCGGCCCTAGGCGAAGGCCGCAGGTCGCTGTGTTGATGATCGTAGTTTCATTAACGTCATTGACTTGGCAGCGAATCTTGGCGAAACATTTGAAGTAATCTCGGAGCTTCTCCGAGGGCTTCTGCTTGATGGTGAAGAGTTGGTTTGCGTTGACCCGCTTGATGAAGTTACCCTAGAAGTTATTATATAACCAGTCATGGATCTGTTCCCACGCATATATGGAGTTCAGCTCTATGGTAAAGAACTAGGAGAGCGCTACTCCCTACAGAGCGAGTGGTAGCCCTTCGCTTTGGTGGAGTCGTCCCTACCGGCGGTCTCGCTGGCCGTTTGTACACGCGATGAACTCGCTAGGGTCCGTATCGCCCTTGTACAACTCGACAGTGGGAAACTTGAAGTCCTCTGGCCATGCCGACTGTTGTAGGCTGGCGGAGAGCAGAGACTCTGGATCTACACGTCGAAGCATAGCGCGATCGGAGATGGGGGCGTCGCGGCTATCCGCTCGGTTGGGTGTGACCTCCACCACTGCTGGCAGCATTTGCTGGCTCCGAGCCTCTTGCATCTCCTGCATGGCTCCTTGCAGGTCTGCTAGCTCGCGCTGCAATGTCCCAAGGGCCGCCAGCAAAGCGTTCTCCACCGTTGGGGCGATCACACCTGCTTGCTCGGTGGTGCGCGCTGCAGGGTTGCTGGTGACTACGGCCTGCTCACCGAAGCTGTTCGGCGCGCCAGCGTGACCGGTCCCACGATCGACGATGAGACCAATGCGACTGTCGGGACCACCTGTCACCCCCACGCTTGATCCCGGATCATTGGGCATGCTAGCGTGAACATCGGCATCGATGCTCCCACTAGCCCAGGCGCCGCTGACAAGGTCGACCATTGCACCACGGGGCCAGCATCATGGGGCCAGCCGTGGCACCACGGCGATCTTCATGCTGGCTGACCGTAGCCCTACGAGTGTCGACGCGAGCGTTCACCTCACCGATGTCGCCCCCAGCACCGCCTCCCAATGTCGACACAGGTGGCCCACCAACCGAGGCCCTGGTGATGCTCCGCTTCCTCTTCGTCACCGATGATGCTTTCTTGGGCGCCATCACTTCTCGAAGTCCATAGCTTGCTCTCTGTCGTCCCCACCGACGACGCTAACTATTATGGCTACTGGCTAAACAGTAAACTAGGAGAGTAGTGGAGTAGTTGTGATGGATGAACAATGCTTGCCCCTTCTCCATACCCAGGGTGTATATATATCATTATAAAATACAATTACAATATTGCCCTTACAGCTATACAGCTCCTAAAAGGGCATACATGTCTTTACACATACCACATTGGGTCATACAATTCCCCAAACAGGTTGAATGGGTTCAGGTGGGAGCCACCCCTACTACAATAGTACATTGCACGAGTGTGCTGCTCAGAATGCTCATAATTGAATTAGAGTATGAAATGGATTCAATGTTTAAGATTCATATTACATTGCACGAGTGCGCTGTTAAGAATGCTCGAAATTCTGCTCTGATTGCTCGAAATTATCTGAGGCAAAAACTTTTGCCAAAGATAAAGCTTCGTATTTTTTAAGACTACTTCAGAGGAGTGGGCACTGTATGCAAGCGATGTGAGTAGTTCTTATATCAAACAAGTTCCCAAGTAAAGTTGTAAATGAATATGGTGTTAGCATGGTGAAACCGTGAAAGCGAGTTTTGCAAATAATATTTGTATATATTTCTTGATTGCCTTTCTGCTCCGTGATGCAATGCAAGTCAGTTTCCTGGTGTTACTTTGGGCCTTCGGAGGAAAGGAGTAGGAAAGTTTGCTAAATCTTCGAGCCCATGGTTACCAAATTCGGTCGTATTAATAAAATTAGGTATCTATTTGATCTAAGGGCAATTTGGTCGATGCCCCACATGAGCTAAGCTAAAATTTTGGCATAGCCAAACTAAGGCAAAACTAAATATTGACAAAAAGAATATTATTTGAACCTTGTTCAAACCTAAATTTTGTGTTACCAAAATTTTAGTGAGTGATTTTCTCATCTTTGGATTGCCCACATGTGACATTGAATTTCATTAACGTTACCAAAAGGAGATGTATACAACGACATCAAACAAAATAAGAGAGATGAGTGCAAATACAAGAATATTACAGAAGAAAAGAAGATAACAGATCATATGGTGTTTACAGAATTTTACGCTCCCGACTACATCTAATTCTATGCAGGGCACATGCACTAACATATTACTACGCTTGCCCGGTCTACACCGAGACGGAGTCGTTCAGGACCGTGCTATCGAGCTCGAGTTTGTTTGAGGCACGGTCCGGCCAAGCCCGCGAAGGACTTGTTACATGGAACGGCTCGGCCTCTGCTGTACATCGCCCAATTCGGTTCGGTCTGCCCCCCATATAACCCGCCGTCCTTCTCTCCTCAGCGCACGTTTCCTCCCGATCGAGTCCTCATACGGTTACCGCGCAAGCAAGCAGTCGAGACAGCAAGAGCCACGAACTCGCCCTCGCCGTTGGTTCGGTTCCGAGGGAAGGGAGGAGAGCCGCCGGCCGCCGATCTACAGGTTAGTTTCATATTATCCCCCTCCCTCTCTTCTTACTAATTAACCTCTCTGCTGGGATCCTTCTGGGTTCATCCTCGGTACGTAGGCATCACATCTCTTTTAGCTTTGTTTTTGGTGTAAAGCATGGCGTCGGAGAAGTGGGGAGTGAACGAGCGAGTAATGAATAGGGCATAAGCTTACTTTGCATTGTATAGAGCGAGCAATGTCTCTCTGTTCCTACCAATTGTATTGGAAATAAACCACTTTGTTCGCGTATTGGAACAAGAATAGGAGCTGATCTGAAAACGTTTCACACGGGCGGCAACGGTGGAGGAAGAGGGCGGCGCTGGTGAATTTTAAACAAAATCTGGCTGATAATCGGTTCAAAATATCGGCCGAAATATTTGAAAAACAACTTCAGGAAAAATTCTACTATATTTGACAAAATTCATACGAAATAATTTTTTTCAAAGCCAGTTTGCTTTACTGGGGGACCGGTATAGCCAATAAAAACAATAATCGGCAGATTATCAAAACCATGCCTCAAAATAAATACTACCCTGAACAATGTATAGGGCTTAAGTCTGCTTAATTACAGTTTACTAGACTTGTGCTCCTATATTAATCTTTTGTTTATCCATTTATAGAGGAGCTCCACCTTGTTGAATTCAGAATTATGATGGGGAACTATCTAATACGCGAAAGACCAACAACAGACCATGGTAATGGTAAACCAATCAACCAGAATGGAAGACGAGGTGTTCGCTTTGAAGACCTTCCAGAGGTATGTTAAACTTTTCTTTTTTGGGTTAATGCTGGGTATATGTAGATGTGATTTCTAAACTTCGGGGCTACGTGTGTCCTTCGCTGCAGGACGTGCTATACTCAATTGTATCAAAATTGCCACCAAAAGAGTTTGCAAGGACTAGTGTTTTGTCAAGTAAGTGGAGATGCATGTGGGCAACGTGCCCCAGATTAAGTTTCAATGGAGTTGCTATGCATAAATGCAAAGAGGATGATTTGTACAAATATGCTTACAAATTCATCAGTAAGGTTAATGCAGTTTTGGGAAAATATCATGGCATGGTGGTTGAAGGACTCGAAGTCAAATTTGATTTTCGCTGCATACCAGTTCATCATCTCAATAATTGGTTTAGTTTTGCTGTGTCATCACGGACAAAGAATCTAGCTTTTGATCTACGGCCTGCCATGTCTTGGCTACCTGGTGATCGCTACATATTTCCGTTTGAGCTTTTAGACAGTGAAAGCATATCCCGTCTACAGCATATTCAGCTTTCCTTTGTATCTATTAAACCACCTTCCCAGTTCAGAGGTTTCCCAAACCTAAGAAAGCTTGATCTGAATTTACTAGATGTCACTAGAAAGGATCTTGAAAATGTGTTGTCCAATTGCTGTAATCTTGAGTGGCTAAGAATAGACAGATGCTATCTGAATAATGAACTAATGGTGGATAGTCCATTATCCCGTCTACTATATTTGGAAGTTGTTTGCTGCGACGTAACCAAGATAGAATTCCATGCTGTGAACCTAGCTACCTTTGTATACGTAGGATGCTTGATTCCTATTTTCCTCAAACATGCTTTGAAGCTGGAAAATGCAAACATCCATTTCTTCGAGGCAAACGGTCAGCATGCTCTTATTGCCCTGCTCAATGGGCTTCTGAACATGCGAAACCTGACTCTTCGTACTGTTCATAAGCAACTAGAGGTTTGCTCTTAGAATACCTTTGAAGTTACAGTCTAGCTTATCTAGCTTAATCTAGTCAATGACCTTCGGTCTTTTGCCTTTCAGATGCAATGCTTGTGGGATACCCCGTGCAAGTTTTCTCATCTCAGGCACTTACAGTTGGTAACATACGCTGATTCCGAAAATGCTGAAAAGAATTATTTAGTCTCTTTTCTGAGGGCCGCTCCTTTTATTGAAAAATTGGAGATCCACGTAAGTGCTCTTATCAGTTCCTCTTTGATTACCATTTTCATACTATTTTGTCCCTTCTATATATTTTTTTTGCGAGGATTGAGCCTTCTATATTGTTTCCTTTTGAGATAGTTGAGGTGTTAGATATCTCCTACACAAGCACCATTTGGTCCACATGCGTACAAACTCTTAATTTGAGTGTCAAATTACTATAAAACATTCTGAAAAAAATATAGATGTACTTCTGAAATCACTCTACTTATATATAAAATTCCAACTTGAAACTCATTCCATGTTGGGAGTAGCAAAAATGAGAAATTTCTGACAAATGATAAAAAAAGACAAATGTCACTATTCACAGTAAACATATCTTTTTTGTCTCTTCTAACATGTAAATAAAAAATTTGTGCACATGTGCACTAGACATCTAGCCGTTATGTAATATTCCCCTTGTTTATGTTTCCAGGATATCATGCACTAAAATAATGTGAAATTGTTTTGATTATCCATTTTTTGTATAATTTTTGAGAATCTATATTGGCACAATATTTTTTTAGAGTTCATTTATTCAAAACCTAAATTCATTGCTGTTCATGCAGTACTTTTGCTTAGAAGGCATACATTTTTTAGAGTACATTTAGTCACAAATTGAGCATTAATAGTTTGCAAAGATTTTGACAAGTCAATCCAAGTTGAGAGAACTAGGGCTTGAATATGCCAATGGTACCATGGTTGAATAATCATTTCGACTTGAAGTGAGAGTAGAGGGAAAAGTTCTCCTGCAGACCGTAGCAACTTGTTATTTGTCTCGAAACAAAAAAGTTTCTGTTTTCAGTTGAACCATTTATGTGCCACTCAACCAAACAAAGGTAAGATAGAGTTGGCCGAAATGAGCACTAAAAATTTTCTAAGAGATTGTCAGATCGTTGGTAAGACTCAAAATTGTGAGCATCACATGGATCCATCGCTGTTCTTTTGAGTTTTCATAAATAACATCATTTGCAACATCAGGGTATTATTATATTTTAGATAGAGTTTCCAACCACTGAATTCACAGGGTGCATTTGGGGAGACAGACAAGTTAACAATTACTTTATGCACCGTGCTGATCACATTGTTATGTTTTAACCATGCAGTTTGAAGTCGCTTTATTTCTTTGGACGGTCTCGGATCAGGGTCGCCCTATCAGGCACACACTTGGGCAATGTGAATATAATTATCTGAAGAATATGTATATTACAGGATTTAAAGGGTTAAGCGGGCAACTTGAATTACTTCTACATGTTGTAGAAAATGCCCCTGATCTTGAGGTTTTAACTATAGAGACAACTGAATTAGCGAGTGAAGTGGATTTAATGCTTAAGATTCACCGTACATTGCGCGAATGTGCTGCTAAGAATGCTCGAAATTCTGCTCTGATTGCTCGAAATTATCTAAATCAAAAACTTTTGCCAAAGACAAAGCTTTGTATTCTTTAAGTCTACTTCAGAGGAGTGGGCACTGTAAGCAAGCGGTGTGAGTAGTTCTTGTATTAAACCGTGAAAGCGTGAATGGATATGGTGTTTAGCGTGGTGAAACCGTGAAAGCAAGTTTTGTAAATAATATTTGTATATATTTCTTGATCGCTTTTCTGCTCCGTGATGCAATGCAAGTCAGTTTTCTGGTGTTACTTTGGGCCTTCGGGGGAAAGAAACACTACCTCTGTTTTCTTGCATACCATTAATTCTTGCAATGGGTACTGGAAACAAGAGGTAATTCTTCCCTCTTAGAAGCTGCATTGACTCTTGTGCCAACTCTTCAGTTCCCATTATTGCTAAATCTTTCTGTCTGCCACGTCTGAAAATACTGCAAACATAAGACTTCTTTTCAGAAGAATCTACATCCAACTGGGAACTGATACGGTCCCATGTACTACCACGCCATTCGTTTGTGGTTCTGATTTGTAGATTACTCCAAAGGCTCAAGCTGTATGTTTGGTAAGATCATCCTCTGAGTTCGTGGATCTTCGACCATGTTGTGTCGACCATGCCTGCTCAAGCACGTTCATTTCGACAATGTGTTGGCCACGGTCATTTCGATCACATTATTATGACTATGTTGTGTCGACCACATTCATTTCGACCACGTTTGTTTGTCCTCTTCGACCGTTACTTGACGTCTCAACCCTGGCTCCTTGATTATGCAAGCCCTCGAAGCACTGATCAAATACTTAAGCTTGGTTCACTGAAACAGTTCGCACTGTCTTATGACCAGCTTACTATAATCCGGAGAGTCTCTGACACCAGGGTTTCAACTGGTCTCTGACTACTATACGAGTTTGGGAACATATGTACTCAACTACCATCAACAACAAGATTAGTGCCAACATGATCTACGGTCCAATTCAACAGGTCATTGCGCCATGCCTCCTATGGACACATGTTCTCAGCCGATTGCAAGGCATGTAGCCAATTTATGTCAGCCTATGCACTTAGATGGAAGGAAAAGATTGATTTTGTTGTGTTGTCTTCACGATGGAAAGATGATTGCACCGTATCTCCATTTGATGAAAGAAATTTTCAACAAATCTTTTTGATACGGAAAGCAGAGGTCTAGAAGATAAGAAATTGGTAATCGATCGGGAATTTGATATCAAAATTAATGTCATGATTGGCACCATGTGGGGAGCCGCGTACGTTGCATGCGACCTTTCGCTCGTGACTATAAAATGAGAGGCGGGGAAGCCCTCGGGGGAGATCAGATGGAAGGAGGAGAGAAGAGAGGAGGATGGACAAACGGAGCTAGCTTGCATGCCGATAGAGTAAAGCAGTAGCGGGATGACTGCCAACACCTGCGGTCGCTGCTGGTGATGCCGTTGAGGAAGCGCTTAGCAGCTCTCTGTTGGGCAACCTTTGGCCGCAATGACGGGCTGAAAAGATCGTCGTTATCTCATTAGGCTTGAAGCATAAAGTCCTCCCACTCTTACATGTGGCGCGTGCCCCGGCCAAGCTGTGCAGTTGCGATGATCCGTTATATACCAGGGTTATCATGCTTGTACCTTTGATATGATGATAGCTCAACAAGGTAAGGTAGATGGAACTACTTGCACGTACTTCTCGTCGCCTAGGACATGTGACGTCACCAACCACCATTCTAATCTATTGAGGATAGTCTGCCTTCATGATCTTGGTGTCTTTCCTGAAGTGTGCCCTCACTACATTGAAGTTTTCCTAGTCGCCCGTTGA
Source organism: Dendrocalamus sinicus (assembly GCA_036346575.1). Taxonomy (NCBI): domain Eukaryota; kingdom Viridiplantae; phylum Streptophyta; class Magnoliopsida; order Poales; family Poaceae; genus Dendrocalamus; species Dendrocalamus sinicus. The sequence continues at coordinate 13,187,712 of CM070663.1, forward strand.
GCCTGGTCGCCTATGACCGCCTCCGATACTCAAAACTTCTTCGACCACCTTCTGGACACAGGAGCTTTCGACTGCCTATGATACTCAGACGCTTTTGACCACCTTTGGGACACAGGTGCTTTCGACTGCCTATGATACTTGGGTGCTTTTGACTGCCTTCAGTGCCCAAAAGTTTTCAACCACCTCTGATATTCAAGACTTCTTTGACAGCCTTCTGGGCTTGGTCCCTTATGACCGTCTGCTGTACCCAAGCGTCACCAATGGTTTCGATACTCGGTCGCTAATGACCACATCTTGTGCTCAGTCGCTTACGACCGCGTCCCGTGCTTGGTCACTTGTGACCACCTTCTGTGATTGGTCGCTTATGACCGTCTGATGTACTAAGATGTCATCGATCACCGCTGACACTCGGTCACATACGACCACTTTCAATACTCGGACACCATTGACCACCCATAGCACTCAGACGTCATCGACCACCCATTGAGCCAAACGTCTACGATCGCTTTGAAAAGCCTGGCGCCATTAACCTCCCACAGCACTCGAACATCCCTAACCATTCGTTGCACTCAGGCGCCATCAACCGCACACAGTACTTGATCACTAGTGATCGCCCACTGTACTTAGGTGTCGCTATTCGCTGCCTTAGACGCTGTCGACTACCTACAGTTGCTGGACGTCATCGGCCACCCACTTTGCTCGGTCGCCTATGACCACCTATCGTGCTAGCTCACTTACAACCATCGGCTATCTCTGGACATCATGGACCGCCTTGTGTGCTCCGTCACCTATGACTACCCGTTGTGCTCGGACGTTGCCGACCACTTTCAATGCTTGGGTGCCATCAACTGCCCATAGTACTCAGATGTTACCGACCACCTGTTGGGCCAGGACGCTTCCAACCACCTCCAATACTCAAACGCTTTCGACCGCTTGTGACATTCGGTCATCTCCGATCGCTCGTTGTGCTCAGACATCTGTGACCGCTCGTGGTACTTGGTCAACTCTGACACCTTGGACTACTCACTGCACTCGGGCGTCATTGACCAACTTCTGTGCTCAGTCACTCACAACCACCGTGGATATTCAATCGCTTACGACTATCCACTGTACTTGGAAGGCACCGACCGCATCTGATACTTGCTCACTTATGATCACCTACTATGTTTGGTCACTTATGACCACTGGTTGTACCTGGAAGTTATCGATCGCTTGCTGTGCTCGGGAGCTTACAACTATTTGTAGTGCTCAAATTATCGACCGTCTTCAATACCCGGTTGCTTATGACCGATTGCTATATTCGACAGTCATTGACTACCGTCGATATATAGATGCCTCTGACCACTTGTCATAGTCGAGCCCCTTCAACCACTTCTTAAAGACTGACACCTTCGATCGCTTGTCAAAGCTGAGGGTCTCCGACCGGCTATCGAAGTCGAGTGCCTCCGACTACTTGTCAAAGTTGAGTGCCTCTGACTGCTTATTGAAGTTGAGTGACTCGGACCGCTTCTCGAAGATGGACGCCTCCGACTGCTTGTCAAAACTGTGCGTCTCCGACCACTTGTCAAAGCCGAGTGTCTTTGACCGCATGCGAAAGTTGATTGCCTTCGACCGCATGTCAAAGTCATGTGCCTCCGACCACCTCACGAAGGTGGGCCTCTTTGACCGCCTGTTGAAGTTGAGTGCCTCTAACCGCTTGTTGAAGTTGAGTGCCTTCGACTACTTCTCGAAGATGGGTATCTCCAATCACTTCTTGAAGACGGATGTCCCTGACCGCTTGTCGAAATCGAGTGCTTCTGACCGCTTCTCGAAGACGGTGCCTCCAACCGCTTGTAAAAGCCAAGTGTCACTGACTGCTTGTCGAAGTAAAGTGCCTCCGACCACTTCTCAAAGATGGGCATCTCCGACCGCTTCTTGAAGACGGATGTCCCCAACCACTTGTCGAAGTTGAGTGCTTCAGACCGCTTCTCGAAGACGGATGCCTCCAACCTCTTGTCCAAGCTGAGCATCTCCGACCGCTTGTCAGAGTCAAGTGCCTTCGACTACTCCATGAAGGCAGGCTTCTCCGACCACTTGTCAAAGTCGAGTGCCTTTGACCACTCCTCAAAAACGGACACCCCTAATCACTTCACGAAGGTGGGCATCTCTGACTCCTTATTGAAGTTGGACGCCTCCGACTGCTTGTCGAAGTGGAGTGCCTCTGACCGCTTGTCGTACATAGCTGCCCTCATCCACATCGAAGAACGGACATCTCTGACTGCATTCAATACTCGGCCACTTACAATCGCTCGTCATGCTCAGGCATCGTCAAACGTCTTTCACACTCGGACACACTCGACCACCTTTGGCACTCGTACGCCTCTGATCGCTCATCGTACTGGAGTATCATTGACTGCAGTTGACATTTAGTTATTCCTGCCTGCTCATTGCACTCGAGCATCATCGATCACCTTTGATATTTGGTACTCTGGCTACCGACTACAAGTAAGGTCATTGGTTACCTTCGACCATTGTTTATGACTAATGGTCGATGGCTTCTGACCTATGACTACGATCAATGGTCGATAGCTATAGTACTCCAACGAGTACCCTATGACCAGTGTGCTATAGTACTTTTACGAGTACCCCTTCAACCACATTGCTGCACTACGTTTACGAGTACTCCCTACGATCACCATGTTGCAGTACTTTACGAGTACTCCATTCGGCCATGCTGGTACAGTACTCCAATGAGTACTCCATTCGACCACGTGCTACAGTAGTTTTACGAGTACTACCTATGACCCCCATGATACAGTACTATTACGAGTACGTCCTACGACCACGTTGCTACAGTGATCTTTGACTAGTGTGCTATAGTGTTACGAGCATGACTTCGACCACGATGCCTTCTTGACTATGGTGATATATAGTTCTCTACGAGCACTACTGCGAGCGTGGTCCTACATTACCCCTCGATTGGCTTGCTATAGTGCTTCTACGACTATGACTTCGACCATGAGGGCTTCCGACTACTGGCTACTTTGACACCCAATGGCTTCCGACCATCGACTGTACCCTATGACCAGTAACTTTTGACTATCGGCTATTGCCAATGTTATGGTACTCCAACAAGTAATTCATTCGAGTATTGTGCTATAGTACTCCAACGAGTGCTCCGTTCAACCATGTGCTACAGTACTCCAACGAGTGCTCCATTTTGCCATGCTGGTATATTACTTTTACAAGTACGTTGTTTGACAACTGACTTCTTCAGATGGCTTTTGACCACGGCCAGGTTCTGATGGCTTTCAACCATGGACACCTTCCGATGGTTTTTGACCATGACTACTTGGACTACCAAGTACGTTTGATTGTTGATGGCTTCTGACCATTGGGCACCAGCTAGGTTCAATTGCTGATGGCTTCCAGCTTTCGTCCTTCGGCTGTTTTTGATTGCGAATGGCTTCTAGCTTTTGACCGCTGCCTACGTTCGATCGTTGAGGGTTTCTGGCTTTCAATCTTTGACTATCTCCGATTGCTGATGGTTCCTGCCTTTCGACCACCAATTATGTTTGATTGCTGTTGACTTCTAGCTTTCAACCATCAACTACGTTCAATTGCTGATGGCTTACAGCTTTCAACTACTGACTACATCTGATTACTAATGGTTTTTGTCTACCACCAATTACGTACAATTGCTGATGGCTTCTGGCTTTCGTCCTTTAGCTATTTTTGATTGTGGATGGCTTCTGGCTTTCGACCACCGACTACGTTCAATTGCTAAGGGTTTCTGGCTTTTGTCCTTCGACTAGTTTCAATTATCGATGGCTTTCGGCTTTTGATCTTCGACTACTTCCAATTGCCGATGGCTTCTGGCTTTCGATCTTCAAGTACATCTAATTGCTGATGGTTTTTGGCTTTTTACTATCAACTACATCTAATTGCTGATGCTTTTCAGCTTTTGACTGTTGACTACATCCAAATGCCGATGGTTTTTGGCTCTCGACTACTGACTACATCTGATTGCTGATGGTTTTTGGCTTTTGACTGTTGACTACATCCAAATGTTGATGGTTTCTGGATTACTACCATCCACTCCTGAATGCCGATGGTTTTCGGCTTTCGAGGAGTCTTTCCCAGCGATCACTGTTGGCCATGTCGATAGCGAACCTTGATGTTCTGAATTGTTAAAAGTAAGGATGGTTTGCCCTTACGACACCTGAGTTTGGCTAAATGCGGCAGCACTATAGTAGGGTCCTTCCAATTGGTCACTTTTGACCAGTTCAATGGCTGACCCAGGCGTTCTGCTTTGCTAGCCTCACTGCCCGAATTAAGTCAATCGGCACGGGCGGGCACAACCGGTTTTAAGGCTATGCTATTAACGGCCCCATAGACCAACGAGGCTATGAACAATGCCAATGCCCACATCTACATCAACCATTCATCACATGTATGGAGAACATGAAGTGAAGACTGAAGATGACAACCAATGCGCAGCTTAATCGGAGGTATTCTGTGGGTTTACCGTACAGATGTAATTAATTGGGAGCCTTCCGAGGCCTCGGGAACTAGAAGACCACACCGCCTATGCCAGATCTGCTATGCTATGTAGGCTATGTAGTGCATATATATAAAGGGAACTTGTAATTTTGTTATTCTCAAATGAATGAATAAAATACATGTTTTCCCTATCTTTTGCTTTGTTTATCTATTTTTGTGTACTTTAGTGAACTGGCATGCCTGTGCACCTCATACCCCAGGGCAAGAAACTCATGAGCGATTTCTCACATCAAACAAAATGGCATGCCTGGTGGGACATGGTTCTCCTCCCATCTTCACTGCACTTCAATGGTCGTCGTCAGATTCATCTTTAGGTACTTCTCCGACATGTAATACGTGGTGCATGAATATATTTGGCTTGGCGCTGTTTTCACTAAGGGTCCCCGTCTTGATGGAGTATCCTTCCTCGCTAATAACAGCCCGATGCCCATCATGATCCTGTTCGGGTCATTCTCATCGGTTGAGATTTTTCCAGTTGAGATTTTGCTGGTTGAGATTTTCGAGTATGATTCCAAAATGCATCTTCATTAGACACAGGAGTTGACACAACCCCAAGCTACCAAAATAATAAATATTGCAAGTGTGCAGCGGGCAACTCAAAGAAATGTTGTGCCTCATCTATAAGGCCAAGAAGAACATAGTTCTCAAAGCAATGTTTTGATACTTGGGGGCATCATGTGCGCCAAGGCTACTAAAAGAAAGGTCCATACAACAAGAGGTACCCACTCTAGTACTGCCTCTTCCTTGAAAGATTATGCCTGATATTCTCAAGAAAAATATGGCTGTGAGGCTTCCATATCTATGCAAGCCATTCGCCTATTCAAGTGTGCAATGAGCAAGTCATGCAAGAGGTGCCTACTATGCACGAAGGCAAACTCCAACAATGACATCATCAACTACAAGCTCAAAAGGAATTGCCATCTTTAGATGTTGAGGGCATATTACACACCTCAAGTTCATTCCTTGAAGATGAACTCTAATTGGGAGGCACCTTCCATTACAGGTTGCCCCACTCTTTTGAAGAAGAAGAAGAAGCATTTAAAGATTTAAAAGTTGGCTTCTTCTCAATGAAGCCAGTTGTACTCCAAGGGCATGGTCACTCGTCAGCACCCTCCTAACCCTTCGCTATCTGTCCATCTTGACGATGAAGTTGTATGGCTCAAGAGCTCGTAGTTAATAGCCAAGGTGAGGACATCATTGGGGGCAAGTCACACTGCCACTATGATGGAATTGGACAACATAATGAATGTGCCTTCAAAAATAATGAAAGGAAAATTGCACCACGGCAACATGGATATGTGTTCTCTCTCCATAGATACAAAGGCAAGAAGCATTGCTTGGCCTGTCTTTGGCTAATTCTCATGGCCCATTATGGTTATCGTTGTCGAGCATCAATTGCCTTCGGACCACACATTAGTGAGGCTAGTGATGTGCATCATCATGGGAGCCATTGTAGCTGTCCCCACTGAGCTTGTCATGATAGATTGTGCCCCATTGGGCAGTAGCGCACCAAGGTCGAAACGACCATCATCTAGTCTAGCCGCATCATTTAAGCTGCCATGGATTTTGTCAAATACAACCTACTGAATACAAATACTCAAGAAGTCATACGTGCAGGTATGACTTGATCATCCACATACATCTCTCTATCAGGTTCACTAACAAACAGATAGGAGTTCATGGTATCATGCTGCTACCATACACCATCAAAGTGCACTGTTACGCAGTCCATGGTCATGTCGTCCGGGCCGTTGCAGCCATCATTATTCACATCGAAGCCACTACATTCGACACCAACATTCGTAGCCTAAGGACATTGTCAATCTGATGACCTGGCACAGAACCATCGTCGAATGGTCTATGACCATGTCATCAAGGTTGATGCAGCTCTCACCATTTGCACCTGAGCTCTGCACCTAATATTGGTGTGTCCATTGGAGCCATCGCGCATACTCTCGAGGACGCCAAACTCACCCTGGAGCCTTCTTCAATGTGTAGACATGATGTGCTGCTAGAGTCCTTAGAAGTGGCCATGCTCACCGGATGAATCCAATAGACATCAAAACATGCTTGCCTAGAAACTCGTCGATGACCACTTGGTTATCACGGAGCTCGCTGTTGTGTAGCCTGTGGTCATATCATCAAAGTCATCACAGACGCCATCCTCACAGCGCCAACACATTCGGTCTGTAGCTACCACCAGTACACTGTAGCTACGACCGATACACTGTAGCTACGACTGATACATTAGCTACAACTACTGCTTCAACTTGCTGCTACGACTGCTGCATCGACTACTTAACAGTTGTTTGGCTCGCTGCTTTGACTCACTGCATTAACTACTTCTACAACGTCGCATCAACTCGGTATCTCGACAATAGCTACATCGACTCAAAGCTTCGATCATAGCTTCGTCTGTGGCTTCGACCATGTGCTACACCATAGGAGTGCTCCGATAGATGCTTTGGACAAGCTAGTAGCGGCACTTAGCCCCCTGGAAGACGATCTTATGGATAAGAGGTCCTTCTTCGATGCGTTGATCGCAGTGAAGCTGATCATGTACTATGGGAAGTACATCATGAAGTGTATGCTGGGCATCAAAGTGGGCCAAAGACATATTATAGTGTCCGACTCGCGGGATACAATTGGCCCAGTATCATGGCTGATTGCCTCAAGGTGGCCAAATCATGTCATGGTTGCCAGATTCACGACGAATTCAAGTATATGTCACCTACTCTTCTTCACCCCACTATTCCCTCATGGCCATTCGACGCTTGGGAAATCGACGTTATTGGGCTCATTGACCTGCCATTGGACCGGGGGCATGTTTTCATACTAGCTACAACTGATTACTTCTCCAAATGGGCAGAAGATGTACCATTGTGAGAAGTAAAAGGTGACAACGTGATCAACTTCCTAGAAAGGCACATTATATACTGCTTTGGGGTTTCGCATCGTTCTAACGATGGTAAAGCCTTCATATCGAAGAAGATGCAAAGATTCATAGCCAAGTACAAAATCAGGTGGACGTACTCCACTAGTTGCTACTCTCAACCATTGTAACATCCCATTTTCAAAACTTTGTGCCAATGTAAAATTCAAGTTATGTTAAAGAAATAAAAGTCTTTAATTCTCAGTTGGTTATTTCTTTTTGCTTTCAAAAAGAAAATTTAAGAAGTGCAAAAGTAATTTAAATGAAAGCCTTGTTTTATCTCCAAAGAAGCAATTCAAAGTAACCTTTTAAAATCTAGAATCTAAAAATTTTATTAAAAAATTAGAAGATTTCAGAGGAGCAAAATTTGTGTTTAATCTTTTAAAAGAAAAAGAAGAAGAAGAAGATTATGTAAAGAAACTAAGCAACCCCCCAGCCAATTCTGGCTGCCCATCCTCTTCTCCACTCTATCCCAACCGCCCATCTCCTCTCTTTCTCCCCCTTCTTCTTCCTGGCTGCAGCGCCCTCCTCCCTCTGTCCTTGCTGCCGCTTGCCCTCCTCCCCTCAACCACCCGCGCTAGCGAGTAATTGTGGTGACAGCCCTCACCTTCAGTGCCCGACCGTGGCAGACCTTGGGCACGCCTCCCTAGCCCGCAATTTCAGTGCTGCCCTGCCGTGCACGTCGCTCGTCGTCCCCCCTCCTATGCGCTGCGTCGCCGTGGTACGCCCCGGTCACGCCAGTCCCGTCGGTGTCGCTTAGCCCTACACCCTACACCGCACGCCCTTGCAACCGCTGGACCAAGCACCGCATCACCCACATTTACTCGCGCCCAAAACCATCGGTCACCACGCTCGCACTGTGGCCGCACGGCGCTGACGTCGCCCGCGCACCCGGCGCCATGCCGCTCTGCTCCCCGGTGTCTTCTTTCCCCTTCCCCGGCCTCTATAAATGGCGCTGCTATCTCACCGCACACACCCCCACCAAGCTCGCCAGAGAACTCCTCTCCGCCGACTCCTCTGCCGTGTGCGCCCGTCGGCAAACCTCACCGTCAAGAGCCACCGGTCGACGCCAGGACCCATTGGGCCTCTCCCCGCACTTGTTCTTGTCCCCTCTTTCTTCTTCCCCCATTTAATCGACATTTCCTCCCCTGCAGGCCGCCGGCGAGCCTTTTCTCCACCAATTTCGGCGTCGGTCCCCGTCGGCAGCCCGCTGAGTCTCGGGCTGATTCCCTGCGCGTGGAGCACTGCTAGGCACCCCGAACTCCATCCCCAACTTGCCGAGCCCTGCCTCCCTCCCCAGTGAGCCGGCACCATCATCCTCCTCGCCGTCGAGACCTCTCCCGCCGCCAACCCTCCCAGCTTCACTTCGGCCGCCGCTTGGACCCCAGGTGAGCTCAGGACCTCCCGAAGATGCTTCACCACAAAGGAATCGAACTCCCATGGCCCGAGACGCCGGCGCCCAATCCCCCTGTTGCGGCTGCCACCCTGCCCGCCGCTGGTCACCGTTCGGCCGAACCCGGCCAATTCCTTTTTCCCCAAGGAGCACGCGGGGCTGCGCAACCCATTTTGCCAGCATCGTCGCACCGCTGTGGCCCTCTCCGCCGCCGGCTGGCTCCGTCTTCCTCGCGGCCAGGATGAACAAGAGGAGGGAGCGCTCAGTGCACTAATAGCTGTCCTAAGGCGACTATTTAAACATGGTATTAATGCTGCTGTTAAGCGCGGGCCCGCATGTCGGTTGCGGTACAGCCGCATTCACCCGAGCGCTGCTCACTCCCCCTCGAGCCCCATCTGTCAGCGGCTCATACCCTCTCTCCTCTTTTATTTTCTGAATTTCCAAGACTTTAGAACTTTGAGATGCTATAACTTCCTAACCATAACTCCGAATTTGACGAAACCAACTTCTAAATTTTTTTAAAATCAAGACCTGCCTAATGGTTCTAGTTTGGTTCAGTTTTATCTTATTTGGTATTTACTCTGCGCTCGTTCTTTTGTGTTACATTTCCGGTTCTTTCGTCCGAGTAGAGTTCGAAGACGCGAACGAGCCCCAGACCGAAGCAGCACAAGACCCCCAAGCTCTTGATCCAGGCGAGTCAATACTTTGATCATTTTGTGCCTATATTTTATGTGAGGATATGTTCATTTCAACTGTTACAAATTGCATGCGTTATTTTATGTGCCAAAAATATGTTACTCTTAAGGTAGCTAACAACCTTGTGCCTATCTAATAATGAGATACCCCACCAGTAACAATTGAACTCACCTGATCATTGTCGCCCTAGATGTAAACGATAACTATGGTAGTTATAAGTCGTATTATTGCCATGCTAGTTTGTTAAGTCCAGGGTTCTAGCAACCCTGATCATCATCCTTTATTCATGATAACTTGTTTTGGGACAGTCATGGGATGTACATGGTTGAATACTTATGTTAATTTGTGTTATGCCTCTCAAAACCCTAAAATCTGCTATACCTGTTTGGGCGGGTGGAAAGAATGGTGGGTGTGGATGTAGCACAGGGTTTGTGGAATGAACCGCCCAGACAACTTAAGGACTTAATCCTGTGTGGACCCTTCCGTGTACAACAGTACAACTACAAGCTGGCATACTGTAGGCTTGGTTGAATAATTTACTAGACTCTCTAGTCATCTCACGGAGAATGTGTGTAGGTGGGTACTAAAAACCCCACATGGAAAGGGACACCAGATGTAGGTGACGCTGCCTAGGCTAGCATATGTAGAGAGTGGGTCCGACTACGCTAACCTATGGTAGACATCCCGCACAACCTATGGAAGCAACCCCATAGGAGTGACATACTAGAGAGCGAGGTATTGTAAAGGCCTCGTGGTAGTCTCTCGATCTACATGCCTAAGGAATCATGTAGAACCGTCGGGACGATTATCTCTTGTGGGTAAAGATGTACAGTCTCTACAGAGTATATTTGCACAACTATTCGAATAGCCGTGCCCACGGTCAAGGGCGGACATGGAAATCTTCCTCGAGTTAGTTCTATTTCAAAACTTTTGAGGTTGGGAATGAAAACCTGTCAGGCGGATGTAACCTGACTTGGGTAATTTTTCCTGGAGGGATGTACTCCAGTGCTGGTACCTAGGTGGGAGTAACTTGCTAATCAAAAGTAAGCATCGGTGGATGGAACCATGTAATCGGTGGATGGAACCTACCCCATTATAAATTATTGCATACTTTAAATTATCAAATCATGAGTTCTTGTAAAATGCTAGGTCATAGGGACTTTTAAATTATGGTTATTAAAAATTTGCTTTAAGCAAATAAAAGAACCTGAGCCACCCTTGCTTAGCCTTGCATCACTAAATATATGCATTCTGTGTGTTGGCTCACGGAGCACGTTGAAGTCTGCTCACCCTCGCTCTTAACCCTCATCAGAGGCTGGGAACCAAGAGCACTACGCCTACCATGAGGATCAGGATGCCGGAGGCCATGAAGATGGTGGATATTAGAATAGGCATCGATAGTCTCGCCTCTTGCCTCAATCCGGTTGACAGGCTAGTTTTGGTTGGTGCATCCATTATTAGTCAGGTCTCTGGTTAATAGCGGTGGCACCCAAAGTAGACCCAGTCACCTGCCTGTGGCATGTGGTGCCCCTACGCTTATGTATGCTTCCGCTTCCGCTCTTTATGTATTGTAAGACATTTGGCCTGACGGCTCTATTGTAAACTCGGCCCGACGCGGTCTATTTGAACTCTGGTATTGTAATGTATGGTTTTGTCATGTATGAAATGATACAGCGTTGTATCTGTGAGCATTATCTACTGATCCAGGGAATAATGCAGTGATTTCACAGAGGATTCCAGGTTAGTAAACTTGGGGTCCGACAGAGCTGGTATCAGAGCATACGACTGTAGAAACCTTAGCTAGACTGGTCACGACCTAAGGCCTGGTTAATATTTGCAAAAATTATGAGAAACTTTTACAAAATATAGCATAATACTGCTTTACTTAACTCTCTTAGTTTTAATACTCACCCGAACTTTCTTTTGTATTTTCTTCTGTTCTAACCTATTGGTGTTCAAAATTTTAGATGGCCGGAGCTCCACTAGCTGGTCCGTGGGATCACTTCTCCCATGGGGAAGACGAAGGGGAGTTCGTCAAGATCTTGCGGCAACTACTGCAGTATCTCGGGTACAGCCGCCCGCCCATTTTCAGGGGCAGGAGAGTTTGCACCCATAACATGGACTTGTGGACCATGGAGGTCTTCCTCTACGCGCGAGACGGCACCAGGGAGCTCCACTTCCACACTACCACACCAAGCCTTCACAGATGTACCTCACGGACGCTGTCCAGGATGCGGCACGTCTCGCTACAGCCCACCTGTGCCAGGTGCACGAGGGGAGGCTGCGACAGTCGCCCTTCATCCACTACCCTCGCATCCGCCAGGGGCAGTTCCTCCTAGATCGCCTTTACACCAGGGTGGACGACCCCCAGCTATCGCACCAGATCCAGCTGACGCAGGCAATGTCAGTCACCTATGCCTTCGCCCTGCAGGAGATTGGGCATCTGCGCATTCTCCTGACCGCTAGCCTGCAGCACTCGGACGTCCTCAGCGCCCAGTTCAACCGCTGCTAGGTCGCCCTTCAGGCGGCAGATCGCGAGAGGCTCGCTGCCGAGGTCGGACTTGAGCGCCTTCAAGCCAGGACCACCTACTCAGCTCTAGCACCAGTGCTAGCTCCAGCACTAGCACCAACTCCAACACGGTGCGGCTCAGCGCCGGCGCTCGGCCGCCGAGGACCCGCACCTGGCGGCGGCGCGCAAGAGCGTGCGCCCACCGCCCAAGGGCACCCTCGGAGAGTCCAGCAGTGGCGTCGTTCGTCTCGCTCCCGCTCCCCCAGCCACGACTCGAGCCCCTCTCGGTCCCGTTCTCGCACCCGGTCTCCCAGCATCAGTCGGAGTCATTCCTGTTCCCGCCTCCTAGGGGATTGCATCTTCTGCGGTAGGAACCACTCCCCATCCCCGGAGGTGTAGACTGCTGCAAGTTAGGCATAGTGTGTCCAGGCAGTCTCTTTTTGGTGTGCACGCACACTCCCCCAGTTGTACCCCCCTATGTACCCAGTTGGTAGGCGTTGTGTACCGATGTCATGACTTGTTGTAAGCCTGTGTGTTGTGCCCAGCTGTCATGTAACACCTAACCCCCCTAATGTAATGAACTATCCTAGGCATAATGCCATGTGTTTTATTGCCTTTTCTTTGTTCAGCTGTCTGTACCCTAATAGGGGGCTAGCAAACCCTTCTATATGCCTTTCCCTCCTTCTTTTAGCCTCTAAAAAGGCTCTAGATTGTTTCCAGATGGCTCCCAGGAGGGCTGTTGCTCATGGTAGAGGTCAGGCACCAGGGGCCGCAGCTCGTGGAAGAGGTCGAGGCAGAGGCCGTGGGTTGAACTTGCCACCACCACCCCCAGCACCCCCAACCATGGCACAAGTATTGGCACAACAAACGCAGATCCTCCAGGCAATGCTTTCCAGCCAGCAGACCAGTGCAGCCAGCCGCAACTCCAAGTTATCTGACTTTTTGAGGACCCGACCAATGACTTTCTCCTCAGCAAATGAACCCTTAGAAGCCAAAGATTGGCTACGTGATACAGAAAAGAAGCTTAAGCTTGCCCGTTGCACTAAGGAAGACAAGGTGGATTTCGCCACCCACCAGCTTAAAGGTGCCACCCACAAGTGATAAAAAACAAACCTGTGAGGATCATTTAGCCTATAAAGGTGGATGGCTATTCTCCAAAATCCTGATAAGTTGTGCCCTTCATAAATTAATGCAAGATATTTTGAAGAAGCGAGTTCAAGTTCCAATGTTAAGAAATTGCAAAAAAAATAGAGGAAGCAAAATTTATCCTCACAAGTGAAAAGGGATAAAAAAATCCCACTTCAAATGTTTCAAAAGTTCTTCAGCAATCAAAGGAGAAAATTCTACCTCAAGTCGAAGCAATTGGAAGGAGGAGGGTAGTCATTCACCTTCCTCAGTATAAGTAATGGCAATACTTCCAAGTTGTTTCCCAAAACCATTCTTCCTGTTTAAGCCTACCTAAGTCTCTTGGTTTAATGAGACAAAGTATTGGGATGTTCGCTGTCACTCAATAACACTACCAAGTTCTGACCGTCATGGCCTCTTGACGTCCAACAACTAAGTCCTTCAGCAAGCTTATCCGATGTCACTCCTATACATGATGCTTGATGGGAAAGCCACATGCAAAAAAATCAATTTTTTTACATCAAACAACTTGCATATTCTTTTGCACATGTATGCCAAGCAAGGTTTCAAGTAGCCGGCTATAGCCACCGCTATAGCCGGATTTAGCCTTTGGGAAGGCTAAGGGCTAAGAGAATTCAATTTTGGCGCTAAACAGTGTTTGCCGCTATTAGCCGGATTTAGCCCGCTAAATCCGCTAAATGGACTGCTATTTAGCCCGCTAAGGAGGAAAAAACATGAAGTGGGCCGATTCGGGGCTGGCCGTCTGGCCCAAACTCTGTGCTGCATAAGCGTAACCCTAGCCTCCTGCTATAGCCACCGCCGCTCACAGCCTCACACCAGTCACTAGGCCGCCACGCCTGTGTCGCCCGCCGCCGCCCGCCCTCCCAAGCCCGTGCCGCCGCCGCTGCCGCCACGCCTCCGCCACGCCCGCTTGCTTGACCGCGCGCACTCCCGCACGGTGCACTCCCGCGACTTCGCCCAGCCGCCGCCGCCCGCACGCGCCCACGCACACCATCCTTGCTTGCTGCAAGAATGACCAGGACGCCATCGCCTAGGTGAGTAGATCCCGTTGGTGGCGGCAGCTGAGGAAGACCATGTCCCAACCAGAGCAACAACAAGGCAAGTTTTACACTTTTACTCTCCTCTGTTCCAGTGTTCTTCTTCCTTCCTTTGCTCCATTCAGACTTTAGAGATTGAGAGGTTTTAGTTTGAATAGCTAGCATGTTAGTGCAAGGATGCTCATATATTACAAAATTGAATTAGGTTCAAGTTATTGTCATCTATTTGTTAGCTAATTTTTTTCGGATTGCAATTGCATAGGCGGCCTATCCAGCGCTGCCTCTGTTTCAGTAACACAAGGGGCAGTAGCACAACCTGCTATCAACTATGATGACCCTACATGGGCTCACTGTATTTGCCTAGATTGAAGAAGAAGCATTCGCTGAAGTGCAAGTATTGTGACAAGGTCGTCAATGCTGGAATTACTAGAATGAAATACCATCTTGCTAACATTGCTGGCTTCAATGTTACCAAGTGCAAAAAGGTTCCAACTACAGTGAAGGAGGAGATGGTGGCTTTGCTTACAAAGAAGACTGTCGAAAAGGAACAGAAAAAGAAGGAAAAGCAAAGGACCAGAGATGAGATTGACCTAGATCATTCAGATGGTGGTAGTGAAGAAGATTCTGACAATGGGAATGAGGTTATTGTGCTAAAGTCAAGAAGGGAATCTGGTAGCTCTAGTGCTACTGCTGTGACTACGATAGCAAGTGGCTCTATTGAGAAGTTCTACAAGTCGTGTTCTATGGAAGAGACTATTCAGAAGAATAAGGTTCAAACAAAGTTGTCAACTCAGCAAAGAGAAGAGAGGAGGGATAGAGCTTGTGAGTATATATGCCAGCTTTTCTATGAAGCTAGCATTCCACACAACATGGTCAATCTTCCAAGCTTTGCCCATATGCTTGAGGCCATTGGAGCCTTCGATAGAGGACTGAGAGGGCCTAGTCACTATGAGATGAGTGGACCATTCCTACAAAAAAGGAAGCAAAAGGTTCAATCTTCTAATTCTGCTAATTCAGAAGATGAATAGATAAGTGGAATGCACTTATAAAGTTATAATTGCACATGCTCAAGTGTCTTTGTGCCTTTGTGACTTTTATGCCTTTATGATTTATCAGTTTAGTTTGTGAGTTTATTTGGAGAATTATGGATTGTAATCTATTGAACTTATGTGTTTGTTTGATAATGTCCTGAAGGAATGCACTATGCCTCACTATTTGCTGCTATGAATGTTTTTGTATGCTAAAATATCATTGATTATATGCTTGTATGTGCATAAAACATTGAATTATGAGTTTTTTACATATACTTTTACTAATCCGCTAAATGAGGCTATAGCCCGCTATAGCCTTTGTAACCTCTGCGGAACCCATTCGCTAAATGTCTTAGCCGACTATTTGAAACCTTGATGCCAAGTACAACCTTCGCTACCATACAAGTGCACTATGTGAATTCTTGCAAGAAGACAAATCATGAAACACGGTTATGATGACTTTGCCTTCCATTGAAGATCATTAGGGAAGGAGAAAGATCTTAACCTCAACACTGCCAATGGCATCCTAGCATCCAACTTTTATATGTCAATATACATTCAAGGCATCAAGGACAGCATCACCTGTGCATCCATCAAACACCGACTCTATTCCGGTGCGTCCCATACTACTTGAGCGTAAATCGGTAACCGATGGCATCACAGTGCCTCATCTCCTACATCAACAACGCTGGGGGCAGCACCGACTCCTCCTGATATATACTGCCAATGGCATCCTGGCATCCAATTTTTTTTCTATGTTAACATATATCAAAGGCATGAGGGACAACATCATCTCTGCGTCCATTAAACATCGACGACATTCCAGTGCGTCCTTGTGAGTGACCATCATCACTTGTGAATCCTCGCAAGTAGCTATATAGCATTTCCCCATATGACTTTTTGAATATGGTTGATTGTACTCAGTCTTGCTATAATCTCCATCACAACAGATACCAGAAGAAAAGAGGATGTTGCAAGTTTTCATGTTTGGGTTACAACCGCACTCAAGCGTTCCTGTGGAGTTTTCTTCGGTTCTTCTGAATGTAAGTTAAATTTTGGGCTTGGACGCCCATGTTATTGCTAAAGTTGACTGTTAAGTCATATTTTAATCAAATTAACTTCTTTTAAATGTTCATGAGCAGGCATGATACTCCTTCAATCCGCAACTGAACTCCTGGGCTGTTGCGGATTGTACTGTAAGTTCAATATGAAGTTTGAATCTATTGCAACAGTCCAATGGGAAATATATAGGAATACATGGACTCAAACCCTAAAATAGGAAAAGACCTAAATACCCTTAACACCCCCTCCCCCTCAAATCTAAGGCGTATGCAATAGCATTACATTTGAAAAGGGTTGACACTCAAATAGGAAAAATCTAAAGTCCATGTCTCGAAGATGTCGTCGTAGCGTGCGGCTCTTGGAAAATTGTGTCGAGTACCAACCATCCGGAATCGTGCAACAACCTAGAAAGCACAAAGTGCAAGGGCTATTGAAGTAGAGGTAAGTGGGAGTAAAGTCATCTGCGGTAACATGATGAAAAGGATGTGGAATATGACACAAGTAGAGAGCTGTCAAATCAAGATAAAGAGGGAGATAGAAGCATAGCGACATCGATCAAAGCCCGAGAAGGTGACGATGCAGTGCATAAGAAGCGCAATGGAGGCACAGTGCAGAAGAAACATGGCGAGCTTAAAAGCTTGGGGCTGTGACTCAAAGAGAAGCGGCAGCATCATAAAAACTTTTACGATCTACAGCGGCTCAAGGAGAAGAGCGGCGGCTGCTGCTATGCAAAAGGAAGGAGAGGACCACATTCGATCCAAGAGGATGAATTATCACTAGCAAAACAATCGGCTGACTGACAAAGATCTTGTGAACTCATACGGCATTGACAAACTAATAGAGAGATGGTAACAGATTTGGATCGACACAATGAAAGATGCAAAATGAAAAGGACTCAAAAGAAAAATGACTCACAAGCCATGGATTCTAGCAGTCAAAAGAGCCAGCTAACAATTCACCAAACAAAATCTCAATTCATTCTTTCTCCAACTCCCTCCTATCATTTCTTCCTTAGTGCCATTTCACCTCCCCACTTTCCTCCTCCATAGCTTGACTCCTCGCAAGCCCAGCTTCTCATCTCCTCACCTCCCAACGGCGGCGGCAGCGATGCAGATGTCGATGGCAACCACTGACGCACCGACAGCGGCAGCACCACACCCACACCCCCACGGGCTGCCGGCGCCACATGGGCATGCGCACAACCACCACATAGGCGTGGGCGGCCACAGGCGCACACAGGCAGGGGGCGCCGACGCGGGCTACGGGCAGCGATTGGAGCTAGCCAAGAGGAGCGGTGATGACATGGCCCGGGACAAGCTGGCGCGGTGGTGACAGCGTGGCCCGGATGGAATACGCAGCGCCAAAAACTGGAGGGGTCGGTGCAGATGGCCCGACAGCAGAGTCGGCAGCGGAGAGGGACCGCCAGATCCAGGTGCATCGAAGCCGGATCTGTGCCGGTGGTCGCCTAATCCGAGGCGGCAATGGTAGGATCTGTGGCGGTGGCAACTAGATCTAAGGTGGCGGTCACCAGATCCGAGGCGGCAACGGCCAGAACCGAGGTGGTGGTTGTTGAATCCGAAGCGATGGAGGCGGCCGAAAGGCGACAGTAGCAGTGGTGGCCAGATCCACGTGGGGAGGGTCGGAGGCAGCCAGATCTAGCGTAGTCCGATGGCATGGAGCGCGAAGAAGGTCGGAGGCAGCTGGATCCGGGTGGAGGAAGATCGGCGGCAGCCAGATCCGAGGTGGACATGAGCGCATGCGCGGGAAACGGCGGCGTGCGAACAAGACAGCTAGCGGCCGGGAGATAGCCACCCCCGGGAGTGGGGATGCTCCTCCCAGGGGCAGCGCAGCGGAATCGAGTCGGCCAGCGGCGGTGACGGTGGCTAACCTTACTTTGATACCATGTAAGTTTAATATGAAATCTGAATCTATTGCAATAGCCCAAGGGGCAATATAGCTTGCAACAATAGGGTATTATTATATTTTAGCTAGAGTTTCCAACAACTGAATTCACAGAGTGCATTTGGACGAACACACAAGTTAACAATTACTTTATGCACCAAATTGCCTTGGAATCCATATATATATATATATATATATATATATATATATATATATATATATATATATATATATATATATATATATATATATATATATATATATATATATATATATATATATATATATATATATATATATATATATATATATATATATATATATATATATATATATATATATATATATATATATATATATATAATCAATATAAGCCATGGGTTTCGACCCTGCTGATCACATTGTTATGTTTTAACCTTGCAGTATGGAGTTGCTTTATTTCTCTGGACGGTCTCGGATCAGGGTCATCCTATCAGGCACAAACTTGGGCAATGTGAATATCATTGTTTGAAGCATATGTATATTACAGGATTTAAAGGGTTAAGCGGCCAACTTGAATTACGTCTACATGTTGTGGAAAATGCTCCTGATCTTGAGGTTTTAACTATAGAGAGAATTGAATTAGAGAATGAAGTGGATTCAATGTTTAAGATTCATAGTACATTGCACGAGTGTGCTGCTAAGAATGCTCGAAATTCTGCTCTGATCGCTCGAAATTATCTGGGTGAAAAACTTTTGCCAAAGACAAAGCTTTGTATTCTTTAAGACTACTTCAGAGAAGTGGGCACTGTATGCAAGCGGTGTGAGTAGTTCTTGTATTAAACAAGTTCCCAGGTAAAGATGTAAATGGATATGGTGTTAGCGTGGTGAAACCGTGAAAGCAAGTTTTGTAAATAATATTTGTATATATTTCTTGATTGCCTTTCTGCTCCATGATGCAATGCAAGTCAGTTTCCTGGTGTTACTTTTGGGGAAAGGAACACTACCTCTGTTGTCTTGCATCTAACCATTAATTCTTGCAATGGGTACTGGAAACAAGAGGTAATTCTTCCCTCTTAGAAGCTGCATTGACTCTTGTGCCAACTCTTCAGTTCCCATTATTGCTAAATCTTTCTGTGTGCCACCTCTGAAAATACTGCAAACATAAGACTTCTTTTCAGTAGAATCTACATCCAACTGGCGAACTGATACGGTCCCATGTACTACCACGCCATTCGTTTGTGGTACTTCTTCCCTCAGTCGCCTTCTATCCCAACATAATGTAATAATCGCCTTTGTGTCGTTCGGTTGCTTTATCGTTTTTGCTATAGACCTTTCTTTCTCCTCTTCTGCTGTTCTAGCCTTTTTCTGATCCAGTCCCCTCCTCTGCTGTTCTAGCCTGGGTCCTGGTCTCCCTTCGGTTTTCAGGCCTTGTCTTGTACCAACTCTGCTTAATGAATGAAATGCAGCGCTCATGCGTTTTGGAGAAAAAAAAAGAAGCTGCATTGACTCTTGTACCGACTCTTCAGTTCCCATTATCGCTAAATCTTTCTGTCTACCACCTCTGAAAATACTGCAAACATAAGACTTCTTTTCAGTAGAATCTATATCTAACTGGGGAACTAATACGGCCCCATGTACTACCACGACATTGGTTTGCGGTTCTGATTTACAAATTACTCCAAAGTCTCAAGTTGGTGTTGTTTTGTGACTAGAAAGAAAGAAAATTGTAGGATCGATTCACACTAAGATAGGCAATCAGAGGGGATGAATGATTACGGAAACTAAAAATAAATTTTAAGATTCTTCCCTAAACACAAAACCTATTTAAGCCTCATTTAAAAATTCTGGACAGAATAATGTACTCTCACTAAAACTGATCCCGATAAAAAACCGTAACTCCGATTAATCTCTGTAAGACCATGTGACTAGGTCTAGGATTTTTATGATGATGAATAATTGACAACTTGGCTTAGTATTGTTATTCGAGGCATGTGCGTGTGTGCGTGGACTAATATCGGTCAAGTTGGTGAGAACTTGTGCCGGGAAAAATGTTCTTTGGTCTTTGCATGTGCAGGTTGGGCGTGGAGACGGTCATGGTCGGTGACGAGGAAGACCGGGACTAGGAGGGGGAAATCTGAGGTCCAGGCGGTCGAGGATGTCACGAGGTGGTCGGGCTCATGCTGGAGCACATGGAGATCAAAGGTGGATGATGTGTGGAGAAGATACAGGAGGTGCGGTCCTGGAGGCTTCGACGCGCGATGAGTTGAAAAATCGGAAGTGTGAAAACCCGTGTTAGGAAGGGTTTTGGGTCCCTTAAAAATCAGTGGGCCAAAAGCCTAGTTGAGTTAAAAAGGCTCAGGTTTAATTGGACAAGTTGTTTTAGGGTTTCTAGTAGAGATTGATTCGTAAACGGTCGTCCGTGTAAAATACGGAGACGGCGGCTGTTGCGTTACGCGGTAGGGATATTTTAGGTGAGGTTGGTCGTGATTTTTGGTTATTTGAGCGAACCAAAAAGAAAAATTGAGCGGCGGCCGGACGCTTTGACGGAAGTTACGTGCATGCATGTATTTTGGATGGACGTCCTGATGGATAATTGAGGCGTGGAGTCGGCTTCTACTTGATTTGCTTTGCGTCGTCCCTTTTCGATCTTGTGCGACGTCTCCTCTCACCGATCGGTCTGCTACGTTTTCTGCAATGTTTGCTTTTTGTGTTCAGGCAGTCGTGAGCGGCATGGCATGAGATTGATTTTTTTGGATATGCTGGCCAAGACTTGGAAGCTTTGCCTGCAGGACTTTTCTCCGGCCGGAGCAAGGTAATTAATATTGCTAATTAACTTTTTGGTTTTGCATGGCCGTATGGGTTCCAATTAGTTGATAGCTAGTTAAATTTTGGGGTTATGCATGGCAGTTGCATGCATGTATTATGAGCGGCTGGATGTTTTGCATGCTGCGGCCGGCGAGATATTTTGTGACTAGGGAGGAGATTAAGAGTGTTAATTAGTCTTTGTGTTGGCGGTGGCTAGCCGAGAGTTACGATACAAGTGCAATCAGTTTGTTTACTGTTTAAACAAAAAAAATAGCGGCAACTTTGAGTTGTACTAGGTTTTCTAGTGAGAACAAAAGTTGGCCGAGGCTTTTGTTTCTTTATCTTCTATTTTTCAGATTAAAATTAAAAGACAGGAAAATTTGAGAAAAAGCCTCCGCTAGACATTGCAATCATTCACCCCCCTCTGATTGCCATCGTCGATCCTACAATCTCAAACTTTGTCAGAATAAACTAGAGAAAATTATTGAACTAACCCAACTGGAATTACGTCAATCGGAGGTCTAGAACTTGAGATATAAAATAAACAAGATTGCTGATGCAGATAGTAACGAGAATAAATTAAGCCCTAATTATGCAGCTAAGCAAAATACGTAAGAAATTAATTAACCAAACTTTCTAGAACACAAAAGCAAAGACAGCAAAAGATAATAATAATAATAATCTTCAATTATTTGAACACAGCGAAACCGAAACACAAAAACTCTAATCTCATAGCACCCAACCTCCTAATTACTTCTCTCTCCTAATCATGTCTAATCACAAAAGACAATACGGCAAATTAATCACAGCACTTGGCTAGGACATGCATGCTCACCTACCTTTGAATACATGCACAAAAATCACAACGTTACCTGTTCAATTCGGTTAATGCATGAACTGATGCCTATGCTCCTGTATGTGTAGATGAAAGATCAACACTTTGTGTCCGTACCTTTGCTGGTGAAAGAGTCCAGCTACAACGCATAGATGCGTGTCTCAGTTGCACACGTCGGCTAAAGAATTACCGAGGACGACATGCATGACCGAGATATGGACGAGGCGCTATCTCCGCACGCGCTAGCGAAACATTGCTCTGGCAATTTCTTTTAGCGTTGAACTGGCTTCACGTAGATTGAAGATGGCAGATGATGCGTTGATACACGCGTCACCTGAGACGAGTAGCGACGACGCACCACGGGATTGAATTTTCTTTCCGAATAGATCTTTTATTCCTGAATTATGGTGGCTACAAAGTGCTCTCCTAACACCCCTAAATCCTAGCACAAAATTAGCCTCTCCAAAAGCCACACCCCTAAACAAAACCAGCCGCCTCTATTTATCTAGTGCTCTCCTCAACCGACTCCAATACGACATCAACCCTAATACAATTCATTCTAGGCCTTTTTGCCTCAACCAAGCTTTTTGGCCCACTACTTTTCAAAGAACCCAAAACCCTTCATAACATGGGTTTTTCTAATTCTTTTTACGCTTCCGATTTTTTCAGCCTTCCACGTGTCGAAGCCTCCAGGACCGCACCTCCTGTATCTTCTCCACGCATCATCTCCATGCGCATTGTTCTCTAGCCTGAACATCTCGCATGACATCCTTGACCGATAAGACATCAGTTCCTCCCTGAACTTAGTCCCGAAACCTCAGTTCCACCCGAACCTAGTTTCAGTCCCGTCATCGACCATGTTCCGCCTCAAGCAACACCTGCACATGAATAAACAAACAACCACGTACGAGCACAAGTCCACGACCTGACTCAAGTCAATCCGCACAGTACCTCACACGAGCGTATCATGCAACCTATCATATCACCATGCTATCACAAGCATATAAAGAAGCAATACACCATAAATAATACAGTAATACCATAACCAACGTTGTCAATTATTCATCATCTAAAATAACATAGACCTGGCCACATGGTCTAACAAAAATAGAGAAGGTCGAGAGAGAGGATGGAGTGGCCGGCCAAGCGACTGCATGAAAGTCGCCCTCCCGTTGGGCGACTTTCATGCAGTCGCCCCCCCTTAGGCGACTGTATGAACCCCGTGATTGTTTTAAATTTTGTGAGTTTTGTAGTTTTAAACTGGTAAAAAATGTGATAGAATTGTAATAAAAGTTTATATTCATTGTATGTTGTAGGTGCGTAAAAAATTTTAAAAACTTTTTTTTACGAAAGATTAACCCTAGAACGGTCGGTACATACATTGTTAAGTGACATACGTTGAGAATTCCTGTGCCGAGAACCGGTATGTTAATATTTGTTAGATGACTTGATATATGAATGATTGAATGCGAAAAGAAGAGATAATAGACTTGTTTGAATTTAAATAAACTTTATAATATAGTTGTGAGTAACATGCCGCGTATTTTTTCATTACATTCATAACATATAGGATTGGCAGCACCCCTCACTCGCCACCCTGAGGTGCTCCGTCACCGCGTCCGCGTCCTCCCGTACGGCCCCGCTTGGCCGTCCTCCGGTGCAACAGGTGACGACACTCCGAGAAAGTAAAACGTGCGGGAGAGTGTCGCACCCGCCCCTGCGCTGATGGAGTCAGCTGCACCTCTGGTTGTGTGCCCTTCGGTGCACCAGGGAGGGCACTACCGGAGAGAACCTCCGGTGCTGCGTCGGAGGATGGCCCGGGCCAGTCCGCAAAAAACTGGTCTACATCGTTGGGGCCCGGGGAGACACCATGTGCGTGATGATGGTAAGGACCTGCAATAGTAATATCGTTAGTTCGTTGCATGTCACCTTGGGATAAAAACTAGATCGGACAATGCGTACTCGCAGTTGGCGCCATCGAGGTAGGATAAGGGGTGTACATCTCAGAGTACACCCCCTGCGTGTGAAAGCCGGGGATGTGCGGAGGAGACGTGAAGAACTGCTGAGGTGGTGTAGGAGGTCGTGCCCAGGCAGAACCTCCTGGCTGCTTCGGGTGAGGTGGTGTAGGCCGTGTCCACGTACTACCTCCGGAGTAGTGCCACGCTGGTCGGGATGGCACTGGTGGACGACCCATCGGAGCACTGGGCGTGGGTGTAGAGACCGTCGGTAGCCTCGTGCAGGACAGCAAGCTAACGATACGTCTACACCCGGCCTCCATCCGACGCGCAAAACTGACGGCCTCCTCGTGGGTCAACTCCGCACCTGTGGTGACCCTCTGTAGCACTGCGGCGGAATCGGTCCACAGCGTAGAACCGACGTCAGTCTGGACAAAAAGACATAAAAGGGTCCATCATCGAAACGATATTGCCATTTGGGATTCTTTGAAATTACATGTAACGTACCGCGATGTGAGCGTCGCGCGCGAGATGCGCGGGGTACGTGTTTGTCGGAGCGGCGATGTGTGTGGTAGGCGGGTCTACAACATATACGAGCCTGGTACTGTACGCGCCTGGTACCAAATTAGGTACTCCGCGTAGTCCGCGCATGTCGTCTAGCACAGGTCGTCCGAGGCTGAAGCGCTCGAACGACCACAACTGCAGCAGCAGGGGACAGCCCGTGAGGATCGAGTTCGCCTTGATCCTCGTGCACGCATCGCACAGGGCGCGGTACGTCGCGGCAAGTACGCCCGATCCCCAGCTGACCTGGGGGGCTCGCCATCCGCGATCGCCCTCACATAAGCGATAAGGCGCGCATCCACGGAGTTGCTGTGGCTAGTGGTGAAGAGCACCCAACCAAACAGCCACAGCACGTACGCCTCCAAGTGGTGCGAGACCTGGTAATCGTTTACCTGTGGATCCATGCGCTCTACCTGAATGCAAACAAGTTGTCATTAGTATGTAATAGCACAAATAAAAGCTTCGAAGACACGATCGATTTTAAATACCACGTACCCGGTACTGTGCGAGCCACCTCAGCGTCGGCCCATGGGTCTGACCCTCTTCGAAGATGTGGTGGTCATCGGCCGGTGGAACGACCCCCTTGAATCTGCCGAGCAGGTCAGCGCGCCACTCGGCCGGGGCCTCCGGTAGGAAGACAGCGCATCCCGCGATCGGAAGGCCAAGGAGCAGGGACACATCCTGCAAGTGGAAAGTGTGCATCTCGGGCTGCCAACGGTCCACCAAAGCCGTCAGCAGGGAACGGTCGAACGGGAAGCGTCAAGATCGCTCCACGCCCGCCTCGTCCCCGCACGCGGCCAAGGCGGCTCCATCCTCCTCCGTAGCCTGCACCATCCGGGCAAGCGGGAGTAGCCCGGCATCCGCAGCCTGCAAACAAAGTGAAGGTCAGCACAGAACGTTCTTACGGCAGCACTAAAACGCTGGCGTAGTGCAAACCTGGCAGTCCAACGGGGGTCGAGTCCTCAGGCCACACGAGGTGTGCGTGTCTGGACCACTCCCAGCTTAGGCGGCTCGTCCGTGCTCCCCGGTGGCGGCACACGACGGGAAGCGCGATGCGCGCGGTCCACGTGCTTGTCCAACAGCGGGTACCGCCAGTCGGAGTCACGTCCATCACGAGTCATACCTGCAAAATTTGTACACTAAATTTTCTACATGTAAATATGTACACTAAATTTTCTACATGTAATTTCGACACTAAATTTTGTACATCTAAATTTCTACACTAAATTTTCTATAATAATACATCAAAAATACTATACATAAATTTGTACACTAAATTTTCTACATCTAAATTTCCAAACTAAATTTTCTACAATAATGCATTAAAAATGGTATACAAAATTTGTAAATTTTCTACAATAATACATAAAAATTCTATACAAAATTTCGACACTAAATTTTCTACATCTAAATTTTCTAAACTAAAATTTTCTAAACTAAATTTTCTAAACTAAAATTTTGTAAACTAAATTTTGTAAACTAAATTTTCTAAACTAAATTTCTAAACTAAATTTTCTAAACTAAATTTCTAAACTAAATTTTCTAAACTAAATTTCTAACACTAACAAAAAATACCTGGAAATCGTGCTCTCCCTCTTCTCTTCTCCTCCTCTTCTCTTCCTCTCCCTCTCCTCATCTTCTCCTCTCCCTCTCCTCTTCTCCCCCTCCTCTTTTGCCCCTTCTTCCTCTCCTCTTCTCCTCTCTTTTCTCTTCTCTTCTCTTCTCTTCTCTCGCGCTCGCTCGGGTATGAGAACAGTGTGCCCGGTGGCGGCCGAGCACGGTGCGGTTTTAACCCACCCACAGTCGCCACACGGTTGGGCGACAGGATTGTAGTCGCCCAATGGTGGGGCGACTGCATTTAATCGCCCAACGGTTGACAGATTGTCCAGCCGTCGCCGCTGGGTTGGGCGAAAGGCTCCAGTCGCCCAACCATGGGGCGACTAGTGCCTATTTTTATAAAAAAAATTTCCCGCGGGTATATTTCTGTAATTTCGAATAAAAAATGGATTATCCGTACAAAACATTCGATGCTTTGCTCCCTAGGTTATGCATTTTGTTTCTCAAATGGTCTGCTTTTGTAGATGGACATCTTCCCTAGGAGTTGTAATACTCCGAAAAACAGAAAAAGGAGAAGGATTTGGGCCCAATTGGCCTCGGCACAAGCCTGGGCATGCCCAGCTACAAAAGGGGGAGCAGGCAAGGGAAGCTGGAAAATGCAAACATTCTGTTGTTCTAGGCAAACGGTCAGCATGCTCTTACTACCCTGCTCAATGGGCTTCCGAACATGTGAAACCTGACTCTTTGTATCGCTCTTAAGCAACTAGAGGTTTGCTCTTCGAATAGCTTTGAAATAACCCAGATTTCACAAACAATTTGAATTGTCGTTAATCCGACATAAGCAGAAAACTTGCACACACACACACATGACCAAACACATTTTTATGAGTAGTAGTCCAAAACTCATCAAACATCATTCACATTAGGTGAAAATGGGTCAGCAACCCTCTACTCTCTAATGACAAACGACCAGTTATCTACGATTCCGCTACAAGTGGTACTCCTCAACTTCCTGATGAACGTGGGTGAATTTTGTATGAGTTGAGTGGCGTCAGCATTGTGAAAGCACTCATAAATCGCTCCACACTCATCTCGAGTGACATCTTCTGACACATCCACCATATAGTCAGGTTTCTGCTCCTGCTGCCACCGGTTGAGGAACTCCTTAGCCTCTTGCAGATTATGCACGACAAACAGCTCAGGGACTCTAATACTCGGCTCGTGCTCGGGCTCCTCGAGAAGAAAGCATGACAGCGTGTTGCTGAGTTCACCCGCTCTCCCAAGCTTCAGAAATCCTTCTCTGGCAATCTTTGCTTCGGTGTAGTAGGGCACGACATAGTCCAATGTGGTTTCACCTGTTTGAGTGATTACGTCGTGGTTGTCGCCGAGCCACTGTATCCCACGCCTGAGATTTGTCTTGAGGTTTCTGCCAAAAGTTGGTGGCTGCACGTACTGGGTCTCTGAAATGGTCAGAGCTCGTAGCTTGTCGTCCTAAGACTCCATCATCAGATTTGGCAAAGAGAAATACTCATCATTCCTTTTCATCAAAGCTGCACCAACAATGGCAGATTTAGGATTTTATGAATGGGTGTTCGCTAATTACATTGTGTTACATTTTTTTTAATGTATACTTATATTGGTTTATAAAAACTGAAGATAAAAGTCAAATTTCTAAGTCTATTGAAAGTCAATAACACTAAAAAAATTTGAAATAATAAACTAATACTAACACTTTATTTGGTAGCAGCACAATTACAAGTTTTTAGAGTAAAACTATTACAACTTTACTTGACAACATAAGTGTGCACTTTGTTTTTAAATAGATATTAACTTTAACCCACTTCTCTTTTCTTATTTTCTATGTTAGCATATTAAAATTTACTTCTCTCTAAGAATAACAATTAACATGGGCACTTTGACGAACATATTGCTTCCGAAAAATAAAATATAAATATTTATAAACCAAAACCAACTCTCCCAAATGATGTATATTTTGGATTGAAAGGATTATATAAATTATTGTGACCACTAGATTTATGACAATTGGCAGCATCAAATTCTTTCGAATAAAGCATCTAAAATATCTAGATATTTCTAGGAAAATATCTAGATTTAAGATCATGTTCATAGGATATCTAGATATTTCTAGGAACATCTTTTATGTAGATAAATCATCCAATATTCCATCCAGTAATTTTAATCTACAAATTAATATATGGTACTAGAAAATGATAAATTTACTAGATAGCCGGATTACAAAATTCATTGTTTAAAATCTATTTATCTGATCAACATAAATAAATATTGTACAGAAAACTATTGAATTTCTCTACAATTATCTAGTAGATGATATTTTTAAATTACTCTCATACAGTACCCAAAATTACAAGAGAAGAATATAGCAGATTACACTACTACAGACAATGTTATCATAAACGGTTTGGAATCGTCATCACAGACGGTTCCTGAACCGTCTGAGTTTATATGTCAGTGATAATAGGTGGTTATCACAGACGGCTCCCATGCCGTCTGTGATAACTTACAATACAGACAGTTTTTCGTAAAAATCGTCTGTGATACGCGACTATCATAGGCGATTTTTTTTATAAAAACCATTGACTATCACAGACGATTTTTGTTATTAACCATCTGTGATAGTCGAGTATCACAGACGGTGTTTGTTATTGATGGACCATGTGGTTATGACCCTATGTGTGTGATGAGTAATTGACATCGGTTTAGGAGAGTCGAGTTTGGTTTGAGTGGTTTGGACCTTGATGTTGCGAGGTGCAATCGGGCTCGGTCGGACTTGGTCAAACCTGGTCAAAGTGATTAGGATGCATATTTCGGTTGATTTGACAGGTTTAGGCTCTATCATGTGTAAGTGTGATTTGTTGATGCTATTATGCTTTCATGTATCGAGCGGTGCTATTTGATGTGTTTCTTATCTGTGATGGTTGCAGGATGTCGAGGCGGAGTCGTGGTCAGACACGAGGTGACCGGACTAGACACAGGCGGTGTCGAGGTCAGAACGGTCAGATGTGTCGAAGACGGCGGAGATTCAATGTGGTTGCGAGTCGTGAATGACAAGGAGCGCGGAAGCTTCCCGGAAGGTGCAGGAGGGGCAAATTGGTAATTTCGCAAGGCTGCACAAGCGGGAGACGGTTCCGTTCGGGTTTAGCGGGCGTAACAGGTGGAAGACCCGTTAGCCAAGGGCTATAAATAGGTGTTGGTGGCTGCATGCCCTCTCATGGCTTTGAGAGAGAGTTAGGGTTTGCTAGAGTCAAAAGAAGCTTTGAGAGTTTGTTTTGGCTTTAGGGTTTAGTTGGTGAGAGTGGTTGGAGAGAGGCAGAGGGTGTCTCTTCGTTGTCTTCTCTCTGTGTTTGTGTGTCTCCTCCAAGCATGTAGAGAGTGGGTGTGTTCTTGTGTTTGGGAGAGGGAGAGGATGGTTTGAGGAGCTTGTAATCCTTCTTGTTCTAATGTCCATGTGTATCAGGACTCCTCTGTAATCCTCTTTTGATTTGGAATGAAAATCTGAAATTTATCTCTCGTGCTCCTGTGTTCTTCGTTCCCTCTCTATTGATTTCGTGATTTTCTTGATTTCGTGTTGTTTCTTGTTGAGAAGGGCCAAAATGGGTTGCTCTTTGTTGGGATGATGCCTCAAGATCATTTGATCGATTTTCCCAAGAGCAAATCGCATTTAATCTCAGATTTAGCCTTTTGGTCTTCCTCTGTTCTTTGTTCATTTCTAGGGTTTTGATGCTTTTCTTGATTCCCTTCATGAGATGGCCTGATTCTTGGCATGTGAAGTCCAGTAGCTATTAAGTATCTATCTGCAAAGTTTCTTGGCCAAAGGATCAAAATTGAGATGGGAATTTAGGTTTTCGTGCTGCACTCTGAATATTTTCAGTTTTTGGGTCAAATCTCAAATTCTTGTTCTTGAGTTGAGTTTTCTTGTTTCCCCATGCTCCTCTGGCTATTTTGGTTGTAGCCTTGTATTTCGGGGCAGAGAAATCCAAAAGGAAGCCCCAAATTTCCTTGCAGTTTGGAGTTCTCATTTTTACTAAATTTTTCAGCTGCTGTTTGTTCTAAATCCCGAGGAGCGGTCAGACCGCTATTGAACTGGCGGTCAGACCGCATGTTGGCCGGCGGTCAGACCGGGGTAGAGGCGGTGGTCAGAACGGCGCCTACTGGGCGGTCAAACCGGCCTCAGTAGGGCGGTCAGACCGGCCAGTAGGTACCAATTAGACCGGCCCGTGGTTCTTGGTGGTTGTTGTTCTTGGTTCTCTCTGTTTCTTTGCTGCATCTTTCTCAAAAGAGTTTAGTAGAGATTCCAGAGAGCATGAATCCTTCTTCATAGCTTTGTAGCTATTGGAGAAGAGTACTTGAGGGGGTTATTTTTAAAAGTCGACATTCACCCCCCCTCTGTCGCCAACTACGATCCAACAGTTATTAACCGTCTATGATATGGTTCATATCACATATGGTTTGGTGTTCCGAACCGTCTATGATATGCACCATATCATAGACGTTTAATAATAAAAACCGTGTGTGATACCATTCATATCGCAGACGGTTTAGTGTTTGGTACATATTAAGCAACTATGAGTACAAAACTACTTAGCAAGTTCCTATGCCAAATGCAAGTATATAGATGCAGGGCTTGATATGGAAAGGTTTTAAGGTTCTTTTAGCAGGAAGCAAGTTTTATGATAAATATCGTAATTAATTTTCCAAATTGATGACTTAGCCTTTTTAATTTAAAACCAAGGTGTCCAATTTAATTTGAATTTGTCACGAGAGCGAACTCTCTTAGCATTTATCGTTCATGTCCATTTCATAAGCATCATATCATTTCCACTTCATAAATACCATACCATATCCACCTCATAAATACTATTCCATAACCGTATCATAAAAACAATTCCGTAACCATCTCATAAATACCATTCCATAACCTTCTCTTTGCATTCGTCATACTGTAACCACCACTAACCAATTTTTATGAAAACTAAACAAGTGACACCTTTCCTCATGTTGCCTATATCCAGAGGTACCGCTATTCGAATAGATTATGTATACACTCTATAGAGGTTGTACAGTTTTACCCACAAGATATAATTGACTCATAATGTCAATTATGACACGCTTCCATATACGTTCATCTAAGATAATCATAACAAGGCTTTTCTAAATGCCTCACCCAGACACTTATCCTGTTTCGATGGGGTACCCCTCAATACTAGGATCGTGACCATTACTGGTCACCCCTAGAACGCACCCGTTACAAGGCTACGTTTTCAATGAGGGACCGATGCTAGGAAGTCTATGACCCTTCACAATATGAGAAAATCCACCAATCAATCTAATGCACAGGAGTCCATAACGAAACTCAACGATTTTACTTAGTCAAGACTATTCTATATTAGACATGTGGTTATATGATGGGGTTCATAAAGATTGTGTACAAGATTCAGTCCTAAATCGACTAAGACGAAGCAATCCAATAAACCCAATTCTCGTGCATTCGTGCACCCACCCATACTGTCCACTTGCCCAAGTCTCTACCATTTATAAATAATTTTCTCATTTCCAGTGGTAACCTATAATACAATACCAATTATCACACAATGTCTCAAGTATTTCGTTGGCAATGTTTACGTTGTATTTGTTTTAACTACTAAGCATGTCTAGGCACAACCTTTATTCATTATTCAACCAAGGGTGAAATATTGTAATAATTAATCTAGGGTGACATGGTAAAGGTAATTTCAACAGTCAAGGAAGGAGATAATAAGTAGCAATTGCATGGTATATCTAAGCATCAACATTTAATATAGCATTTAATAAATAATAATAAACATGCACTTTGTTGTTTCCCAGGCTCCTCTGGCTATTTTGGTTGTAGCCTTGTCTTTCTGGGCAGAGAAATCTAAAAGGAAGCCCCAAATTTCCTTGCAGTTTGGAGTTCTCATTTTTACTGAATTTTTTAGCTGCTGTTTGTTCTGAATCCAGAGGAGCGGTCAGACCGCTATTGAACTGGCGGTCAGACCGCATGTTGGCCGGCGGTCAGACCGGGGTAGAGGCGGCGGTCAGACCGGCGCCTACTGGGCGGTCAGACCGGCCTCTACCAGGTAGTCAGATCGGCTAGTAGGTACCAATCAGACCGGCCCTTGGTTCTTGGTGGCTGTTGTTCTTGTTTCTCTCTGTTTCTTTGCTACATCTTTCTCAAAAGAGTTTAGTAGAGATTCCAGGGAGCATGAATCCTTCTTCACACCTTGAAGTTCTACTTTTGTAGGAGGTTCCAAAGACATGAGACCAAATGTCCTGCTTGGATTCCATGGATAACCTTGGTAGGGGTCTCAGCCATCTACAATTTTGAGAAGAAAAGAGAATTTTGATGAATGAACATAGTTGAGTGGAAAGGGCCAATAAGATAAGTTTTACAAGACTTTTAAAATAATAATTTCACTACTACAAAAGAGGCTATACTGAACGGCTACATCACAGACGGTTCATACAGAACCGTCTATACTTAAACTATCACAGACAGTTTATACTAGCAACTGTCTGTGATATTTTCACAGACGCTTATTAACACGAACCGTCTGTGATAATTGAGACATCATAGACGGTTTGTGTTAATAACCATCTGTGAAAGTGGCGGACATCACAGACGGTTCATATAAAAAAATTGTCTCTGATATTGTGGATATCACCGATAGGTGTACCTCTATCTCGTCACGAGGGAAGAATAGATGGTATCAGGACTATCGGAAGGAAAGCAATAACTCTAGATCGAGATACGTATGCTCAAGCAAATTTCACGGTTTTACAACACATGACTGAAGTGACCCCATATATTGAAGAGCACAAGGACATGCTATGCCAAGATAATGCAGGCCAGTCAGAGGTTTGAATCACGAGACAACACAACCGTCAGTTCAACGAATGGTTGAAGGTGCGATTGACTGGGAGGTCGTCAAGTGAAACACTACAATGGTTGGCAAAAGGGCCAAAATTTACAATTGTGACATGACAAGGATACGACATTAATAGCTACACATTTTATACAATAGATTAGGATAGAAAGAGCACGGGCAGAACTCAGCTGCCCGCATAAATGCCTGTGATGCGTACGTCAGTACCGCAGGCCCAAGCTCGTACTATATGCTTGTAGAGGAGATTTGGGAGCTTTACTATGTAATTTTTAAGATTCCTCTATTTCGGTGCTGTTGGGTCCAACTCCCACGAGGTGTAAAGGTCGACAAGTACGACGTCATTATCGTGGACCTCGAATGTGTAGGATACGAAGACGAACCATTCGTACTCACGAGGCAAGTTGTTCAAGTGTTTTATGTAACCGATATGTTGAATATCATAGAAGGTTCTATAAAAGAACTGTCTGTGATAGTATTATCACAGACGATTCCATAAATAAACCGTCTGTGATAGTTTCCCTATAAATATACTTCAAGGATAGGTTCTGCTCGCAGAGTCCTCACTCACGCACTCTGTCTCCACCACCCCTACTAGGTTTTGCTAGATCTGACTACTCACGCGCACGCGACGCCGTCTCTCTCTCCCGACGCTGCCTCTCCCTCTTGTTGTCGTCCACCTCTCCCTCCTGACGCCGGCCGCCTCTCCCTCTCAACGCCGGCAACCTCTCCCTCAAGACGCCAGCCGCCACGCCCTCCCGACGCCGGCTGCCTCTCCCTTATGCCACCGCCTCTCCTTCCCGATGCCGGCCGCCTCTCCCTCACACCGCCGCCTCTCCTTCCCGACGCCGTTCGCCTCTCCCTCATTTCTCTATCTTGTGGACCGTCTCAATAATTGGCTAATTTGTTTGGTGATCTTCAGTAGTTGGCTAATTTATTTTATGACCTTTAGTACTTGATGATATATGCTTCACTTGTTAGCTACAAGATCTAATACTAAAATTGGATATTCAATCTTGAGCTCTGCTCAAAAGAGCTTTTTTGAGTGGCTTATGCTTGAAAAGCATTGTAGCTGGCTAAAAAAACACTATAGCTGATGGAGGCTTATTTAACATAATTAAATTTAAAAAAATTAAAAAAGAAAAAACATGTTAGCCCATCACGTATAATGCAAACAAATAAGAGAAAAAAGAACCGGCAAAAAAGCTCAAAAAAAGCCAAAGTATAAAAAGACGAAATTTATAAATAGTACAAAATAAGCCAAAAGCCAGAAGCTCAAGCCGAGACGAGTGGGGGTTAAATTTTTACTATTACTGTCATTTGTCAATCTTGTGGTCGTCTCAATAATTGACTAATTTGTTTTGTGATCTTCAGTAGTTGGCTAATTTGTTTTATGACCTTTAGTATTTGATGATATATGCTTCACTTGTTAGCTACAAGATCTAATACTAAAATTGGATATTCAAGCTTGAGCTCTAAATTTTTACTATTACTATCATTTGTCAATCTTGTGGTCTGTCTCAATATGGCTAATTTGTTTTCTGATCTTCAGTATTTGGCTAATTTGTTTTATGACCTTTAGTACTTCATGATATATGCTTCACTTGTTAGCTACAAGATCTATTTGGAATGGCATGTTACTATTCCAAAGTGACCTTGCAGTAATAATATATGCCACATAGACCTTCAAAGGGCATGAAGCAAATTACAAACTCCAGTGTATCAGGTTCAATGAATTTGAAACACTAGTGTGTGTAATTTGATTTTATAAAACTTTGTTTATGCCCATAGCTCACTGCAGTTAGTTTTTTCTTACAAGAGAAATGACGTCCACACAGTCGTCATCGTCGTCATCTAGGTCTCACGCTCCCAAGATCGGGATAACTAAGCGTGGCCGAGGAGTATCGAAATGGCCAGAGGGCCGAATGACCATCACGGTGGTCTCTCCGGATGGGGTCCCTCTGCAAGCGAAGAAAACAGAGGCAATATTTTGGACTACCTGTAGGATAATTGGAAGGCAACAGGTCCCCATCACCATAGTAAGTTGAAAAGATTTGGCAAATGATCAAAAAAATCAGTTGTGGGAGGAAATAACAAATTCGTTCGAGATCCTAGTAGAAGTACAGGGACTTGTGCAACGGTAGGCACTCCTCGCAATGGGAAAAGTATGGAAGAACTTTAAGAGCACTCTTGTCATGCAATACGTGGCCAAGGATCTCACGCCCTTCACGAGGTATCCTTTCGTGTCACCGAAAATATGGGAGGCATTTGTGCAGATGAAGACAATGACCGAATTTGAATAACAAAGTGCTGTGCACAAGGCTCTCCAGTCACAAAACACTCACCCTCACAGACTCAGCACCGCTGGGTACGCGGATAAAATCCCACAGTGAAGGATGCAAGACGAGGTCACAATCCAATTGGAGGCCTCCCCGCCATTTGTCGGGATCACAAATGAGCGCACCCAAAACTGGTTAAAAGTGAGGTCATCAGCCACGTCTTCAGGTATCTTTTTCAAAAACCCCGCAGACCAGGAAGTATCCCAACGCCTGGTAAGATATGTTAAACTACATAGTTGTTAATACCTCTTGAACTTCATGGGTTCAAAAATAACATGATTGCCTTTTGCAGCAATCATTGACTACCGAATCTTCCTGAGGCTCCTTTCAAGAATACAGGGAGAGAGATATACTATCATAGGCCCTGGAAAACAAGCAGCACTCAGGTCATACACGAGGCTTGGGGGTTTATGTATCTTGGAAGCACGGATTCTCGAATGACTTCGAGACATATATGAGTAGGAAGAGATCCAAGGCCTATCACAACGAACAAATAAATAGGAGCTTCGTGCATAACTTGAGGAATAGCCATCTGACTAACTTCAAGAGAAGGCTGCCTTACTTCGAGAAGAGATAGATTCATTGAGGGAAGAACTGAGACAAGTTCGCAACCAAACGCAGCTCACACTAGTTAATGCAGTACCTAGTCCCCCTTAATGTCGGAGTAGCTGCGCGTCCATACCAATTACTGAATATAGCGACGCCCAGTTACCTATCGACGACATCCAGATAATGTACCTCTTTAGAATGCTACATAGATAGATCTCTGTAGTGGACACCTTAGCTCATCTTGTATCGTTATGTAGGAGCCCATGCCTTGCATCCTCAGAGTTAGGCTTGTTGGCTCCATTCCCATTGACGCTGGGTGAGGGATGGCGTATCCATGGCTGTCAGGGACGCTGGTACACGATGTACAAGTAGAAACCGATTTCGTGAAGGCTCAGATGGACATGATTAATGATGTTTTCAGGACCGTCCCTCTTGAGAAGCCCCCAAACGAAGAGATTACGACATTAGGGGATGCCGTCCACACATTCATCCAGTGGCCCAAGAGAGACATTTCCCTCGACTCGACCATGCCACGATCTCCACATACAGTGGCCCAAGAAGGACATCACCTTGGACCTGTCACATTGGCTCCGGTGGCTGCACCACCAGCTCTTGTTCTGAAGCCTGTTGCATTGGCTCCCGTAGAGACGCCGCCGAAAATGTATCATAAGCGAGGCTCTAAGACCCAACCGAAGAAGATTAAGGCGCATCTTGAGCAATGGAAGTTCATTCTTGGAATGTCGTTGGTCCCCGAGTCACAACTAACCTGGCTTGGTCTGGTTTGCAATACACTGCATAACTGGTACATGCAGAGGTCCAATATGAAGCCAAACCGACATAGTGGATTCACTGTGAGATATACGAAGGCGCATTTCCTCCACGACTCGAGCTACTTCATCGTAACCTTCGAAGACTTATTCTTACTATTCAACCTCAACGAACTCAACGCCTCACTTCTACGATGCTGGACAGTGTAAGTGTACTGTACAATGAAGTTCTGCATTCACGTCATATCGATAAATGTCATTACTCTTTGCTTATGTATAGATACATGATCCAACAAGTCTGGCGACGGCGACAACCGGTGGGTTTTCTCGACCCACGCATGGTCTCTGAGTAATCCACCAACGAAAATGCATCTTTCGTCCAAGATTACATAACGAGCGGATTGATTGCTCATAGATGACAAGGAGTTTTATTTGTACTTTATATGCAACATGAACTTAGGATTAATCACTATGGCGATACACATGACTAGGTTTCACTAGATTCTGATTATGATTGTACCAAACTAGAGCAAGGTAATATAACTGGATTTCCTACTTAGGAGCAACCACGACTTCACTCGTGTGCAACAAACAATTGACAGGTAAACTCCTTTCCTCCATACATAACTCTATTGTAATCTTTCCTTTGTTTGCAATGGCCGAGGCTAACTTTTTTTGAATCATGTAGGTCGTTTACTACTTATGTTGCCCAGGGAGGGAGACACAAGGTATCTAATGACACGCTACGACACAGGACACGATTTTCGGTACCCGCTACAACACAACAATCTTATATCACACTTTATTATAATGCCTCTAGAATTGACAATACCTATATATGTGATTCTATTTTTGTAGTGCCACTAGCAGCTATAGGGCAACGTATGTGGATTCTACATTTACCGCCATATAAAGGAAATCATAGACACTAAGACGAATGATCCAGAGGTTCGTCAACCTTCCAATAATTATTATTTTTTTTATTATATATATGTATATACACACACATGCTAATTAATGACTTAACATTGCTCCTAGCGATAGCGTGTGGACTTTAATGAAAGTGCATTTGATCTTGACAAACTCATCAAAATTCGAGGATACCTCTCCCAATTCTTCCTAGTAGAGGTCATAAACAAGACTGGAGAGTTCCACTCCGGCAATGGTGATTAGATATATGATGTTAAAACATTGGATTCAATTGTAATCACTCAATTGTGTTTAATCAAACAATTCATTCAATTCAATTCATTTGTGAGGTCTGTGTAACGATTGTCATACTATATATGTAATATGTTTGTGTTATTTCATTCATCTATATGATTTATGTAATAATTGTCTTATGCTATATATATGTAATCTTGCTTGTTTCAGAGGGCATGGCTAGCATATCCTGAGGCTAGCCAAAAAAGCAAATAAAATAGTTGTTGAAATAGCTATCATAGACGGTTCAAAACACTGAGCCGCTTATGATATGGTGTATATCACAGACAGTTCGGAACACCGAGCCATCTGTGATATGGTGTATATCACAGACGGTTCAGAACACCAAACCGTCTGTGATCTTAACCATATCACAGATAGTTTATAACAAAAATCATCTGTGATATCGTTCATATCACAGATGGTTAATACAAAAAACCATCTGTGATAGTCGAGTATCATAGACGGTTTTTTTTGAAAAACTGTTTGTGTTGTAAGTTATCACAGACGGTGTGGGAGTCGTATATGGTAATCAGCTATTATCAGACGGTTTAGAAACCATTTGTGATGACGGATTTGAACCATCTGTGATAACACTGTCTGTAGTAGTGTTTCCTTAATAAAATATGTCCTTAGGGGGTGTCCATTCTATTCTATCTACGGTCACGTGTTAGAGTCAATCTGGCTTTGATACCATCTCTGTCGAACCTGAAAACAACACCTTTAGATGCTCTGTGTCAATCACACTTGCCTAGAAAAAGTATACATATCATGCATAATGATAACCTTTATTATATAAAAGAGTACGGGCCTTATAACCAAGTTTACATCATCACGGCCCATTGGCTAAATATAAAGTGAATAACAATGGAAGATAGCAAATAAGGTGAAGAAGCTCAGTAAGCCTACCCACAGGCAAATGACAGTAAGATGTAGCCTACACGTTCTGATCTAACCATAGTCGAAGTCGTCCTCTTCTGAGCAATAGAACTAAGCAAATGTGAGCACATAAAATGTACTCTGCAAGTTACATGAGAAATGTATTATTAATGTAAGGGCAACAAGTGAACGCATATAGGGTTATTTGAGTGTAAAGAAAATTTTAAAGAAATACAGTATATAGATAGGAAGTTGCTGAATTTAATACATTAAGTAAAAATGGTAATGTAAACAGATTAGTATCGTTAGCATAGGCATCGACTTGACACTAACCTAACCACAGGTATCTCACCCGGACCATCTTTCTCCGAAAAGGTTTCAACAATTCTACTTAAAACAGTTTTTAAAAACAAAGTCTAATCCATGAAAAACTTTACTCAGCATACCCATGACCGTAAGCACAACTATCAAGGATAGTTTATACACTCTACAAAGGCGAAATAACTTTACCCATAAAATATGATCATCTTATATTGCCACGCGATTAGCACACTTCCTTGAGTGTACAACGCCTCTGCTAAGATTTCATCCCAATAAAGAATCCACTAGATTGGGGCCCCCTCTTGTACCGTGTTAGACTTTTCGTAGGCTACGCTCACATTAAACCTATAGCAAGACTCAGGTTGAGGCCTGTAAATAGTTAGTTGGGATTGTCCCATACCAGTCTTGTGGTAATATGATAGGACTTTGTAGCAGTACATCACAGACTGGTCCTTAATTGATTAGACAGATTTTTCACACACCCCTTGTGCCTAATACCCACATTGAGCCACCGAGCAACAACGTACTCTAGTAATCACCCACCACCTAATCATTTGCCTATGTCTAAATCAAGTTTTATTTTTACTTTGTTAAAAATTTTATAGTCTTTCTTGACTCACCAAAGTCAAGAATACATTTTAAACTCATCATTTATATGAAAAGTTATCCCAAGTCTAAAATTATCTATAAGCATATCTAAGCATTTGCTACAAAGTTTTTCAGCTAATACTAGTGTACTAACCAGAGTTTTATTCTAGGGTGGAAAGGTATATGGATTTGCAATGTCAAAGATGTTATAACAAGTAGGTATTAACTAAGTATTTCAAACTAGAATTGAAACACATTGAATAAATATATGCATGCAGAATAATTTAAAACAACATAATTTTATTTGCAAACTGGGATAAAAAAAGATCAATGTGTGTAACTTGACTTGCTCCGCGGATTGCTGGTGAGAATCGTTGAAGTAAAACTCCTCAAAAACGTCAAAGTCCACACGTGAAAATAACTAAGCAACTGAATAAATTCAAATATACTCAAAATTTTAAAATAAAGGCAAAAATGGGTAGATTATAATTTTAGATGAATTTAGAAAAATGAATGGAGCTAGGATGACGGAGAACAAGCTCTCGGAATTTCAAATACTAAGAAAATAAGGACAAAATGAATAAAAGGAATTTCTAATTATTTTTTCCTAAAGGAAAATATATTTATGACGTTATCGAGGAATATTAAATATGGCTGGATTAATTTTGTAAAGGAAATTGGAATTTATTATGTCATGATGATGTCAGTGAGGAATAGTGAATTTCAGACGAATTATTTTTCTTAAGGAAAGATGGCTGAGAGACTCGCAGGAGAAAGGGAGAAAAGGGGGGAAGAAGCACAAATCTCAAAGCTGGCTGGATGGCTGTGATAGTGCATGTAGCCACATGCACTTGTGGCTTTGCATTTTCAACTTACCAACTCTTCTTTAGTAACTTACCGAGTCGATCTATAATTTACTCTCTTCGTCTAAGTTGTCATATGTCCTCTTAGAATATAGATCAAGAAAATATTAAAAATGATTAGACTACCTCTATTTAATTATTATTAAGAATTATATTCAATACATGTATTAGAGAATATCAAATAAAGCTAGATATTTATTAGAGTTATTAAGGAAAACATCACACTAAGTATATGACTCCTGCTGGATGTGGACTCGTGCATTGCTTGTGCTGGGCGCCCGGCCGGCCGCACATGACACTAGACCTATGAATAAAATTCAAGTTACATTCATTAATTGTACATTAAGAGTAGAAAATTGAGAAATTTCTGGTAAATGGTAATAAAAAGGAAAAGGAAAAAAAGGCTGATGTTACTATTAAAAGCAACTTTTTTCCTTGACTTACGTCATCATTTTTTCCCTAGAATTTTTTTTATGTTATTTTGGTTCCCAAATTGAAGCCGGATTGCACCATTACACAATTTGAAACAGAAAAGGTAGAAAAAATTCCTACAATTTTTGTTGTTTTTATTCACATGATGCATCCTAATCTATTAAGTTAGATCACAGAAAATGTAGTAAAAATTTGTCCAAATACAATTTAAAACTTCATTCAACTATAAGGATACCAAATGCTAGGTTAATTATTTTTCTGTCTGTACTAGGTTGATTTTACATTATGATCATGTTGTCACATGACGATTTAGATTGAGCTCAAAAA
The DNA here is from genome assembly GCA_036346575.1 of Dendrocalamus sinicus. Classification (NCBI taxonomy): domain Eukaryota; kingdom Viridiplantae; phylum Streptophyta; class Magnoliopsida; order Poales; family Poaceae; genus Dendrocalamus; species Dendrocalamus sinicus. The sequence continues at coordinate 13,228,863 of CM070663.1, forward strand.
AATAAATACAATAAACAGTAATATTGTTCAAATTTTGGAAAACCATGGTTGGTTAATACTCCATCTTTTTTGCTGACAAAAAATACTTTGTTTTTAATTAAATATTGGTTGTCCTAGAATACATGCAGTCAAACATTCGTTAGTTTTTACAGTCGATATGTCCAAAAGTGCAGAAATTGGCCACATTAATTTAGTGTTTCTACATTCAATTATGAAATATATAAATTATGTGATTTATAACAATATCTCTATTTCTTTAAAATATGAGTTGGTGGTCGTCGATGCATTCTCTCCTATCTCTTCTTAGTCATTTATTCTGAACAATAAAATCTTGACCACCCCTCCTCTCTCTCTCTCTCTCTCTCTCTCTCGCGTGATCTAACTGTCACTTCTCTCCACTTTCACTTTTAGATTGATTACGGAAACCGTCCGGTGACTGGCATTCGGCTATTCCTAGAAGGCAAGCATAATGATGCCGAGCACGATCACTATCATAGGCAAGACAATTTCTGCCGAGGACATCATCATGAACGAGCACGACTAATTCAAGCCTGTCGAGTCGCCGCTGCTCTCGCACATCTGCACGCCATTGGTGTAGTACAATGGCCCGTGGATCGATGACTGCGTGGCCATCGTGACCAGAGCCTGGCTGGAGGTGCAGGAGACATGCCTTCAAGAAGGTGATCTTCCTGCGGCTCGGCTTCTCCGGTGTCGCGTCCAGCAAGATACGGCGGTCAGTGTGGGACGGGCCTTTCTTCGTGTCCCGGAAGTCAGGCTCACTGTCGGCACTGCTCAGTGTGCGGTTGTCCACCAGCGCCGCTGCGCAAATGCAGGCGCTGGAGGGGAAGATGGAGGTGAACTCCGCCATATTTCCCAAAGGGCCGCCGCCGCTGCAGCCCATTCAGAAGATGGTGAGGTACGTGGACACCAGCGAGGTGATGAGGGGCCCCGACGACTCACTGGGGTACTGGGTGGTCACCGGCGCAAAGCTCTATATCGAAGGCTGCAGCGTTTCACTCAAGGTTAAATACTCGTTGCTCATCGCGGTGCAAGAGGACATTGACATTTGAGACCTCGGTCTGCAGTTTTTTGTGGCCTATTTGCCATAGTGTACCCTGTATAGTTCAGTTGTGCGCACGTTGCACAGAGTGTGCGGACACCCAGACAAAACCAAATATATTTTTTAGTGCACTAGCTGAATGCCTCTGCATTGCTACGGATTTTCAAATTTATCATACAAGTTATAAAACTCAGGTGGTATAAATTTTTAGAATTTGTATAAAATTGTAACTAAAAGTTTTAAAATCCGTTACAATGTACGGATATTTCACTAGTATTATAATAGACATTAGTAATCGAATTGTTACTTTTTCAGACCGTGTCAATACCTAAAATAACATCAATATACTTAGTGATCGGTTTATTCCTTGCTACGGGGAGACCATACGTTAGGTACTTGCCATTACGCTTAACGGCTGAAGATAAGAGAACTGAATACTGAATTCTTGTTTTAAAAAAAGGAGTAAACTGACTGTTATTGACATCGCCTCCCGTCCGTTCAATATCGGACGCTGATCGATGAGTTCACTTGTTTACACTGCATACGATCCCCATATTAAATCTAGCTTTCCAGCTCCATGGTATTAACTTACACACAGAGACAACACAAACGTCCAGACAACAACATAAGTTCTGTTTTTCTGAGTCAGTTACACTGGTAAACTACCAGGCACAGTATTGTTTTCACAAAACATGAACCAATCATTGAACGATCAACAGAACCGCTCCTTTTGTTTTTCGAGAGCAACAGAACACTGTTCCTAATAAAATTTCCGCAATTCCTTACTCGTAGATGTCAATAGCATAATAGTTTGTAGTAACTTTTAACAATTGGTGAGAAAAATGTTTGGTTTGTAGCTAGGTCTTGAGATATTTTTTACATTCTTGAAAGGAAAATGCAGAAGGGCTGAATTGATCTTCGCATTAACAAACTTTCTTGATCCAACAAACCTTAGAAACAAACTCATCAGCGCAATGCTTTCCACGTCTTGTCTTTGATTCTTGTCTAGTTGTGATATCGCTTATTGTACTTGAACTGGTCACATATTGGTTTCCATTTATCACATATTGTACTTGGAACTGCTTTGACAAATTCAAGACAGCAATTTGTCACTGCCTTTTAAGTTTTAACCCTCTTCCCAGTCAATATCATCTTCATCATCACCGGATTCTTGGGCTTCAACATTCAGATCTGCTAATTTATATGTCTCGGCTGTGTTCCCTACATCAGGTCAAACATGTTAGACCCAGTAGTGACACCATCTTCTAATGTCTAAAACATACAACTGAACAGACACATTGAGATTTAAGAAATATCTAACATATGAACCTTCGATTCAAAATGTTTCAGAATGTCCATAAGTACATGACAAGATGGAAACCAATATAGATAGGACAATATTAATTCCTGAAACATGTAGAATGTTTTTGCTGAGTCATCTATAGCAAAGTTTAGAAAATGCCGTTTTCTTTTTCTTTTTCTTTAAGCACAGGGTCCTTTGCGTATGTAAACTTTACTAAACAAATGATGAAATTTCAACAATTGCAAAGTAAGGCACACCAATTAATTCTTAACTTTCAGAAGCCGAGTCATGGTATTAGCTAACAGCTGAACAGTGTCCGAAAGATTTTCTCCCAAAAAAAATACCATGCTCACCATCTATAAAAACCTAGATTCTCAGATAACATTTAATTCGCCTTTATTAGAAACATTTATTCAGCTCTACATTGTAGCTAGATTGAAAAATATAGTAGTAGGATTCAATTTGCAATCAATACAAGCATATATTTACAGTAAATGATATTATTGAAGCCAAGGAAAATAAGAAGCATAAGATACCTGCAGGTTGCTCCTCTTCCCATTCAACACCCTCATACTCATCGTCCCCATCGTCACGTTTGGATTTCATGCCCACCTGCCGTTTAGAATGAGATTCAGAATCAAATGTCTGGCCTTCATGTTGCATCCTCCTTTTTGCATCTTCTTCTTCCTGTCTTTTACTCAGGGCCTCATAATAAGCCTTTATGTATTCATCCTACACAATAAAAAAATAATTAATTTAAAACTTTCATAATAGCTAATAAATCTCGACTGTAAAAGTAAATTCATCCTAAGCTGACCTGTATACTCTTCTCATCTTCTTTCGAGTCCTGTTTTTTGTCATCCTTGCCTTCCAATTTTTCGTCCAGTTGAGATGTGTTACTTGTCTCTCCTCTTTGTTCTTTTGTAAGATTCATGCCTTCTTTGATCATCCATGGAGGTAATACTTTCAATGCTGTACCAGCTGAACCAGATTCAGCACCTTCTTCCTTTACACCAGCACCTGACAATGCAACTTCAACCTGAAAAGCCAAACAAATACCTGATTGATCTAGTAAAGGTATGATCAAAAGGAAGTAAAATCGATTATCAGTTACACAAGCTAGGAGGTGCATCTGCGACTGTATATTAAACACAGATACGCATTAGTGAGGAAGTGTGTTGATGGACACATCATAACATTATTCAATAAATACTATAATTTTTTTAATAACTACTTTGTTAAAATTTTGACAGAAACTAGCTTACATTTCATTAAGAGGTTTCCTTATTCTGATAGATACCACGCAGAGTAAGTGCAGACTTCTTGGGATATTGAAAAGCGGGTTAAAACATAAATTAATCATTATGTGCGTGCACATTACTCAACTACAAAATCCAATAATATTTCAATCGATATGACAGTCTTTACCTTTGTCTCTCCAAGGAATGGCATTGGTGTACCGTTATACTGCCCTTGTGAGTTCCTAGATGAATCAGCTGCACCAGAATCACCATTTGCAAAAGCACCAATATTTGCTCTTTCCCATGATTGTAGACTCCCAAACTCAGGAGCAGGCAGATCCCTGACCCTCGCAAGTTGTGATTGCAATGGCTTCAATTGTTCCTGAATAGGAACAGATAAAAATAAGACAAGCAGTATATAAAACCAATCTCCACTAGATAATCAAGATTCTGACGCATACAAATTTGCACATTACTATAGAAAAAAATGTTGACAGATTAATCTACAGGTAAATTACCTCCAAAAGCATATGGAACGCAATTAACTCTTTTCCCAAAAATGAGAATATGATGTTCTTAGTCCCGAGAGTACATTATTCTAAATTTCTCATCCAAGCACTTCTAGTCTTTCAGTTAAAATATTTCTTGACTAGACTGCAACTGCAAGAGATGAATGAAATTTACATTGAAATTTAAGCACAGTCAAGCACATCTGCAAATTGTAAGTCGTATAAGTAAACCAACAAAGCAACAGTTCTTAGATGATACTGCTGAAATATATGTTATGATGCATTGTTAATGCTGAAACTAAAGCATGTGTAACCTCTAGAGTTTATGCTAAGACATTCACAACTGTGAAATGGCATTCACAAATGAGCAGTTGTCTCACAGGTGGATGTACACATCAGTGTTACTGATGTGGTCATGTATTTGTGTATGATGCGTACCTAGCATTTTATGCAAGCAATTTTCTGGGAAGTAAAACGCTTGTTGGGGAAAAATCAAAGAAAAGAATTTCATACAGCACTAAGAAAGGCAACCTACAGAAACTTATTTGATTTCCTATTGCGCAAAACAACCACCACTTCTCAGCACTAATTATGCTTGCATGTCGAAAATTTCCAATATTTTTTTTCATTCTGTAATATTTTGCACTAATGTATGTAAAGTTTGACGTTAAGAGTTCTAAAATTCAAAACAACTAAATAATAACCTCAATCCTTTGCTGCATATCCTTCAATTTCTCACGCCTACGCTTTCTTGCATTGTCATCACCATCTCCCATTTCCTCAGAAGCAAGCTTGTCACTCTCTGCAACTAGTTCGCCATTGCAATTTTCACAATGGAAGTACTCGTCCGTGTAACTTACAAGTTGCAGTGCATCAAAGGCGGAGTACCTGCATATCAGAAGACAAAAAGGCAGCTGAGTGACTCAATTTTTTGTCTAGCACAGAATGAACAAGAAGTAAACCTAGTACGATAGTACTTTTTTTTACAGTTAGGACATATATAGTGTTGAATTGTATTTCTGCTGTCCAATTCATCCTTCAATTTTTTCTTCATGCGGTGTATCCGGTACCTTACAACGTCAGAGATCTGTGTTTCAGGAGAAGATATATCTTGTCAACCATGGTTTACATCAGATGATAGAACAAGAAACAGATGGAAGATGAATGGGCAGAAAATGTTTTTATTATTGCAGTCCGAAGAACAAGAAACAGATGGAGGATGAATGGGCAGAAAATATTTTTATTATTGCAGTCCGCGAACTGGACCTTTAGGGGTGAGCAAAAAAATGTAAATATAAGCCAATGAACAAAAATGTAAACAATAACTGCAATGGGGCAATCACCTATAGAAGTTGTAAACTTGTAATATTGATCAAAATGTCAAGATAAGAGTATAAGCTAATACTAAGACAGGGAGATAAAATATATATTGTAAATATCACCAGTATGCATGCCCATAAAAAAGTATAGTGAAGTCAATTCAATGCAATGTACACATGAGAAAGTTCACTTGCATGATATCTTGCCCACACTAGTTCTCCGATTACTGTACAAGTAAAATTTGTAAGATGCACAGTTGAGCTTAACTATTCACAACATTAATCTTTTGTTAGCACAGCATATCTATGTTTGGGTTGTATCCCTACAAACAAGTAGAAATGCATAAAAGCACTGCATGAACCACAGGGATAGGGTACTACAATCATCTTATTTTTTCAACAGTCTACATGCATTGAGATGATGCAATAATAGATTGTAAAGAAGATGCTTCCCATAAGTAAATAAACCCACTATAGAAGTCTTTCGTCAAATAAATAACAAGAGCCAATCTTTTACTTGTACAAGCAAGAATATCTAACTACCACAAGTTTTAGGATAACTAACCTGTGCATAGTCCAAGCAACAGTACGAATGTGTGTGCATCTTTACTTTCTCTTCTCCCTCCTTAGTACCAGGTTGACCATCACCGGCAGCAGCTGCTGCAGCACTATATATTTTTGCTCCTTTTGCTGACTGCAGCAACAAAGCAAAAGAAAAAAATCACAAAAAAATAATGAGAGAGGGAGAGGGAGAGAAGAAAATAGAACTATTTACTTTCAGAATGCATTTTTTTTCATGCAACACAAACAAGATGTTGAAATCATATAGTAATCACTAGGGATTTACGATATGGTTTCTTCAAACCATGTCAACCCGTTTGCATGCATGCATTAGTTTGGACATTAACTAATGTACGCATGCATCAGTTTGGACATTAACTAATGTACACCTCATGCTGATGAATGGTAGCTCGATCCAACGGTTTTGCAAAGGATTAATTCCTCATGTGCCACTTGAAATTTGTGAAATCCCTGATTGTGTCGCTGACATGTGGGGTTTGGGCCCACATGTCAGTGAGACGATGAGTGGCATATAAGGGATGAGGCAAACTTTCGGTGGCATATAAGGAATTCACCCAAAACCAGCCTAACCCAATTTTGTACACCCCTAATGATCACCTCCATATTTCCAGGAAACAAAACGCATAACTATTTGAATAGATGTTAGAATACATATTTGGCATGTATCATGTGGCCTGCAGCAAATCAACAAATTCACTGTGTAGTAGTTTAGCTGGAGAAAAATTATCACACATGCATTCACTAGTTATTAAATCTCAACCTAACGCAACGCATTCTCTGACCACTGATGTACTATTTTCTTTACATTTACAGCTTAACAACAATTGAGTTAATAATCAAGAATATTTTGTGATCATCTGGCGGAGATATAAAGTAGATCATGCCCCCAAATAATTCAAAATGAAAAGATAATGGACCTGCAATAACATGAGCAATAAAAAAACTAACCTCCTTTCGGTGATCTCTTGTCACTAGCTTCTCTTCTTCAAAGAAACGGAGGATACGACGCAGTTGTTTCGAGTGGAGCTTTAATGCTTTAGCCAAATCTTCCTCTCGGACCCATTGGCGTCTAAGGGCGAAAGTACAAGTGTTTGCATAAATCAACATAGCCAACAAAAAAATTAGTTGTACAAGAAAATGAATATTTGAAAGAGGGGCAAATGTGGTGATGGCATACAAAGATTAAGCTAGTATTTCATAAAGTGCATTTTGCAAGCAATTAAAACCTTTCGTTCGTTGAGGGCCAGTTTGTGTACCTAACAAACCAGGGGGGAAGGGGACCTCTAGGGATTTTTCAGCCCCATAGTGGATTGGGTACTGAAATACCCTCAACAATTGTTGTCATCTTTAATCACGGAATTTTACAAACTGAATAGCAGATATCAAACCAGAGCATCAAGTTCTGCTAAAATGGCTGTGACATATCGCTAACCATTTTAGAGTTGGTTACCAACCCAGCTCCCTAAACTACTTTTGGCCCATAGGAAAAGGGGCCTCCATCAAAATGATCAAGGGAAAATCACCAGTTTGTAGTTAACTACTACCATAGTACCATGGCCTCCTTAAGAGTAATTTTGTGTCCATACCAAGGCCTCCATCAAATCCATCCATCTAGGACAACAGGAGCCATCACAATGTTCACCAGCAGCTATCCCAATGTCCTAGATTGTATACTCAGCCCACAATCAAAATCCCCACACGCACTTTTTTCCGTTTTGGTAACTCTCAGCTAGGGCATTCGCAACTCTTTCACGGTATTTGATTTTCAATTTATCTGACTAGAGCATTTAGGAACGAGAAATAAGAGCGCCAACGTCATAGGCCTCAGATGAACTATATTAGAGCATGTACAATACAGGCGCTTAGAAAGATGCTTAGCAATGAAAAACTGATTTTTCTTGCCACATAGAATAGATAAAGTGCTTATTTTGAAGCATCGATGCTTAAATAAGCATCGGTGCTTAATAGGTGCTTATGTGTATAACTATGTCTATTAATAGATAATATAGCATCTAAGCACCCACAGAAGAGATGCTTGCATTGGAGGAAATAACTTTTGCATGGATGCTTGATGATGTGGCTATATTCTCTCTCTTTAAGCATTCATATATAAGCACCTTGCATTGTACATGCTCTTATGCTAACTCCATTTGGTCGCCCCACAATTCTACCTCTGGGGGGAAACCCTGAGCAAGCCCTAAGTGTACGAATTCGCATACAAATTTCAACAGATAGCGCCGGTTTTCGCAGAGATTCTTCGTTTACCTGGTGAGGGCGTCGAGTACGACGACGGCCATGCCCCGGTTGTCGCCGCGGGAGGTCTTGGGCTGGTTTTCGCCCTTCATGGAGATGTCGTCGTAAAAGGCGCGCGCCGCCAGCCTCACCAGCCTGCCTCGCAAAGATCAGAGACGAAGAAGAGAGAGTTCTTTTGCCGCTGCTACGGCTAGGGTTTCGAAGGAGTAGTAGGAGGGGTATCCAGACTCACCGGTTGAAGGGCTCGATGGTGCCCATGGCGGCGGTGGCGCGTCGGCGTGTGGGTGGCTGGGGCCACGGTGTTGCGCGTTCAGCGCATGGAACGGGGGGCTCCGCTGGATCAGGATCGTAGCTGCTTCGCCCTGGCCACCGGTCGCCGCCGCCGCCGGCTGGATCGCGCGGGATTGGGCAGAGGCGAGGGTTTCGGGTTCGGGGGACTTGGGAGTCGGTCCTGTAGTGGGAGGAGGATGGATGATGGGAACTGGGTCGGTGGGGACAAATGTGTTGGGCTAGGGCCCATTGGCAGGGGCTCAAACCTGTACTAAATCTCATGTTGGAAATTTGGAATAGCTATAGGCTGTTTTAAGTTATGATTTATAGTTATTCTTTTAAGTTATGACATAGTGTTTGTTGCGGCTTATTAGTCTGATTGCTGATAGAACCTTTTCGTGTAATCCAACTAACAATCGTCACAAAAAATCTAAAAATAATTCTAGATATACTTTTAAACTTATATTTTTAAGTTCAAATTCATTCTACTTTAAGAATAACAAAAAAAGAGATAAATATAACAATTGTTTAGAGTTCAAATTTATCAAGATTTTCTCTGTTTTTCACTCTTAACGTAAAATAAATTTGAACTTTAAATTATATACATAGATAGATAAACCATAAAATACATCTAGAATTTTGTTTGAAATTTTTCGCGATTGCTAGTTAGATTGCATGCATCATGACTGCATACAATACGTTCCCATGTAGAATAGTCTAATAAGATGAGGTCAAGTTTTGATTCAAATTTCACTAGTTACCTGATTGATAAATGGATTGACGACAAATAAAACTCCCAGATCTATTCAAGGCCTCTTGACAACAGGGCATATTACGGGGAAAATTTTACAAGTACAATGTGTGCTTTTGATTTATGGAGCAACCTCTAGATAGGCTATGGAGCAGCTATCGGCATTGAGTGATATTTATGGAGCATAAGGCCATCTCTACATGGTGGTCTATATTTAATCTCAGATTGAAACAGTGATCTCTAGATATTATGCTAGTTTTGAGTCAACAATCTTATCACAATAATCAGATGCAATTAAACAGATAATGAATTGCTCTTTCAGTGATTATTAGGTTGAATGATTAAGTCAAAGATCAGCAAGTATATACATGTATATATCCAACAGAAGCTCAACTGAAGTAACCAGCATATACACACACACCCCACAGAAGCTTAGCAGAAGCAACAGTGAGTAGTATCACAATTAGAATAATGATTAAAGCTACCGTAAGAACCAGGATAGCAATTAAGTTGGCTGTCAGGTACTCGAAACTAGCAGGATATATATACTAACTTATCATCACTATCTCATATAGACCAAAAAAACATCATCGAGCAATCTCTCAATTCCACACTAGGAAGAATAGAGTGTTCATACGAATCACCAAGAGTAATAACTTGATTTGCTCTCATAGGAAACACATTTCTAAAGAAAGTCGCATCATGAAATTCTATAAGGATATTTGTAGCAATATCACACACCTCGAATTTAACCATTAGAAATCTATACGTTGTGCTATGATGTACATACCCTAGAAAGACACAATTTATAGTTTTAGGACCAAGTTTCCTTTTATTTAGTAATAGCACATACACCTTTGTAAGGTAACCCCAAGTCCGAAGGAATGACATAATCGGTTTTCTCCCATTTCATCCTTCATAAGGTGTCTCCTCACGATTGCATGGAGGAACCCTATTTAGGACATAATTAGATGTGAGAACTGCCTCACCCTACCATGAGTCTGGCATACTTGAACTCTGTAACATATAGGGGTGCAAATGGGTTGGGTTAATCCCGACCGATCTGGTATCGAATTCGATTTTTACCGAAACTGGGAAGAAAATGGAAAATCCGGTCGGATCGGATACCGGATTCGGATATTACGTGTCGGATTTGGTTCCAGAATCGGGATGGCAAATATCCGACCGAATTGCTTCGGTATCTGGATATTCGGATAGTATCCAGTCGGATATCCGGAACCCACTAACCCTAAATCCAACGGCGGATCAGTCTCCAGTAAACCTCCTGGCTCCAGCGGCAGCCGCAGGCCCGCAGCCCTCCACTCAGCCGCAGACCTCTCGACGCTCTCGTCTTGTCGGCGACCCGATCCGGCGATCCCCAATCCATCCTCCCGGCCTCCCCTGCTCGGCTCAGTCAACTGCTCCCCAAGTCCCCATCCAGATCTTAGATCCCCAGCCATCCTCCCCATCCGAATCTAAGATCCCCGGCCATCCTCCCCATCCGGTGTCGATCCAGGTGCCTGCATTGCTCGAGGAGCTCCCGCACCTCTTCAGTGCCGCCCACGGCGAGCACTGCGCAGAAGCATTCGGCTGCGAACACGTATCGGCTGAGGCCGCGAAGGATGCCACCCTTGGAGAGCAGCGCGCCGTGGTGGGCCGGGTCGGCCGCGAGCACCGCATCGCAGTCGACAAGCGCGCCGGGCGCGCCGAGGCCGGTGGGGCGTCGGCCAGCGGTGGCTGGCGCGAGCGAGGACACGTGATCCTTGTCGTCGCTGGAGCCGGGACCGTCGAAGGCCTCGATGATGTGGGAGTAGACGCCGATGTACCCCTCCCAGTCCTCCTTGAGCAGCAGCTGCGTCGCGCGGCTCCGCAGCTAGTGCAGCGACTCATTGTCGAGGCCGTCTCGGACTCCGGCCATCGCCGTGGTGGCTCGCCGTGAGATTAATGCCTTTTGTTTGAGTTGGTCGACAAGAATTGTCGAGAAGATGGTGGTGTGGAAGGACTTCGTCGGCAAGGTGTTGGACGCCGCCGAGAATTGCCCAAGGACGGCGTCTTTGATCTATACACTGTCCACTGGTTTAAAATAATCAGTGGAACTACATCCGTTTTGTCGGTGGAGGCAGTATTTAGATGCATCATCTCACATTCTCACCTTGGCAGATGTATTCTTATGTGTCTTTTTTCCTCCTTGCCCTTTGTTTTGCTGTTTACCTGATTTATTAGTGGAATGTAATGAACTGGTAGGGTAGCCGGAAGTAGGCTTTGTAAAAAGTTGCCACTCTTTTGCAACTGTATCACTTGCTGTATGTGTTGCGTATCCTTGTTCGTTGTGTGTTTGGAAAGATTTGGATTTGCACCTGTTTACTGGAGAACTGGAGAACGGGGTGTTGCACCCAAGCGGCTGCACCACTACGCGTCGTAGAGGTGTGGACTGATATCTGCTTATATTATCCGCTTCCGATCCGTAACCGATATATATCCGCCTCGATGATACCAAATTTGAAACTCCGAATATTCCGAATTCGTATTCGTATCCGGTCTTACCATATCCGATTTCAAATCCGGGGAAAAAATATGGGTTAGGATACAGTTTAAGCAATATCCGTTCGAATCCGATCCGATTGCACCCCTAGTAACATAGCATTCACTAAATTACAAAGAGTTTGTTTTTTCGTTCAATAACTCTATTTGATGTGGGTGAATATAGTGGAGTAACTTCATGAATTATTGCACCTTTTTCATAGAATTATGAGAATTCCTTAGAAATATGTTCACCACCTCCATCTAATCTTAACTATTTAATTTTCTTTTCTAGTTGGTTTTTCATCTCAGCCTTGTATATTTTAAAATATTCTTGTGCTTCATATTTCGACTTAAGTAATATATATAACAATATTTAGTCGCATCATCAATGAGAGTAAATAAATAATGCTTGCCACTTTTGGTTAATATGCCATTCATCTCACATAGATCAGAATAGATCAACTCAGGTGGTGAAGTGTCTCAGCTCTCAATACTATGAAAAGGTTTTTGAGGCTCCATTGTATGCATACACACTTCATAGTTAAAGCCCTTCTCATAATTATAATTTGGAAATAAACTCATTTTCCTTAACCATAATATGGCTTCAAAATTAATATGACATAAACAAGAGTACCCAACATCATGAACTTTATTACAATAGATAATATTAAAAATATTTGAATTATTAACACCAAGAATAGATAAACAGAACATGCCTCCACTATCATAGTCTCCCCCCCCCCCAACAAAAGTACCAAATTTAGTCAACATGACCTTATTTGACTTAAAAACAAGCTGTATTCCCTGCCTGCACAACATGGACCTACTAAGGAGATTGCGAGATGTTGCAGGCACATACAGTACATCTCTAAGAATGAGTGTCTAGCCGAAAGTAATCCTTAGGCAGACCTGTTCAATCCCACGTACTATAGCAGCGGCAACGTTGCCCATTAGAACGAAGCCACTACCTTCAACTCTGAAATGAAGAGAAGCACGAAAGATTATTGATGGTGTCATTTGTACTTGAGCCTATTAAAAAAGGAGAAGAGGAGCCACGCTGCCACTAGCCATGCCAATTTCGCCAGAGGGGAGTGGGGATCGGGATCAATCCCTACAATCTGTACTAGCCAAAGACGCGCAAGCCTCGGCCAGATGAGGTAGCCTCCTTATCCCTTCTTTCTGAGACCGACAGGTGGGCCCCAACCACCCTATCTCTCCCCAACATTTTAATCCAAAAAACCAAATGGAAAATCCCAAAATGCCCTTAGCGGCACACTTATGTGGGTGAAAGGTAGAAGTAAGGGGTTGGGGGGTAATTGTAATTAATTGCATAGGTAACATGCAAACATTTGGTAATTTTCTAAGAAAGATAACTTGCTAATTAATTTACAAACGATACCATCAATAAGCCCTCATCACAAACACCTAGAAGGAGGGCCAAGGTTTGGGAACATTTTGAGTAGGAGTTGGTTGTAGTCAAAGGTGTCCTAAAGACTGTTTGTAAATATTGCAAGTTGAAGCTGACACATACCAACAAAGCTAGTACAAACAGTCTTAGAACCCACATTGTTAGGTCCTATCAAAAATTGAGATTTATGATAGAAATAGGTTTTTTTGCATCTATGAAAAAGCAATCATTAGAAACTCCATTTATCTTTGATTCCCAAAGGACCTGGGGGCTAATCACTAAGTTTACCATTCATGATGAGTTCCATTTCAAAAGTTCGAGGACCCCTACTTTGAGGAATGGATGGAGTCAATGCAGTAAACCTTTAGAGTATTTGGACGCCAAACTCTTTGTAATGATTGTATATTAGTTTGTATGAGTGAATGAAGGAAGAGTTGTGTAACGAATTTTAGAACGTTGATTATCATATTTGCTTAACCTCAGATATATGGACATCTATTCAGAATTTAGGGTACATGTGTCTGACAACTCATTATATTGATGCCAACTTTAATCTCAAGAAAAAAAAATAATAGCATTCAAGGATGTGAAGTATCCCCACATAGGGCTTGCAATTGAGGAGGCTATCACCAAATGCCTAACAGATTGGAGCATAAAGAGTAAATTGTTGACTACAACATTAGACAATGTTAGCAACAACAACTCGGTTTGTAAGTTTTTGATAGAAAATGGCAAAGATGATATGTTGTTTGATGGCCAATATTTTCATGTTAGATGTTGTGCACATATACTAAATATATTGGTTCAAGGTATCATTAAACGAATTGATGTGGCATTAGAATTGATACATGATCTGATTAGGCATATTGATTCATCAGCTGGCATTCAGATTTTCAATGCAATTGCAGGTAGGATGGGTCTTCCTGAGAAGTCTCAACTGGTTCTTGATGCGAACCGTTGGAATTCGACATATGAAATGATTGCTGAAGCGTTGAAATATAAAGTTATCCTGAATAGATATGCTGAGGAAAAACTAGAACCTTCATCAATTAATGAAGAATGGACAAATGCTAAGGCAATCACAGCCTTTGAAGAGGCAACAAAAGTATTTTCAACGGATAGGAAACCTACATCACACCTGTACTTGAAGATGGTCCTATGTATTCGTCGTGCTTTGAAAGATAGGGATTGACAATCAATAATGTGCTAAAGGTATTGGCAGGTGCAATACAATTAAAGTTTGATGAGTATTGAGAAAGTGAATACGACATGGCCCTTATTGTTGCCACCATCTTAAATCCAACCAAAAAGATGGATTGGTTGGACTTGTTTTTCCAGAAGGTATGTGATAACAAGGATGGCATTGAGAAAAATGTCAAATCGGCTAAAGATTGGATGAAAAGTTCCTTTGAAAATATGAATAGCTTGTTAGGAGAAATGGTGAATACCCGGTGTCTCATCCTAGCGAAGCTAGAAGTATTCTGGGTTCATCGATTCTCAGAAAAAAAAAAGTTGAAGAAGAATTTGTTTAGTATATGTCCTAGAGGTGAGTGAGACAGTGTGAATAGTAGTTGGAGCTCGATAGATATTTGGAAGAAGAATTTGATAGGAGCAATGGCAACTTCAATATTTTGGGCTGGTAGGGAAAAACACAAAAAAGTACCCTGCTTTATCAGCTATGGACCAGGATTTCCTTGCAATACCTCTTAAGTACCATGTCCTCCATATCTGCTTTCAACTGTAGTGGTAGAATACTTGGCCATACTAGAAGCTCATTATCACTAGAAACACTTGAGCATGATCTGAGTCATGGGGGATTGTTGGAGCATAAGTAAATTGGGTAAGTTGTCTGGACCATTTCTTTCTCAGGTTTATCAAGAATTGCAAGATAACATGTGTATCATTTCTCTAATTGAATCTTAGTTCGAACCTAAAGTGCAATGAAATAAATTAAATCTTGTGTGTTGTTGGGTACAGTCCAGTTGATGGTTCAATAAGCACTTGACCATAGCACTTGTGTGCAATGATCCTTCTTTGAGGTTCTTTCATTCAGATAATAACCCCATTGTTGTGCAAAGGAAGTGGGTTGGTTGTATCCTTTCTACATTCTTGTTTTGATTGTTTAGTTTTGCCTAGTCAATAAACTTTTATCTAACTTTTGGGTTATGAAACTTAAAAAGAAAAAGAAACAATTATAGATACTGTGCCTTTTGTCAATTAAGATAGCCTTTTGTGATCTTTTCAATTGAGATACTTGAGATAGCTTCTTGTGATCTTTTCAATTGAGATATTAATACAGTTATAGATGTCCTGATTAGGTCCAACCTTGGGGTATTTTGAGTAGAATTTAGAGTGTATTGCTGGTTTGATGCTGGTTTGAATAGGGGTCATCATCTAATCCTCCAACCTTTTCATACTTCCCAATCTAATGCTAATTTTCACAATCAATAGGTTTCAAATGATGTTGTAAAACAGGGGGCAAAAGTTTGATTTTGCTATGGCACCAAGATTTGTGTTACTTGTTTCCACGAGGTTTCTTAAAATCGTTCATATATCAAGGTTTGTTTATGTGTCGCTCAAGGTAATTTGATGATGCATGAACATGTGTGCACTATTCTTGTGCTTAAGGTGTTTTGTAGATCTAGCATGTCAAAGTACTATTTATGCTACCAAATTGTTTTTTTATGTAAACATGATGCTATGAAATGCAGATGCTTCTGTAATGTCATTGTTATCTATTTGGTGCTCAGATAGTTTGATGCTACATGTATGTGTGTGTTATCTTGATTCTTGAATAAATTATCAATTAATTATCTTTGGGTAAATACTAAATAGGTGGCAGAAACTAGTTGGATAATTTTTGTAATTTTGTATGCCATGCTTGAAAGTTTTTATTATTTGAGAAGGATGCTATTTTTAAAAAAAAAATCTTATTTTTTTTAATTTCACCATTTTCCCTTTTAAGTGTATTTATTATTGTTCTTTTTCCCATAATTTTTCCTAGAATTTTTTGAATGTCATTTTCTTGTTTCTTAATGGTCCTGACTTTCAATTTGAAGTCAATGTAGTAATAACATACATTCAAAGAACATAATAAGTAGAAATTCAACTTGAAGCAATACAATGGCTGGATTGTAGCTTGGGTTGCTGTTGAGACCCGACTAGTCCCAAAATCAATAGCTAGTTCACACAGTATCAACATTGATGAAATCATATCCATACAGCGAAACATCTAAGAGTAAGCCAAATTTTGTTAAATAGTAACAACGGACCTTATGGTCAAGGTTTTACAATTATTGCCACACAGGGCTTAACGATATAAAATAAACTTACAGCGGAAGAAACTCTTGTGGTAGTCATCCGATATGCCCACAAGCAATCAGTGGAGAACACACCCTAGTTCGCATAGGTCTCGAAGTACTCCTTTTTGTGGAATTTGGTATTCCCTGGGTCTTCTTCGTTGACTGATCAACAAGTGGCGTAAAGCTGTGAGTACATAAAATACTCAGCAAGTCGTAGGGAAATGTATGCGTATTGTATTCATGTAAGACTTGAACAAGAGTAACTTTATGGCTATTTTGCAGAAAGCAGTATTTGATAGTAAATATAGTAAATAGATTAAAAAGCGCAATTGAAAAGATTATATACATAAGTAAATAAGTATTTTGAAACAACTAGTGAACTACCCGTTCACTGCCCAACCATTCCACCAACCATAATTTTTAGATAAAAATCTATCTCCCATGTGAAATCACCATGTATTGTCTATAATCGGGGACACGACTATTCGAATAGTTTTTAACACTCTGCAGAGATTGTACAGCTTGACCCACAAGACATGATTATTTCATATTGCTACGCGATTAAAGCACTTCCTTATGTGTGCGATGGAGAGATCATGATAAGACCTTTACAAAGCTATGTTTTGACCCAGTTTTGCTCGCTAAGGTTTCGCCTCCATCCGGCCCTCTCTTGCACCTAGTGTGAATGTCCAACCCAAACAAAAATAAATCAAAACATTATGAATTAATCAGCCAAATCCATCCCATACTAGACATGTGGTTATATGACAGGGCTAAACTCAATGGCGCACAAGATTAAGTCCTTAGTGACATGTCAATTTGGGGCGACCGCGCGTTTCCTCGTAAATGCACATGAAGGAGGGGAGAAATGGCCAGGAATGGAAGAGTCTTAATAAGAGGGATTGAATGCTCTTGATTACGTGAAGAGTTGAAGAGGAAATCATGTGTTTTGAAGAGCAAAATCCTTGGAACTTGAAAAGATCAAATAAAATAATTTCGGACTTAATTGATGTTTATTTTAATCATTTAAAATGTTTTTCTTTTTCTAAAATTTCAAATTAAGCTTTAAATTATTCCAATTAATTGCAAATGATTCCTTTTATTTTTAAAGCTTTAAAAAGTTTATGAAAATTGGGATGTTACAGCTACTAGGATCCATATGAAACGTGGACTCATTTGATCTAGGCCATGAGGAAATGGGTTCTGGTTATGGGTTCAACCCACATGAAGGCAGTGGGCTGGGCTAGGTTGGGTTCAAATGATATTTGGGTTGGGTTGGGTTGAGAGAGATGATAAGGGCTTGTTTGGAAAGCCCAAAAATTTGGCCCACCCACATGAATGGGTTAGGATTTTAGACTTCCCAAACAAGACCTAAGTGGGTTGGACTAGGTTGAGAAAAATTGACTTATTTTTTAGACACCCATATCCATATGGATGGGTTGGTTGGCCTATCCACATGAGTGGGCTAGGATTTTGGGTAGTTAGGTTTCATCCCACTAGTAGGTCTAAGTACTACACATGATGATGACCAACAGGAGTAAATATGAGAGTAAATTTTTACTACTTAAAAGATAGAATTAATGGTAGTTTATTTACCTTCTAAAAACATCTATTCCACGTCGTCATCTGTCAATCCATAGGTCTAGAACCGTAGGCGTCGCACCCCTCCATTCCCTGCCAGCACAGCTCTTGCCGCCGCGCGGCTCACATCTTCATCCCGTCTCCTCCCCCCCCCCCCCCGGCGTCCTCGCCCGGCCCGTAGCTAGCCACATGGCCACCCCTACGCCCGATCGATCTCTCCCACCTCCCTTCCCTAGCGCCCTCCCTTCCCACTCCCCCACCCACTTCATCAAACCCATCAAACCCAACACCACCATGTCCGCCGCCGCCGTCGACTGGCTCTCGTCCCCGGCCGTGACATCATCGGGCCACCCAATGCTATCTGCCGGTGAGGTCAAGTGACACCTCCTCCCTCTCACTGACCTCGAGTCCGAGGAGAACCTGTGCCTTGTGCCCCTCCATGGCTGCCTCCTCGCGCTTGCCTCCCACCACCTCATCTTCCTCCACGAGCCCTCTCGCTCAGCGCGCGGCCTCCCCCTCGTCACCATCATCCACCCCTACCATGCACACCGCAGGCACAACCACAACCCCTTCCGCTCCCTCTTCTCATCCTCCTCCTCGCCCCACTCACGATCGGAGGTCGTCACCGTCGTTGTCACCTGCAAGGTGGACATGGATGTGTTCTACGGGAGGCTGCTCAAGGCCATACGCATGAGGGCCTGGGAGGTGGCCCCCACGATCGCTCCCGCGGGTGGTGCCTTGGCAGCGGAGGGGCTCCCAGTGAAGGAGAATCTTGCGATCAGGATGCCCGTGGTTGAGGTGTCGGGGATATTGCGAATGGAGCAGGAGGCATGGGAGAGCTCGGGGTAGAACTTGCAGGATGCCTTCCAGGATTTCAATGCCCTCATGGTTCGTTACTCATTGCTGCTTACTACTTGTGATCATGTCGTAATTTAGTGCTTATAATGGAGTACAACCATCCGAGATTGGATCACCATGCTCTAAATCACAATTGATTTTTTTGTTTTGTCATTCCGTGGACATCCTTTCTATCTAGAGCAAAGCCACTACTACAGAAAAGGTCATCACAGACGGTTCCTCATGCCATTGTGATAACTTACAATATAGACGGTTAATATCACAAACCGTCTGTGATAGTCGAGTATCACAGACAGCTCCCATGCCATTGTGATTATGTGTCAATGATAATAGGTGGTTATCACAGACGGCTCCCATGCCATTGTGATAACTTACAATATAGACGGTTAATATCACAAACCGTCTGTGATAATCGAGTATCACAGATGGTTTTTATAAAAAACCTCACAGACGGTTCAGTATTCTAAATCGTCTGTGATATATATCCTAGACGGTTTCAAACATTGAACCGTCTGTGATAGTCGAGTATCACAGATGGTTTGTATAAAAAATCGTCTGTGATAGTTCACAGACGGTTTTTTATACAAACCGTCTGTGATACTCGACTATCACAGACGATTTTTGTTATTAACCGTCTGTGATTTCGTTGATATCACAGACGATTTAGAATACCGAACCATCTGTGATAGCTATTTCAAAAGCGATTTTATTTGCTCTTTTTCGGCTAGCCTCAGGATATGCTAGCCATGCCCTCTGAAAACAAACAAGATCATGTATATAGCACGGGACAATCATTACATAAATTACACAGATGAATAAAACAACACTAGTAGATCACACACACACACATATATATATATATGTATCATGACAATCGTTACACAGTTCTCACAAATGAATTAAATTGAATGAATTGTTTGATTAAACACAATTGAGTGATTTGTACAATTGACTCTAATGTTTCAACATCTAATTATCACCATTATCGGGGTGAAACTCTCCATTATTCTTTATGACATCTACTAGCAAGAATTGGGAGATGTTTCCACGAATTTCGACGAGATTGTCAAGATTATATGCACTTTCGTCGAAGTCCACCCGCTATCGCTAGGAGCAATGTTAAGTCATTAATTAGCATGTGTGTGTGTATATACATATATATAATCAGATAATAATTATTATTGGAAGATTGACAAACCTCTGGATCATTCATCTTAGTGTCCGTGATTTCCTTCATATGGTGGCAAATGTAAAATCCACATACGTTGCCCTGTAGCTGTTGGTGGCACTGCAAAATATATAGAATTACATACATAGGTATCGTCAATTCTAGAGGCATTATAATAAAGTGTGATATAAGATTGTTGTGTTGTAGTGGGTACCGGAAATCACGTGTTGTGTCGCAGCGTGTCACTGGACTCGTTATGTTTCCCTCCTAGGGCAACATAAGCGATAAATAACCTACGTGATTCCAAAAAAGTTAGCCTCAACCATTGCAAACGAAGGAAAGATTACAATAGAGTTATGTATGGAGGAAATGAGTTTACATGTTAAATACTTCTTGCACACGACTGAAGTCGTGGTTACCCTTAAGTAGGGAATCAAGGTATATTACCTTGCTCCACTTTGGTACAATCACAATCAAAATCCAGTGAGACCTAGTCATGTGTGTCGCCATAGTGATTAATCCTAAATTCATGTTGCATATAAAATACAAATGAAACTTGTGTAGCAACTAGTGAAGCACTTACCCTTGGTTGAATGGTACCATGATGTACTCCTTGTCGCTGTGAGCAATCAATCCCCTCGTTATGTAATCTTGCACGAAGGATGTATTTCCGTTGATAGATTGCTCTGAGACCAAGTGTGGGTCGAGAAAACCCACCGGTTGTCACTGTCGCCGGACTTGTTGGATCATATATCTATATATAAGGAAAGAGTAATGACATTTGTCGGTATGACGTGAATGTAGAACTTCATTGTACAATACACTTATAGTGTCCAGTATCGTAGAAGTGAGGCGTCAAGTTCGTCGAGATTGAATAGTAAGAATAAGTCTTCGAATGTCACGACGAAGTAGCCTGAGTCGTGGAGGAAACGCGCCACTGTATATTTCACAATGAATCCATTCTGCCGGTTTGGCTTCATGTTGGACCTCTACATGTACTAGGTATTGAATATATCGTAAACCAAACCAAGCCGGGGTAACTGTGACTCGGGGACCAATGAAAATCCTCAAAATGAAATTCCATGGCTCGGGACGCACCTTAATTTTCTTCGCTTGAGTCTTAGAGCCTTGCTTATGATACGTTTTCAGCGACGTCTGCACGGGAGCCGATGCAATAGGCTTCGGAACCGAAGCTGGAGGTGGAGCCATCGGAGCCGATGTGACAGGTCCAGGGTGATGTCCCTCTTGGGCTACTGGATATGGAGATCGTGGCACGGACGAGTCGAGGGCGATGTCCCTCTTGGGCCACTGGATGAATGTGTGGATGGCATCCCCTAATGTTGTAATCTCTTTGTTGGGGGCTTCTCAAGAGGGACGGTCTTAAAAATATCATTAATCATGTCCACTTGAACCTTTATGAAATCGGTCTCTACTTGTACACCGTGCACCAGCGTCGCTAGCAGCCATGGATACACCATCCCCCACCCAGCGTCAATGGGAATAGAGCTAACAAGCCTGACTCTGAGGATGCAAGGCGTGGGCTCCTACATAACGATACAAGATGAGCTACGGCATCCACCAAAGATATCTATGTAGCATTCTAAAGAGGTACATTACCTGGATGTTGTCGATAGGAAAGTGGACGTCGCTATTTTCAGTAATTGGTGTGGACGCGCAGCTACCGCGACGTTGAGGGGGATTGGGTACCGCACTAACATGGGTGAGTTGCGATTGGTTGTGGACCTGTCTCAGTTCTTCCCTCAATGAATCTATCTCTCCTCGAAATGAGGCAGTCTGCTCTTGAAATGAAAGTTGAGCACGAAGCTCCTGTTTTATTTGTTCATTGCAGTAGGCCTTGGATCTCTTCCTACTCCTGTATGTCTCAGAGTTATTTGAAAATCCGTGCCTCCGAGATACGTAAACCCCTAAGCCACGTGTGCGACCTGGGTTCTCCTTGTTTCCCAAGGCCTGTGATAGTATATCTCTCTCCCTGTATTCATGAAAGGAGCCTCGAGAAGTTTCGGTAGTCAATGATTGCTGCAAGAGGCAATCATTTTATTTTTGAACCCATGAAGTTCAAAAGGTATTAACAACTATGTAGTTTAACATATCTTACCAGGCGTTGGGACACTTCCTCGTCTGTGGGGTTTTTGAAAGAGACACCCGAAGACGTGGTTGATGACCTCGCTCTTAACCAGTTTCGAGCGCGCTCGTTTGCGATCCTGGCAAATGGCGGGGAGGCCTCCGATCGGATTGCGACCTCGTCCTGCATCCTCCACTACGGGATTTTACCCGTGTACCTAGCGGTGCTGAGTCTGTGAGGGTGAGTGTTTTATGACTGGAGAGTCTTGTGCGCCGCACTTTGTTGTTCAAATTCGGTCGTTGTCTTCATCTGCACAAAGGCCTCCCATATTTTCGGCGACACGAAAGGATACCTCGTGAAGGGTGTGAGATCCTTGGCCATGTACTGCGTGACAAGAGTGCTCTTAAAATTCTTCCATGCTTTTCCCATTGCGAGGAGTGCGTGTCATTGCATGAGTCCCTACACTTCTGCTGGGATATCGAACGAATTTATAATTTCCTCCTATAGCTGATCTTTCTGATCCTTTGCCAAATCTTTCTAGCTTGCTATGGTGATGGGGACCCGTTGCCTTCCAATTATCCCGCATGTAGTCCGAAATGATGCCGTTGCTTTCTTTGGTCATTCGGCCCTCTGGCCTTTTCGATACTCCTCGGCCACACTATGTTATTCCAATCTTGGGAGCATGAGACTCAGATGAAGACGACGACGACGACTGTGTGGACGCCATCTCTCTTCTAAGAAAAAACTAACAGCAGTGAGCTATGGGCCTAAACAAAGTTCTATGAAGCAACTGACACAAATCAGTGTATCAAATTCATTGAACCGGATACACTAGAGTGTGTCACTTGCTTCATGCCCTTTGCATGTCTATGTGCCATATATTATTACTACAAGGTTCCTTTGGAACAATAACATTCCATTCCAAATAGATCTTATAGCTAACAAGTGCAGCATATATCATGAAGTTCTAAAGGTCATAAAACAATTTAGCCAACTATTGAGACAGAGCACGGGATTAATAAATGACAGTAATAGTAAAACATTTTGGACGACGACTATGTGGACGCCATCTCTCTTCTAAGAAAAAATTAACAGCAGTGAGCTATGGGCCTAAACAAAGTTCTGTGAAGCAACTGACACAAACCAGTGTACAAGTTCATTGAACCGGATACACTAGAGTGTGTCACTTGCTTCATGCCCTTTGAAGGTCTATGTGGCATATATTATTACTATAAGGTCCCTTTGGAATAGTAACATGCCATTCCAAATAGCTCTTGTAGCTAACAAGTGCAACATATATAGTTTTAAAGGTCATAAAATAATTTAGCCAACTATTCAGACAGAACCAGATTGATAAATGATAGTAATAGTAAAAATTTAGCCATCAAGTGAAGCATATATCATAAAGTACTCAAGGTCATAAAACAATTTAGCCACCAACTGAAGGTAACAAAACAAATTAGCCAATTGAGATAGAGGCGAACGGTGTCGGGAAGGTGCGGCAGCGGCGTGAGGTTGAGGCGGACAGTGTCAGGAGGGAGTGGCGGACGGTGTTGGGAGGGAGTGGAAGACGGCGATAGGAGGGAGAGGCGGCGTCGTGAGAGGTGGCGTCATGAGAGGTGGCGTCGTGAGAGGTAGCCTTTAATGTCGTATCCTTGTCATGTCACAATTGTAAATTTTGGCCCTTTTGCCAACCATTGTAGTGTTTCATTTGATGACCTCCTAGTCAATCGCGCCTTCAACCATTTGTTGAACTGACGGTTGTATTGTCTCATGATCCAAACTTCTGACTGGCCTGCTTTCTCTTGGCGTAGCATGTCCTTGTGCTCTTCAATATATGGGGTCACTTCAGTCATATGTTGTACAACCGTAAAATGGGCTTGAGCATACATATTTTGATCTGGAGTTATTGCTTTCCTTCCGATAGTCACGATACCCTCTAGCATCCCCTCGTGACGAGATAGAGGTACACCTATCGGCTCAACCTGAGCCATGTACCCGATGCAGAATTCAATGACCTCTTCTGTTGTATAACCTTCGATGATGCTACCATCCGGTCGAGATCGATTGCGTACATAGGACTTGAGAATTCCCATGTACCTCTCGAATGGGTACATATGACATAGAAACACAGGGCCACATATCTTTATCTCTTTCACAAGGTGGACAATGAGATGGACCTGGATATCAAAAAATGATGGAGGGAAATACATCTCTAGATGACATAGAGTTGTCACCACCTCGGTCTGCAGAGCATCTAGTCCATCGGGATTAATGACTTTCTAAGCAATTGCGTTAAAGAAATAATATAGCCTTATGATTGTCACTCGAACCTTGTTCAGCAAAATACTTCTAATTACAACAGGTAGCATTTGTGTCATTGGCAAATGACAGTCATGAGACTCCATGCCAATTAATTTCAAATGTTCAATGCAAACAAGTTTCTTCATGCTGGTAGAGTGATCGGACGGAACTTTCATACCACATAAGAACTGGCACAGTTGAGTTCTCTTGGACTTAGACAGTGTAGCAAGCTGGGAGAAGGTACGTCCGACCTTTATCGGTCTCTATCGGTGCTAACTCGGTTCTGACGTTCATTGTGACCAAGTCACGCCTTGCGTTGACACCATCCTTTGTTTTATCAGAAATGTTCAGTAAGAGACCAATCAAACGGTCACATACATTCTTCTCTACGTGCATGACATCGATGCAACTGCGAACTTCTAAGTGCTCCCAATAAGGCAAGTCCCAAAATATTGACCTCTTCTTCCACTGTTCTTCCGACGAGTCCTCAATTTACATCCCTTTCCAAGCACAACGTCGATATCCTTGACCATATCATATACCTCTTTCCCGCTAAAAGGCCTTGGTACTGAGTCATCCTCTTTTTTTCGTCAAATTATTTCTTTATCTTGCGGTATGGGTGATACTTTAGAAGGAACCTAGTGACGCATGTACACAGTTTTGCACGAGTTGTTCAACCACACACTCTCAGTATAATCTAAGCAGTGCGGACAGGTTTTGGCTCCTTTTGTACTCAACCCTGACAGGTTACCAAGGGCAGAAAAAATTATTAATGGTGCAGAACAACATGAAGCGTAAAGTGAAATTCTCTCGTTTGTCTGCATCCCATACATGTACCCCTTCGGCCCTTCGATAAGTAGTGACATCAAAATATACTTTCGCTTCATACACAGCCAAGGAGGAAGGTTGTACATGCACAGAGTCACAGGCCAGGTGCTATGTCGGCTGCTCATGTTACCAAAAGGATTCATTCCATCTGTACTCAACCCAAACCATATATTCCTCGGTTCCACACCAAATTCTACAAACATCCTATCGATGTTCCTCCACTGGGCAGAATCAGCAACGTGTCTTATCATTCCATCTTTCTTACGCTCCTCCCAGTGCCACCGCATCAATCTTGCATCCTTGTAGTTTGCAAATAAATGTTTCAAATAGGAAATTACAGGAAGATACCACAACACCTCAGCAGGAGGTCCTTGCTTCACCTCGATACCCTTCCCATAATCGGAGTCATTTTTACGCTTTTATCATGATGCTTTGCACACCGGATAAACATGTAAGCTAGCATACTCTTTACAGTACAGGATACAATCATTAGGACATGCATGTATTCTTTCTACTTCCATTCCTAATAGGCAAAGAATCTTTTTGGCTTGGTAGGTGGTTCTCAGCAACACATTTCCTTTGAAAGCTTGTCCGCTAGGAGACCTAATAATGTCGTGAAACTCTTGTCAGACCAACTATTGCTTGCCTTCAATTTTAGCAGTTCTAGAACTGATCACAACCTCGTGTATTGCGGCTTGCAGCCCAGGAACAAATGTTTCTCCGAGTCCCCTATCAAGCCCTCGAATTTACCAAACTCTCTCTCACTATAGTTCCCTTCTGCATCACATAGCATCTGATCTAGATTGTCATCCTGCGACCTATCCTCATGATCGAAAGTATAGTCCACAACCGGCGTATCGTTGTCTCCCTCGACGATGTCATAACTAACTTTTTTGTGTACTCTTCTCTTCACCGTGGCTGGTCCAACATTTGTACCCCTTTCTGAACCCCCTTCAAATCACATGAGCTTCGATCTACGCTGAGTTGCTAAACATCTTTAGATTATCACAATCAATGCATGGACAATACATATATTCTATCCCCTTCTTCAACATATCCAGCTCGGCCGCTCTTCTAAAAGCATACACGCCATTAATGTATTCCTCACTCACACGGTTCTCAATGTACATCCAGCTTCAATCCATCTATGCTACACATGTAACAAATGAGTGTCAAAAATGATTATTAGTGCTACTATATAGCAAATCAGACTAGCTATACGTACTTACACAGGACATCGATCTATATATACTATGTAGGTATAGCTAGCTAGCTTGCCACGTATTCATGACATAATAATGTTAAGCAAGAATACATAGAAGTGAACTACGAGTACTTACCCATTCTGATCAAATTGAGCAAACTAGCTAACATTATCTTTCTAAACCTAGCTAACTAGATCTAAACAAAAACGTATCTATCATCTCTTTCAATTACAAAAGCATGTATATAAGTTATTAAAAGCAATGGAGTACTAACCACTGATCACTAAGAAGACGGCGATATGTTTTCACCAAACTCCTTAAAGCTGGCTGCCGCCTATCGCTCGACCGATGCAGCGCAATAAAGACAGATCTGTGTTGAGATCGACCACGTACGCCCATTATTTAATAGGGCAGATTATCACAGACAGTTCCAACCACAAATGGTCTGTGATAACAATATATCACAGATGGTTTTTTATATGAACTGTCTGTGTTGTTTGCATCTTTCACAGAAGGTTCATAACATGAACCGTCTGTGATGTCTCACTTATCATAGAAGGTTCGTGATAAGAACCGTTTGTGAAAGTTCATAGACGGTTATTAAAACGAATTGTCAGTGATGTCTCAATTATCATAGACGGTTCGTTTTAATAACCGTCTGTAAAAATATCACAGACAGTTGCCACTATAAACCATCTATGATAGTTTAATCACAGACAGTTCCGTATGAACCGTCTATGATGTAGCCGTCTAGTATAACCTCTTTTGTAGTAGTGAAGGAAATGGAGTTAGCAGAGAAAATGAGGCAAAAGTTATTGACAAACTCATATGCTCAATCGAATTCCAATGATGAAGAGATGGGGTCTAAGCCAGACATGCAGGATTGGCTGTTGAGTGTTGGCATTGTGTCTCCTGTGACAAGAGAAACTGCCAGTGCTTTGTACCACCAGCAGCTGTCACGATAGGTAATGTGTGCTTGTTCATGGTTTTTCTGTATTCATGGTGGAGGAGCTCACTAGCTGTTCAGCCATATTCAGTGAATCTCATATCTTTCGAGTTAGGCATGATTTTTCATAACGTCATATCTTAATCAATGAAGCCTGGTATGTGGTAGTGCTTATATTATGACAAGAACTAGCATCGATTATTTGTTAGTATTACTTGCATATTTTTGTTGTGTGAGATGGATCTAGATTGAATCACATATATGTCTTCTCATGCTAACAAGTTACTAACATTGTATGTTATATTGCTAGCTAATTTTGGATTTGACTCACTTTTGCTGGCATCAGTTGTTAGTAGTTTGAGAATTACTTAGTTGCCCTACCTACTGCACAGTTGTTAGTTTTGCACACAAACTAAGTTTTGGTTTAGATGTAATTAACTAAGTTTTGGTTTAGATGTAAGCTACAGATATATCAAAAGTGAGCGTTATTGTCTCATTATTCTTATAGCATAGTTATATCCAGACACATACATATTCTCCATTATCGCAAAAAGAATTGGTTTATATATTTATCATGCATCTACCAAATGAGACGACCAAAACAAAATCATGTAACAATTAGGATATATCTATTCTCTTTTGTATGACCGATGGAATTCATATTGAATTGTTAACAATTAGGATATATCTCTTCTCTTTTGTATGACCGATGGAATTTATATTGAATTGTTAATTTACGGCCAAGACTAAAGGTGGCGCCAGCATGTGTCTTTGCTTCAGTTGTGCACCCTGCAAATATATATTAGTGCAGAACATTAACATAAGAAGGTTTAGTTATTGTGGTTTGCATGAGCAAAGTCTAAGAGCCATTGCCTTCTACCATAGGAGATCTACCACATTATCAGTTGATGTCTGT
This sequence comes from Dendrocalamus sinicus, assembly GCA_036346575.1. Taxonomy (NCBI): domain Eukaryota; kingdom Viridiplantae; phylum Streptophyta; class Magnoliopsida; order Poales; family Poaceae; genus Dendrocalamus; species Dendrocalamus sinicus. The sequence goes on from CM070663.1 coordinate 13,257,273, forward strand.
CTGATAGTACAAAAGAATGTGCCGGTCTTCAGTTATGGAGCAATTGGCAACTCTGTTTAAAACTAGAAAAATAATTTGATAAGTACATTTGAAGACTAATTTGCATAGGTTAAAAATCATAAATAATGTTTTCCTACAGGTCCATGAATAGATCACATTTAGGACTCTTGATAGACATGATGAATTGGATACTATTTAATTGATTTTTATTGAATCCATGACAATTTTTGGTGGGCAGTCTTCAGTTTTCTGTTATATCCCTCCTCCTAGTATGACTAGGCTGTTAGAAATTGGCCTATTTAATTATGGCCTATTTCTTTAATTTCAAAGCATGCATAGGTTAGTACCATATTGCTAAGGCAAGGTGAGGAAAATCGATTTATAAGGTGGAGTCATCACCACTCCTTGAATATAGATAGAGATGGTATGAGGAGGGTTCTGTCTAGTCACACACGCGCGCGCGTATTCGCGTATTTTCGCGTGAAAATCGCGCGACTTGTGACTTGCGACGTGCGACCGTGTCGTGACGTGGCGCGCCACTTGGCAGACCAAGTCTATCTTTATTTTTGCTGAACCCTGCACCACTCTCTCTCTATTTGAATGAGATTCAAATATTTCAATGAGGTAGTTACAAGTGAATTTACACTACTTAATTCATCAGTTACCAGTGCATAATTCTGTTTGAAATACAGCAGTTACTAGTGAATAACTGCAGCGCCCTTAAAAGGGCCTGGAGACGTCCAGGAAAAGAGCGAGAATTTTGCACCCCCATTCTTCCTCTACTTTCTGCTCTGTTGTTGTGCTGTGCTGTTTGAACCTCGTCGACCTTTCTTCCCGGCGTGCACCTGGAATGAGGGAGAGCGGCTGTCTCCGAATTGTTGCCGCAGAGAGTACCTGCATGGGGCGGCAATAAGGTTTCTGGGCAGCGCATCTGCACGATCGCTCACTGCACTGCGACATCTACGTTCTACACTACGTCAAGCCTGCGCGGCTTCCTATTCTTCATCAGGCTAACAAGTAAGTTGTTCGCACGCACGTACGACTTAGTTACTACATTTTTTTCTTGAGTATATTCTGAAGTATGATGAGTAGCCTACTATTAGTAGTAAGTTTTGGATCACTAGTTTATTGTATTTGTCTCCTCACAAAATTTGGAATTAAAATATTGCCCACATTTGTAACAGTCCAGAAACCTTATAGTGAATTTTGTTGCAATACAGCAATGGCTAGTGCTTCTGATGCGATGAAACCTGAGAGGTTTTCTAGTCAGAACTTTCATAGATGGCAGACAGAGTCAAGTTTTGGCTCATGTCTTTGGGGCTGTGGTGGGTTATCCACCCACAGTATCCATTCTGATTGAGCGTACATGCGGTTTGAAGCTGCGAACAATCTGCTCTTGGCTGCATTCTGACTGTTCTGGCATATCAGCGCTATGATGTGTACATGGACTACAAGTCCGCCACAGAGTTGTAAGATGCACTAGAGCACAAATATGCAGAGGCAGAGGCAGGTCGCTAGCTCTACATATGTGAGCAATTTTTTGACTTTAGCATGGATGAGGCTAAGTCTATAGTTGGACAAGCTCATGACCTGCAGCTACTAGTCAGTGAGATTGCGCACCTGGGCTGTGTGTTGCCTCCAAAGTTTGTGGCTACGGGCATTGTTGCTAAACTCCCTGCCTCTTGGTGGGATTTTGCTACTAAGAGGGAAGAGATTTTTGTTGAGGATCTCATTGCAGCCCTCGATGTGGAAGAAAAAGCAAGTGCAAAAGATGCACCTAGCACATCTAGCCAGAACAATGTAAATGTCATACAGAAAAAGATTGTTGCTAAGAAGTACAAATCCAACAAAGCGAACAAGACAACTAGCTTTAAGAAGAAAACTAAGAAATAGGATTTGAAGGACATCACCTGCTCTGCGTAGAAAAGACGGTCATATGGCGAAGAACTATCGTTTTCGCAAGATCAGAGATGGTGAATAGCCTAAGAAGAAGGCTGTGAACGTGACCATAGGCGAGGCCTCGACTTCAGGAGGGTATGGTAATTCGCCTGTTGTCTTTTCAACTTGTCAATCCACTGATTGGTGGGTTGATACTGGAGCTAATGTTCACGTATGTTCTGATATTTCCTTGTTTTCTTCTTATCAGGCAGCAGGGACTTCCTCCGTCCTAATGGGAAACGGGTCGCATGCTTTTGTTCTTAGTGTTGGCACGGTGGATCTGAAGCTTACTTCAGGGAAGATTGACTACTTGAAGAACGTGCAGCATGCTCCTACAATAAAAAAGAACCTCGCTAGTGCTTCTCTCCTATGCAGGGACAGTTATAAGCTAGTTTTTGAGTTAAATAAAGTTGTAATGTCTAAGTTGAGAAAATTTGTTGGTAAAGGCTATGAGAGCGGAGGTTTTTCCGCCTAAATATTTTAGAGTCTTGTTATAATCTGAATGTTGCAAGTGGTTTAAATAAATGTGAGGCAAATACTTGGCATTTTCGTTTCTGTCATATTGGTTTTGATAGTATTGCTAAAATGTCCAGATTAGATTTAATTCCAAAATGTGAAATTGTCAAAGGATCAAAGTGCCAGTCATGCGTGCAAGCAAAGCAACCTCGAAAACCCTTTAAGGGATTAGAGGATGAAAAGAACTTGGCACCTTTAGATCTTATTCATTCAGATTTGTGTGAAATGAATGGATTATTGACAAAAGGAGACAAAAGATATTTTCTAACTTTTATTGATGATGCAACACGCTACTGCTACGTGTATTTGTTGAAAACTAAGGATGAAGCTTTAAACTACTTTAAAACTTATAAAGCCGAGGTTGAGAACCAACTAGAGAAGAAAATAAAAAGATTGAGGTCTGATCGTGGAGGACAGTATGTCTCCCATGAATTCTCCCAATTCTGTTCTAGGCATGGAATAGTCTATGAATTTACACCACCATATTCACCCCAATCAAACGGGGTAGCTGAGAGGAAAAATCGGACACTAACAGATTTGATTAATGCCATATTAGAGAGTGCCGGTATGCCTAAGGCATGGTGGGGGAAAGCTATTCTAAGAGCAACTTTCACCCTAAACAGAGTAATCACTAAAAAGAGTGAGATTACTCCGTATGAGAGATGGAAGGGGAGAAAACCTAATGTTAATTTTCTGCGAACTTAGGGGTGTTTGGCAAAAGTCAATATACCATTGCAGAAAAAGAGAAAACTTGGACCAAAAATAGTCGATTGTATTTTTCTAGGATATGCTCAAAATAGCACGGCCTATAGATTTTTAGTAGTTAAATCAGAAACTTCTGAGATTATTACTAATACAATAATGAAATCTAGAGATACTTCATTCTTTGAGAATATCTTTCCTATGAGAACAGCAGGCAGTACTTCACGAACAGAGAATGTTCAAACTGATAATATTGAAAGTGAGAATAATCAAACTTCTGAACTTCCCACCATTTCTAAACCAATATGTGACATCCCTAAGGAGGATAACAATCTAGTCGCAGAAGCTCCTCGCAGGAGCAAGAGACAAAGGGTTGAGAAAACCTTTAGTGACGACTTTATTGTATACCTCATGGATGATGTGCCAAAGACTCTTTCGGAGGCTTATGCATCTTCTGATGCTGAGTATTGGAAAGAGGCAGTCCATAGCGAGATGGACTCTATCATGGCTAATGGGACTTGGGAGATCACATATCGTCCTATTGGGTGTAAACCTGTAGAATGTAAGTGAATCTTTAAAAATAAACTAAGGCTTGATGGAACTATTAAGAAGTACAAGGCAAGGCTTGTTGCCAAGGGTTACACCCAGAGAGAGGAAGAACATTTCTTAGATACCTACTCTCCTATCGCCAGACTAACTACCATCAGAGTCATCCTTGAGTTAGCATCTTCCTATGGTCTACATGTTCATCAAATGGGCGTGAAGACAACTTTCCTTAATGGAGAGTTAGAGGAAGAAATCTATATGGATCAACCGGATGGTTTAGTGATTTCTGGACAAGAAAATAAAGTATGCAGATTATTGAATCTTTGTATGGCCTAAAACAAGCACCAAAACAATGGCACGAGAAGTTTGACAAAACTTTAACATCTGCTGACTTTGCTGTGAATGAAGTTGATAAATGTGTGTACTATCGTTATGGTGGGGGTCAAGAAGTGATCTTATGTCTGTATGTAGATGACATACTTATATTTAGAATAAACACTGCCGTAATTGACGAGGTCAAATCTTTCTTATCTCGGTGTTTTGATATGAAAGACTTGGGAGAGAGAGAGATGTCATTCTGAATATTAAATTGATCAAAAGTCTCCCATTATGCTGAGAAAATATTAAGCCGGTTTGGTTTCGAAAACTATAAAGTTTCACCAACACCCTATGATGCGAGCATTAAGCTTTGAAAGAACCAGGGGTTAGAAAAAGATCAATTAAGATATTCACAAATCATTGGGTCACTAATGTATTTAGCTGGTGCCACAAGACCTGACATTTCATTTGCTGTGAGAAAATTAAGTCAGTTTACTTCTAACCCAGGAGATGATCACTGAGAGGCACTTGAAAGAGTGTTGCGCTACTTGAGAGGCACAACATCTTTTGGAATACATTATACTGGACACCCTTCTGTATTAGAAGGATACAGTGACTCTAATTGGATCTCTGATGCGGATGAGATCAAAACTACAAGTGGTTATGTATTCACTTTAGCTGGTGCTGCAGTTTCATGGAGGTTTTGCAAACAGGCCATATTGACGAGGTCAACCATGGAAGCAGAACTTGTAGCACTTGAAACAGCCACAGTTGAGGCTGAATGGCTGAGAGAGCTTCTATTGGACTTGCCATTGGTTGATAAACCAATACCTGCAACCTAATGTACTGTGATAATCAAACAGTGTTGGCCAAAGTCATAAGTACAAAGGATAATATGAAGTCCTCTAGACATGTGAAGCGTAGGCTTAAATCTGTCAGAAAACTGAGAAACTCCGGAGTGATTGTTGTGAACTATATTCACACTGAAAAAAATTTGGCAAAACCTTTTACAAAGGGGTTAGCACGGAAAGCGATTTCCGTTGCATCTATGGACATGGGAATGAGGCCCATTTAAGTTACATCACAATGGTAACCCATACCTTCTTGATTGGAGATCTCGTGACTTAGGCAATAGAAAAAACAAATTGATGTTGTAACAAAAGAGTACATATTTATTGTACCCATGTCCTAATAAACAATATACTTTCGACTATATGGAAGATTGGCATAAAGCCTTAATGTATTCTGTTATCCAAATGAGGAAAAAGGTATTAGCCTGCAGGATACCTAGAAAGAATACACCTACTTGAGCTTAACTGTGTGGTCGCAGTTCATGAGAACGGGGCATTCTCTAGAAAGCTCATGAGCAGATAAGGGAGCATGACCATATAACGCTCCGTTTAGGCGTGGTTCATTGACAGCCTAGTACTAGTTGAGATTTCAAGTGAAATTTGATCACGAAAAGCTGTGAATTCAAGGCATAGTCCATTCATCAGTTGTGAGAAGATGAATCTTGTCATTCTAGGTGCAAGTTCAACCTGTACGGGACTTACACTAAAAGAGTAGTATATTAATAGTGCTTCAGCACAATATCTTTGTCATCTATTTACTTCTTGCTTTGGAATTGGTGGGGGATTGTTAGAAATTGGCCCATTTAATTATGGCCTATTTCCTTAATTCCAAAGTATGCATGGGTTAGTACCATATTGGTAAGGCAAGATGAGGAAGACCGATTTATAAGGTGGAGTCATCACCACTCCTTGAATATGGATAGAGATGGCATGAGGAGGGTTCTGTCTAGTCACATACGCGCGCGCGTGTGCGTATTCGCATATTTTCACATGAAAATCGCGTGACTTGCGAGCGCGACTGTGCCGTGACATGGCGCACCACTTTGCAGACCTAGTCTATCTTTATTTTTGCTGAACCCTGCACCACTCTCTCTCTGTTTGAATGAAGCAGTTACAAGTGAATTACACTGCTTAATTCATCAATTAACAGTGCATAATTCTATTTGAAATGCAGCAGTTAGTAGTGAATAACTGCAGCGCCTTTAAAAGGGCCTGGAGACGTCCAAGAAAAGAGAGAGAATTTTGCATCTCCATTCTTCCTCTACTTTCTGCTCTGTTGTTGTGTTGTGTCGTCTGAACCTCGTTGACCTTTCTTCCCGGCGTGCACCTGGAACGAGGGAGAGCGGCTATCTCCGAACCATTGCCGCAGAGAGTATCTGTACAGGGCGGCAATAAGGTTTCTGGGCAGCGCATCTGCGCGACCGCTCACTGCACTGCGACATCTACGTTCTGCACTGCGTCAAGCCTGCGCGGCTTCCTATTCTTCATCAGGCTAACAAGTAAGTCGTTCGCGCGCACATACGACTTAGTTACTACATTTTTTTTCTTGAGTATATTCTGAAGTATGATGAGCAGCCTGCTGTTAGTAGTAAGTTTTGGATCACTAATTTATTGTATTTGTCTCCTCGTAAAATTTGGAATTAAAATATTACCCACATTTGTAACATAGGCTATCACCATGCTTGGTTACTAAAGGTGAGCTATTAAAATCATGCTTATTGATTAGCCATTAGCAGGTTCTTTCTTGGGCCTAAATAGTTTGTGTGTGTGTGTAAGATTGTTTCGTTGTTTCCTCTTAGCCAATTTGTCACTCACACCGATTTAATACCATGATATTTTTCAATGTTCCATTCTATCTTGGACTTGGTAAGGCGATGTTGTGTTGCAGCCAGGGTGTTGTGTGACAAGCATCGGCCCCGGTCATGTGTTTCAATTGGGAGAGGAATCTAGACTTGTGGGTGCTATCCATTGATATTTTTACTGAATTCAACTAACCAGATTTTCATTCTTGATTCTTTGATTGTGTATTTTCATTCCAACAAACAACCTGGTTACGATTTTAGCATTGGTACATCACATTGCTGATGAGAGATGTGTTTTTCCTTGTGTTTGCAATAACTTTCTTTCTTTTGATATGAGTTACATGTATTGTAGCTAAGATGTAGCAAAATAAATTAACACATATTCCTCTTTAATTGACATAAGGTTTGACGAGCGTGTCTCCATATCAGCAACACACTCAAGCTTTCGCTTGGTTGCTCCTTTCCTTTGCATTTGTCTCATTGTCTTCTGGTTCTTATTGTTTCTATTCCTTGCAAGACTTGAAGGGTTTGAGTTACTGATAGTTTGTTTCAAATTTGACAAGCGTGTCTCGGTGGATTATGGTTTAGCCCAAGGAACCCTCGAAGTTAGTTATGGGCGCAAGTAAGCAACTGGTTAACGATTAAGAGTGATAACATGAAACTCCTTAATGGGAATATGCATCTCTTCGAGACAAAATTCAAGAAGGAAATGACTAGGGCTCAGTATTGGTTGTTCGGAATATGGGAATCGCTGGTGGCCTTGACAAGGGCAGGATTCTGAGAGGGACTGAAGCTAAGCCTCCACTGGAGGCAGGCAGAAAAATTACCCAACTTGACTTGAACTGGGACTCTCAAGATGTTGAAATTTGCTCTCTTATTGCCTGATAATTGAAGTTATGCTGAAGCTGATAGTTGAGGGATATTTGACACTAGAACTTGGTGTATGAGTATGAGTTAGTTTTATAGGGAAGAAAATTTGCATTTATTGACTACGTAAATCTTCGGCCTACAGTTTCACAAAATTAAGGTCTGCTTTGTCAAGAGTGCAAAGACCGTGAGTGAACAAAAACAACAATATTATTTGATGCAAAACTCCGCTTTTGTCCATTGCAAATTTTGTTTTCCGTAGCAGCATACAGACACTTAGCTAGTGTAATATAGGAATGTCTATATCATGGTCGATTATTTTTTCCCCAGATCTATCGATTCTGGAAATTAGATATAGATCCGAAGGCACGACGCGATTTGATGGAGAGCCGAAGCCGGAGACCGACATTGTGATGGCCCAGAAATCTTTATTAAGTGCATCCAATGAAATCCCCCTAAAATATTTTAGGTGCAGTTCGGTTGGGCTGAAATAAGGTAGCTTATAGTTAAAATTGTATTGTAGCTGACAGAAATTACACTGCAGCTAATGGTGGTTTATTTGACGTAACTAAAATTAAAAAAATAAAAAACAGGTTAGCCTATTATGGACAATGCAAACAAATACGGGAAAAAGAATCGGCAAAAAAGCTCAAAAAAACCAAAAAATCAACAAAAAGATAAAATTTAGGAATAGTGAAAAATATGTCAAAAACTAGAACCTTAACCTGAAATGAGCGGAGAATGCAAACAAATACGGAACTCATTGAATATATAGAGAATCGTGTTATAAAAGAGAGTTGCTCTGATCAGTTGGAAAGTGGAGAATGATAAGAAGTTAAGATAATAGAGTGGTTGAAGGAGAATGAACGTACAATCACCTATTCATTCTTTTATAATAGTAAAGATAATAAATCCAAAGGTTAGGTCGAAAAAATGATTCAATCTGACTTTAACAAAAATAGCAATCCCTACCACGTAATAGTACCAATAGAAAGAACCTTGAGGTCAGAATATATACCTATAAAGATTACTCAGAAAGGGTAATACAGATCAAAGAGCTGGAAGTAGCGCCTGCAAAGCTTGATGATAGCCCGGGGTGGTGATGTGAGACGAGCAGTGATCGGAGGCGTTGTCGTGCAGGAATGGCCCCGCCGGCGACGGCCAGGTGTAGGCTCGTGTCCGAGAACAGGGAAGTGGCTTGTGGCCCTCGTGACGGGGACGGCGGGAGGCGGGTGCTGGGGATCTCACCGTGAAGTAGTGCAGCAAGACCTTGTACGGCTGGTGGCTGCCGTGGAGCCTTCGTTTCAGCTACCCCAAGCACGACCATCTCTACGTAGGGAAGTGATGATGGCCAGTAATGCTTAACAAGGATCACTGAGGACACCAATGAGGGGTTTTATCACATATGCATGAGGTACATGCACTATCCACATCGTTAAAATGTTCCAAGATTCGTGTGAGCTCAAGAGGGAATCAAAGACGTATGGCTCTGTTTTTTTGAGCTTTTTGCTTTGGCTTCTTTGGAAACCAAAATAAGTGGAGCGGCTTCTCCAAGCGACTTTTTGAAATAGATTCTTCAAACGACTTTTCAAGTTTAAAACCGTAGGTGTCGTTTACGTTGATGTCTTCATCATCCTCTGCCGTCGCAAAAATACAACAAAACCAATTAGTCATAGCCCAAAAAAATAGGATCATTGTGTACCACCACGTATGCACAACATGGGTGGGTCACCATCCCTAACTCGTCAAAAACACCCTCACCGTCTCTCTCCTCACTCATCCCCGTGTCTCTCACCTCTCCATCTTTCTCCTCTCTCTACCACTAGCGACGGGCAGTTCTACGACCAGCAGTGTGGAGTCGCCACCGCCGTCGTGTACTCCATTGTGCCACTGCGCCCCCTGATCTGCTTCGCGTCAGTTTCCTCCGCCACCGCTGTCGTCCTGATCCTATTTTCTCCTCACCTCCGTCACGGCCTGGGCATCATCCTCCTCTCTTGCAGCCGGTCTCATCATCCCTTGCTCCGGCGAGTCCTTCCTAACCACGCGCATCGTCCTCCACCCATGCTGGCCTTCTCCACCTTGCCGGCCTCCTCGCCTGGTGGATCCGGTCTTGTCATCTTGATCGGCCACCAGATCCAGCTAGGGTGAGGCCGGATCCATCATCCCGGCAGCCATGGCAGCAGGGAGCGCAAGGAGGGCGCCATTGATTTTGTGATTTCCTCATTTCCTCATCCCACGGGTGGTAGATGCCATCCCCGCAGATGGCATAGTAGAGTTTATTTATTCCAGGTGATATGATGGTATCATCCTATCCTAACGAGAGGTCTCTCATGGAATGCAACAGAAGACGCACAAGGTTACAAACCGATCCACTTAGTTCATCCTCGCTTCTACCTTAATACGATGTGTGGGGAAACAAGTCTTATCCCCTTCACACCATCGTTGTTCATATCCTATCTTACTACGTGCTTGAAACAGCTAGAGCTACCACGTAACTTAAATTGCCTAACGATCGAACTGTGGACATTGACAGCTTGTGTTACATGACTGGAGTGACGAGGAATGTGTCAAGATTCTGACACGATGCAGAAATGCTATTTCGTATCAAGGGAAGGTGATATATAATCTTGGTATCGGTGTTTGGGTTGTCTCCTTCCAGAGCCATGCACCAAGCCCAACTCCTGCTTGATTTATGCATGATGGTGCTTACAACGGGCAAGGAGCATGAGGAGCACGAGTGCCACTACAAATTTAAGCCTGTTCTAGGAGTTCTTTCTATCGTCGAGGTCTATCCATAGCCAGAACTGCCCTATGCATATATGTATGAATAAAAGTTCCTTGTGAATTTGTCGTATCACTTGCTACAGGACCTCTTTAAGGTCTACTACTATCTGTGTTTGTCTGTCAACGTTGCAAATCTATCAGTTGATGATATAAGAATTTGTATGTGTTATAGTGCTCAAGAATCAGGGCATGCTGTCTTGAAATCATGACTCCATTTGCGTCTTACTTAACATGCGTTTCCATTTGTAAGAATATAAATAGATGAAGTCGACATTAAGATGACAAAAAATGTGTAATGTCAGAAACGCCTTACAGTTTTAGTGCACTATCACCCAATTCTAGATTTCTACCTGAAAACCGTCATGATGAAGGAAACACTGTTAAGGATTGTTTCGCTGACAGTCATCCATAGCCATTACCCACCGGGTCCCCTGTCAGGCCACCACAACCTGGTGGGGAGGCAGTGTGGGCGGTACAGGAGGCGTGGACGGCAATGATGGATTTGGGGCAAGTGGTGGTGTAGGCAGCGGTGCAGGCATGGGGCGGTGGTGCGGGATTTGGAGGTGTAGGAGATGGTGGTGGAGCTGGCATAGGTGCTGGTTGTGGACTCAGATGTGCAGTCGGAGAAGATATGGGTGATGGAGTTGGGTTGGGTTTGGGTGGTGACGCTGAGCTTGGGGGCAGAGGTGGAGCAGGAGAAGGTGATGGCTCAATGCTTGTGGTGGAGGTGGAATGGGTAGGAGTGGTGGTTTTGGAGGAGGCGGCGGAGCAAGAGGCGGTGGTGGGATTGGCAACAATGGTGGGCTTGGAGGAGTTGGTGCAGGAGGTGCAGGAGGAATTGGCGATGGTGGTGGATTCGAAGGTGGAGGTGGTGCAGGGCTGGATTCAGTGCTAGGGGTGGCACCAGAGGTGGCACTGGCGGTAGTAGTGCTGGTGATGGCACCGAAGGTGACAACCGGTGGTGAAGTGCACGGTGGGGCTATGCAGCGAGTCGAAGAAAGCGGCACGAGAAGTGAATGCGGCATCGCTTGATGCGTCGTTGCCCCGCGGAGGAGACGTTCCTAGCCGTGGAGGCGATTTTACCACAGTGGATTGGGCTGGGATTTCCCCACGTTGGCCTGATCCAAACACGCTCACAAGTTAGGCCTGTAAATTCTCCCACATCGGGATTTCCCGGTAGTTGGGGTTCCAGGCCTTCCAAACAAGCCCTCAGTGATCAAAATAAATGCCCAACGGGATACAATCGGGTAATATTTCTTGACAGGAATCCCTAGCGGTAGCCGTCAGTGCAAGTGACAGAGGCACAGAACAGTATTCCCGACGGAGGAGCAATCATGGGAAAGCCGTCTTGTTCCCTGACTGTTATTCTTACCATCATGAAAAGGTATTTTGTTCCCCAGAAAAATAGGAAACCTGAAATGTGACATGTCTCAGCAACTGCATATGCCAACAAAGTTCAAATATAACTTGCAAACGGATCCATAATGCAACAAAATTACAGTTTGATACGTCCACGAAAATGAGGGGGATAAGGAAATGGAATTTAGGTTGAACTATGTCCCATAAAGCAAAGTACTGGTATTATCAAGATCAAGCTAATAAGGAACTTGGTGGTATTTTTGCTCCATGCAGAGCATCCATGCCAGCGCCTGAAACCACCTAAGGTGATGATCAAAAGAGCTTCAGCTTCTAGCTTCCGGCTTATTTTTCACTATTCATAAATTTCGTCTTTTCTGAACTTTTGACTTTTTGTTGAGCTTTTTTGCCGGTTCTTTTTTCCCGTATTTGTTTGTATTATACGTAATGGGCTAACATATTTTTTTAATTTTTTTTAAATTTAATTATGCTAAATAAGCCTCTGTCAGTTAAAGTGTTTTTTCAGCCAGTTACAGTGCTTTTCAACCATGAGCCACCAAAAAAAGCCCAAATGATAAGCTTGTTCAAACGTGGCAATGCCACCTTCCATACCTTACACTAGTCTTAAGAGTACTGGGGTGAAATGTCTGGTATTATACTGTAATCACAACAATACATATTCTACATGAGGATGTTTCTGAAAAGAAGCTTCGTATTGCAAACTCCAGTATTTTCGCTACACATAAACCAGTATTTATCGCAGCTTCACAGGATCCTAACAGAATTGTCAAGCTCCCTATTTCTGCAAACGAAACGTACAAGATGATGACTGCAATTGCCCAGAAGGGAAGAACAGTAAGCAACATGGCGCTGCAGCCCGTCGTCGTAGAGAATGATGCTTCTGCTGTGGTCACCTTGTAACGCCGGGATCTGCACTGTTTTTTTTTCTTTTGAAACAGCAGGACATCTGCCACTTCATTAAGAGAGAGACAATACATAAGTCTACAAGCACCGAGTCAACACCAACGCAAGCACCAAAACACACCAAGAAATCAACAACACCAACACCTAAGGCCACCATGATCTGCACTGTTTCATACTTGAGTTGCCAGCTTCAAATACGGTGAACTTTCCTTACCGAGGCCACGTGAGGTCAGACGAACTCCAAGTAGCTTCACTACTTGCCGTGTCCCCTAACGGGCATGAAAATGCATCACATGGCGTCGGGGCAGGTATAATGCTCTCACTGCTCAGCATCAGAAGTACATCCGACATGGAAGGTCGGTCTGCTGGATCGTTTTGAACACACAGCAGTGCTATCTGAATGCATCGTGTAATTTCGGTTGTTCGAGCTTCATTGCACAATGATGGATCTATAAGCTCAACTGATCTCCCGGTTGACCACAAATTCCAAGCCTACAAAAGAAATTCTCACTGAAAATTTGTAGCAACACATAACAAACGGGGAGATAGTTCTTGCCCTGTTTTACTTCCTGTTTCTGTTGGGGGTGGAGCCATCGTCTGGCTGCCTGGGCTCGTCGGCGATGAGCCGTAGACTTACCCTTCCCCTCCCCAGCGCTCGCGCCGACTCCTCTCCCCTTCGCCTTGCCGCTGCTGGAGCACGCCGCCAGTAGCCTGTGCGGGTGCTAGGAAGGCGGCGGCGGGGCTTCACCTGGATCTGGGCGGCGGCTTCGAGATCTGGGTGGTGGGTTTGAGGTGGCCGGCCCCCTGTGGAGGTCGCCGGCGGAGGCAGCGCGGCGCGTGCGGTGGCCGTCTTCCTCATCGCCAGTTCGGGCCGCAGCCGCCTGAGCCGCCTCTTCTTGCGCATCCACCGCCGGATCCGGCGATCCCGCGCCAGATCCGGCCACCTCCGATCCGGATCCGGCCGCTGCCGGTCTGGCGCCGCGCGGATCTGGCCGCCTCTGGGCCAGATCCGGTCGTCTTCGGCCGCCTCCCGCCCGGATCCACCCGCTCCTCCTTGGCGCCGCCCCGGGTGTGGCCCTCGCCGCTCGGTTCTGGCTTCGTCGCCGGCACAACGGAGATGGCGGCGAGCGGCTTCGGTGCGCGTCGGAGGTCGGCACGAAGGCGGCAGCCTCCATCTTCTAGTTCCTGCGCAACCGCGGTCTCGGGTTGGTGTATCGCGGGCTCCGAGGACTGGATTTGGTCGGCTCTAGCAGCAAGAGTGCTCATCGATTCGGTGCTCGATCTTTGGGTCAGCCATTATTGGCGGTGCGGTTCCATTTGGTGCTCTGCGCCAGGTACCCATTCGGCGGGAGCGAAGTTGCGAGGATGAGATGTTTAGAAGAAGCAACAGTGGGATCAACCTGAAGTTTGATAGTCCAGCGACACTTTGGGGCGATGTCGTCGGCGAGGTCTTTCATGTCATCCCCGAGTATGGATGGTAGTGTGGCTAGCTTGGGCGGAAAACCGCCGTTCCTTTTGATCGGCGGGCGGCGACCGGTGATTGCGCTCCTTGCGCCTAGCGCGGTGCATCGCGAGGGGAGGATGGCAGCGGCAAGTGGGCCATCACAGGCAGGTGCCATTACTCAAAGAAGAGGAAATTGTGAATTAAGAGGTCGATCAGACCCCCGGTTGAATGCTCATGGCGGATGGTGGCGGTCTATTTTGTGTGTGGGTAGTGCGTGTGGTGCTGTGGAGGTGCTGGCGAAAGCCTTGCCGGTGTACTTATCGGTCCCGACAACGATGACGCCTTCGGGCGCCATTTTCCTTCTTGGGGGCGTTGTCTTGGCACTCCACAGCACTCATGTTTCTGATCTCTAGGTGAAAACCTTGCCTCGGTGAGGCGGGCGGCGTTGGCGATCCTTGTCGTCTCCTTGGAGGCGTCGCTTAGGAGGCCCTTCTTCACGCAAAGTAGACCGAAGGTTGGGTGGCGCAGTCGTTTGAGGATAGGGTCTTGGTTGAAAGTAAGGACGGAGAAGAAGTTCTGAAGCGTAGTCTTTCTAGCTTTTTTCATAGTCCTTAAGCTCTCTTTTTCGATGTTGTATGCTCCTCAGTTATGAGGCTTTGAGCCTAAGAGCTCGTGTAACTTGTGGTTGTATTGGCTGTATATATCTCTCGTGGATATAGAGGCCGGATTTTATATCCTTTATCTAAAAAAACTTCCTGTTTCTGTTTCTGTTTTTCTTTCTTTTGTTTTTTTTTATATTGCGTCATGAAGCAGCAGGTCTCATTCCTTTCCCTAAAAAAATGGTAATACTTCTATTACATGTAGTTGGTCGTCCTAGTAAACCGAAAAATCTACAATTAAACCCTCTACTGGAGTTGGTGGGATTTGAACCATGGACATTACCCACAAGTCACAGGGTGCCATACCAGTTGGACCAGCCACCGGTTGGCGCCATACTTTTATAATTTGGAAATTTTAAAAGTTGCCTATTTGCAGAACTTTTAAGTCTTTAACTACTAAAACCATTTGAGATTGGCACCATAGTGTAATTTACTCAAAAGAGATATTTCATTCTATAGGTGGGTTCTTTTGAGCTGTGGCTGTGGTTTTTAGTTTATATCTTTTGAATTCTGTCTGTTTGCGAGAGACGGTACGAAGAGGAAAATTATTGCAACTGAATTCGGTACAGTGTCTACTACAATCAACTTGTATACACTATTTTGAAAAGACACACCGTTTGAAAGCTAAGTGAGCAAATGCAAAAGCAAAAGTTGAGCCAAACCCACCCTATATTTAGTTGAAGGTTAATAAGCAGATCGATGCTGCTTTTTACCCCAGGAAATGAATGCAAGTGCTCCAAAGACAACTATTTTGAAAACTTTTACTTACATACTCATGGAGAAATCCTCCTCCAAAAGAAACGGATCCTCCTTCTCCAAAAGAAACGGAGGACCTCTTTGCAGCAATGATCTCCAGAAGTGTGGCACCGAAGGCATACACGTCAACCTTGGTTGATAAGGTACCTCTACGAGCATATTCGGGAGCCATATAACCACTGAAAAATTAAAATGGAATCAAAACGGTGACAAACAAACTAAAGCAGTGGGGGCGAAAAAGATTAATTTTATGGTGCATGCCTCCGTGCATTTCAAGAGTTCTTACTATGTGCCTACTACTATACCAGAGCGATCTTCATGCTGCCCTGGGCTTAACATTGTAGCAATGCCAAAATCACCAATCTTAGCACCCATATCAAAATCCAATAGAATATTGCTTGGTTTCACATCCCTATGCACAATGTGTCCATCAGTATGTGTGTGTAGATACAGCAAACCCTGAGCTATCCCTTCAATTATTCGGAAGCGTGATGACCAGTCGAGCGACACCCCACTTCCTTGATCTGCAACTATCAAACTCTTTAGATAGAAAAAAATCATGTGAAGATTTCTCGAAAATGAAAATACTAGTGGAAACTTGCCAAAGATAAATTTGTCCAAACTCCCATTCGGCATATACTCATAGACCAAAATCCTCTGCTCTCGTCCGATGTAATGCCCCAGAAGCTTAATTATATTTGAATGCTGAAGCTTTGTAACAACACGACATTCATTTGCATACCCTAAATGATTTTGAACACTTGCATCTTCACGATATCTTTTAAACGCAACCTCAAGTCCATTACATGTTCGACCCTGAAAAGCAAAGTCCAAGTAATGATCTGTATGTATATTGGATGAAGGTTTTAGATATATTCATTATTTGAAAAGATCCGAGCCATACAATGGAGCATGTAGAATTGATCTTGGTCAAATTTACAGAAAATAAATTACATCCACTTCCACGCATGTAGAGTTGAAGTCAATGGCTTCTCATTTTACATATTCTTTTATTTTTCTAGACATGAAAATGTGCCCTTATTCTCCCTAGGTTATGGTGAAGAAAAGTGATGCTGAAAGGAGTAGAGTGCGGGTAATGAAATAGAGCATGGTTTTGCATTGGAAACTTCATGCTCCCTAGACAGTGTGCTTATCATACAAGTCAAATAAATTCGTAATTAACAGAGATTGCAGAGGGTGCCTCATGAAATTAAACACAACTTCTAGACTGATGCAAATTAAATAAACATCAAAGACATCTTTGTCAAAACAAAATGGACGTATTGTCGTCATATCTAGCTAGGCATATCTTCCCTGGCCATTAGTTTCAAAGATATAAAATGCAAGAGGGACCAAAAGGCCTTCAAGTAGTGGAAGAGGTCACAATAATAAAAGCAACGTACGTTCTTCCTCCGTTTCCAAATAGATACTGTTTTTAGAATACATGCACTCAAGCTTTCAAAACTTTGATCACTAACATGCACAAGTCTTTAGATTTGTCACAAGGACATGACATTAGTGGAATTGTCACTAAAAGTGCATTCTTCCATGCTGTCAGTTTTTATAGTTTTTTAGTAGTAACATGTTACTGGAAAAAAGAAATGATCAAAGTTGTGCATGGGAAACCATGTCAATGTCCGAAACATCTGTTTTGAAACAGGAGGAGTATTAACTACTAGTATTTCTTCCTCTTTTAAGTAAATCAATAGAACTGTTATTGATATGTGGCACGGAAGAAATAATCTTAAACAAAGTGAATGATATACCGAAATAGAAACGAGAATTCTAGGAAGATCCCATTGACAATCGTATTTATAAAAGAAAATTTGTAAATAGTGTTCACAGTTACAATTATGTGATTTCCGATGGCATTTTCAATGGTACAGTTTTGACTAATGGCATTATCAAAATGTTTATAAAATCAATATTTATTAAATTAGAAATTTAATGAACTAACAGTAGTAGTGCTGCCTCCTCGCTTTTAGCTAGCATACCAGGAAAATTGGTTTGTTGATGTGTGGCACGGTAAAAAAGAGAGAATCCCACAACACACTAAAAATCTATGCTCTGATTTGTTGGCAACAAAATGTGTGTATAGCGAGACAGAAATTAAGAGAGTTATCACCTTCTCCATCGCCAAATCCATATAGAATAGGACAGAAATTAAGAGCAACTCCAACAGGGCCCCTACTTGAGCCCTCATCCTACTTTTGAGGGCCGAGGGGCAAAAAACTCACTCCAGTAGGGCCCCTACTTGAGCCCTCAAAAGTAGGGGGCCCTCAAATCTCCCCCTCGAGCCCTCATTCCTGGGGGTCTGGAGGGAGCTCCTACTTTTGAGAGCTCAAGTAGGAGCCCTGCTGGAGTGAGTTTTTTGCCCCTCGGCCCTCAAAAGTAGGATGAGGATGACGGGTGGGTCCTATGTGTCATCCCCTCTAAGAATGAATTTGAGGGTCCTGTTTTGAGGGCTCCTGCTGGAGTGTAACCCAAAAAATAGAGCCCTCAAATAAAAAATAGGGACTCTGTTTTGAGAGCTACTGCTGGAGTTGCTCTAAGGGAGCATGTGCACGTATTACCTTGTAGACAGTAGCCGAACCACCACGTCCAAGTACATTTTCAGATGAAAATTTATTAGTAGATAAGTCAAAAACTGGACACTCTGTCAAAAGGAAAATGACTTCGTTAGTAGTGCAAATCTTCAGTCATTTTATTCGTATTTGACAGGTAGAGGATGCTATTATGACCCGTGAGTTTATTTACTTATAGGTTCATCAAGAAATAGCTCATGTAGTACACTTGTACTATAAAGATAGCATGAAAATCACAGTGGATGGCACAATTTGATGCTGAGCAAGCACTTGCCTTGCGGGTTGCGGCTAGTACCGCGTGACGGTGGCCACCAGCAAAGCCACTTTAATCTCTGGTCTCTGGTCGACAACTCTTCTACACCTTCCCAATGACCTACAGAGAACCTGAGTTAACGCGCTTTTGTAAAGGATATGATCAATAATTGAGTAAACAAGAAAAATATTCTAAATGACATTGTAAAACTAAGTTTCACACTCTAGGACCTACTTTCCTTTTTTTATTCAATAAAAGAAACTACATTGTAAAAAGAGCTCATGTGGTGCCATCTTGGCATTATGTACATGTATCTAGGATGGCCTGCTTGTTTGGTTTGAACTTTCGAACCTGGTTTGTTTTTCACTATTTCTAAATTTCACCTTTTTCTGGTTTTTTTTGCCTTTTTTGAACTTTTTTGCCTGTTTTTTTTTTGTATTCGTTTGCATGTCTGTGATGGGTTAACTTATTTTTTTATTTTTAAATTTTTAAAATTTTAGTTATGTCAAATAAGTCACTATCATGTTGAAAGTTCTTTTCCAGTCAACTTGGATCTCTTGGAAAACCTTTTTATTTGCTCTCTGAGAACAAGCTCTTTATTAAGCATCCACCACGGAATCGCTGTCTACTTGTAATGGGACGGCTAGAAATTAAAGCACATACATGCTATATCAATTTCCAAAGCTTCCTTAGCACAACTATGCGCGGCATGATTTGCTTCCGCCATGCATACTGAATGATAAACCCCTGTAGGGAAGCGTTCGGTCCCGATTTTTCGGACCGGCTTCTGGCTTCAGCTTCGGGCTAGAGAAACCGGAAGGCGGATGGAATGCGGAGGCTTCGGCAGCGGCGTGCAAGCGCTCGGCTCCCCTCACATCCCTCCCGCATCCTCGCTAGGGCGGCTCACCGCCCACCCCTGCACACCGCCGGCTCGCTTCGCCCGATGCGTCGTTTGCCCCCCGCCGTCAGCCTCCGCGCCTCCTCCATGCCCACGCCTCCGCTCAGCTCTGGATGCACCCGCGGGCACCGCGCCACCCCCCACCCTAGCGGGCCACGGCCCTGACGCCTCCATCGATCGATCCGCACCGGGCCGGTCCCCCCTCACCGCATCTCCCCTAGTCGTGCCGCTCCCATCCCCCGCCGCCATCTACCACGCCTTCGGCCTTCCCATCCCCCGTCCACGCCCCACCACCTCCCTCCAGATCTACACTACGCAGCCTCCGTCACTCCTTTGATCCAACCGAAGTTAGGAGCTGATTCATTAACACATTTTGTTACACCTGAGTTTGGTAATTTTGTCACTTCCACTTCACGTGGCTAGCTAATGGGTAACAACCAGAAAAAATTAAGTATAATGTAGCGATAATATATTTCCACAGCCAAACTTTATGCTGAGAACATCCGAAGTCAGAACATATGGATTGCGACGAGCTCGCATTGTTCGTTCAAATGTTGGCAGGGCAAAACCGAGATTTTTCAAGTCTATAGAAAACGAGCTCGCCTGTTTGGTGCGGCTGAAATATTTGAATTTTAGCTATTTACGACAGAGATTATGGAGAGAGATATTTACTTATGATTTTGGTTGATACAAATATTGGACTTTTAACATGTATTACAATTAACTTGTAGGTCCCGTCTTGAGAAAATACCCCATTTAAAAGTTAGGTACTGTAGCAAAAGCCAAAAGCCGCTAGTTTCGGTCGAAAAGAACAGGTCCTATAGCTTTTGGCTGTGGGTTATGGTTTTTGAACTGTTCGTGGGAAAGAATACGGAGTAACAGAAACTCATATACGATTTGGTTGATATAAATGAAATCACTACAATGTCTACTACAACTAACTTATAGACCTCATCTTAAGAAGACTCTCCGTTTGAAAGCTAATTACTATAAAAACATTGAAAAACTGTTTTTAGAAACTGAAAAGAACATGCTCATATTTTGCTACGCAGGGGGTTTTTTTTTTGGTTGGAATTAGGGGACCTAATGAAAATTTTCTCATAGCATTCCTTACAAGTACAGAGCAATTTTGCCTAACATTTCGTTAAAACGTTATTTTCTAAAATAGCTGTTCTTTGGCTAAAAAGTAAAACAAAAATATAGAATAGAAGCCACCAAAATGCCACAGGCTAAATTAATTAATTAAATTACCTGCTCTTTGATGTTGTCCAACCTCAAAAAGCTCCGTTATAGTTTGATTGTTTTCCAATTGAAAAACCTCTGAAGTATCTTCCAGGTTCCTGAAAGTTAAAAAACAAAAGTTACACACATCTTTGCCTTGAGATGCCGTCGAGAAAAGGAGGGACCCCATTTTCGTCATTTGATTTTAAGATGAGGTTCTATTTTCTACCTCAACTTTTCAAGACAGTAAACAACTTTCAATTTAGCTTAAAAAGATCTGGCCCAACCTCATGCAAGAAAACTAAATCTTTGCCCAATCTCAATCTAATCCCTAAGACCAAATCAAGCCTGGGGGACCAAAAAAATAAAAGAAGAAAATTTCCCATTGGATAAAATTATTCAAGTTTATATTTTTCAAGGCTTGAGGTAGTAGGAGATAAAAGAATCCAAATTATGGACAGAGTTAAATTAATAGCTAATTCCCGGATATGTTGTCAGAGAAGCAATAATTTCCAAGTGTTGCTATAGTGTTGATACCATTGCAGCAGCTATGGATGGTTCTTAAAAAATAGAAACTTATTTTAACTTTCTCACATGTAAACTTGCAAATTCGAAGGTTTTTGTTGAAATGTCATATATAGATAAATGCATTGCAAACATCAAACCTAACATCAGGTTCCAAATGGCTAGTAGATGAACCCGGCAACTCTTCCGAAACCTGAAATGCCAGTCCCATATCATGTTAAGCATTGATTCCACTGAAAATCAATAGAAGGGCCATAGAACCCTTCAAGAATAAAAGAACAGAGATGGCCTCATATGTTTTGATTCATGTCTATTGCTTACCAAGAAAGCAAAAATATGTTCACAATAACGAAGAGTGCCATGGTAGTTTTCTGAAAGGGAGAGGCTAGGTAGCGTAATCCTGTTTTCCCTATTCTAATTAGGATAGGGCTATCAAACATTTTGGGATCCTTCACATTCCACCCCCAGGTGGCATTGTGACAGCTAGGGCCGGAACCCTCATCTCCGGCGATGGTGCCACTGCCTCGGTGCTCTCTCGTTGCCCTCCTCCCCTACCTGCTCTATTTCCCTAGACCGCGACCAGCATCCTGCCATCGCAACATCACATCAGGGGTTTGTACAGAGCCCCTTCCCTCAATTGCCACCACCGGTTTCTCCTCTTGCAATCCATGGTTACGTAGCCAGACCAATAAAATGTCCATGCACTGCCCCATCCCTCATTGCTGCCACTAGACTACCGCCGTTGCTGCCTATATGTAATACCCTAGCTCTAAAGATGTTGTATTTTGTGATCTGAATCAGGTTAGGTCCGACCACTTGAAGACCGATCACTTGAAGAATCCAATTAGGTTTCGCTCGATCAATGACTGATCAATAATACGAACTGATTGAACGTTATGATTAGGATTATCTTCGAGTTTATGATAGACTCTACACTGATTTGTACCATTGTGGTGTCCAAACGTGTTTGCACCGACTGGAATCGGACGTGGCCAGGGGCGGAGCCACACCCCGGGCAGGGTAGGCTTCTGCCCGGGGTGTGGAGAAATATCTAGTGTATAGCCCGAGTAAATTCAGTTTAGCCTAGGTAATATTTTTATGGTCCAGCCGAGATAGCCTAGATCATTCCACCATTGAGCCTGGGGCGTAATCAAATCCTAGCTCCGCCACTGGACATGGCTACTCGAGTCGCTTCTGACTACAACTATTCACTGTCATCTTCGAGATTTTTTGTCTCGGCGGTATTATTCCCGTCTCCGAACAGGTTACTATTCTAGTTTTCGAGTAGTTTTTTGTTTCGATTGCCGACTAGGGCTCTATTCCTTCTTTGTTTGTACTCTTGTTTCTAAGGCTATTTATATCTGTTGTAAACCTCATGATAGAAAGTGCACACAGCTCAAGTCATCTACTCATGTAATATGCTAAGAGCGTTCTGTAACTTCTCCTCCATATAGTGATTTCGCCAATTGTGTGTCCAAGGTTTTTTCCTACAAAGGTTTTCCATGTTAAATCTCTGTCTCGTGCTACTGACTATTCTTCATTGTTTTATATCTTGCCATCGGTTTACGTAACAAGTGGTATCAGAGCTTGGTTCTTCATCCGATCAATCTAGGGCTTACTCGACATGGCATCAATGAAGTATGATCTTCCACTACTGGATCACGACACAAGATTCTCTCTGGCAAGTCAAGATGCAAGCTGTTCTGTCACAGCTCGATTTGGATGACGCATTATTAGGAATCAAAAAGATTCTTGCTGCATCATCCGTTGAGTAGAAGCGAAAGAGAGATCGTAAGGGTCTCTCTCAAATTCATTTTCATCTTTCTAATAATATCCTCCCAGAAGTTATGAAGAAGACCACCACTGCTGCGTTATGGCTAAAGTTGGAACAGATCTGCATGACCAAGGATCTAACCAGTAAGATGCATCTGAAGCAGAAGCATTTCTCTCTTAAGTTGGTAGAAGGCGGATCAGTGCAATATCATTTGACCATGTTTAAAGATGTGGTCACCGACCTTGAAGCCATGGAAGTCAAATACAATGATAAAAATGTGGGTCTTATTCTGCTCTGTTCGCTACCTGTAGCGTTGTCTACATTTAGAGACAATCTATACAATTGAGATACTCTTACTCTGAAGGAAGTTTATGAAGCTCTATATGCAAAAGAAAAGATGAAAAGTATGGTTTCGAGTGAGAGCCTAAGTTCGCATGCAAAAAGTTTATCCGTTCGGGGCAGACCAATTGAGAGGACTCTTACGAGTGATTCCAAAGGCAAAAGCTTGAGCAGATACAAAGGTCGTTCGAAGTCAAAAACCAAGAAGTCATGCCGCTACTACAAGAAAGGTGGACACGATATCTCTGAGTGCTAGAAACTACAGAATAAAGAGAAGATGAATAATAATTTCAAGAAATATTAACATGATAAAGCCAACGCCACCATTATGACTAAAGAAGGTTCCGAAGGGGAGATTCTTGTTGCCTCTGCTGGTGATTCTAAAACCAACAATGAATGAATTCTTAATTCAGCTTGCACTTTCCACACGAGCCCGAATCGTGACTCCATCTAGATCAAGATGTTGTAATACTTGTGGAAAAGAAAAAGGAAGGAAAGTGAAGAAATTGCCGTCAAAACCCTAGAGGTTAATTTTGGGCAGAGTAGTCCATTCACAGAGATACCTGACCGTCCGGAGGCCCGTCGGCACCTCTCACAACCATAGAGTCATTACTCAGCATAAACAAACCTGAGATATTTCCAAAAGTACCATAGCAATCGGCCAAATACCAAAACCCAAAAATATCATTCGGCTACTATAGTCAGGCTACAATAAGGGACAGCCTGACCTCTCTGGATAACCAAGCCACTGGGCCACAGAGAGGACAGCAAAGCATCGAGAAAACGCCGCACAGCCACAAGCCAATTACCACACACAGCCAACCGAGCAAAGGACAAAGAGAAGAAATGTCACGGCTCTAGCAAGCCAACTCTCCCTCCAGTCTCATTCCCCAAACCCTCAAACCCTTCGATCACAGAGCTTCAGCCACCACAGACAAGCACTAGGAAGCCCCAAACAACAGTAGGAAGGCGGCAAGGGGCCAACCGGGCCAGCAAGCCATAGCGAAGAAGACCACTGCCAAGGCCAGTCCGCACGCCCACGACCAAGAAAGCGACTGTCGAGCACAAGTCACCATCCTCACCCAAATCAACTGGCAAAGGTAACCCCCAATTACCCATAACATTAGCATCAATTTCAATATTAAACCTTGCATGGCCACACACAACAAGCCACCATTTGTTGTCAACTAGCACCACCAGGCAACCATGAAACCATCACAGAGGACACCAACCGAGGGTAGAGGAAGAGAGCAGAGTGTACCGAGGAGGTGAGCCACCGTGGTGTAGGGAGGGCACCGCGCACCCGACGGCCATGGCATGCTCCCCCGACGCATGGCATGACCTCGAGCCCCGCCGGAGCCACCGAACAACCACCCTCGGGTAGATCTGAAAATCAAAAATCTAGTATCAAGTCGAATAAATAGAGGGGGAGAGAAAGCAGAAGAGGCGAGTCAAGAGGAAAAGGAAGCACAAATCGGAGCCGACGGGCAAAAAGCCCCAAACCTAGGGTTAACCTAGGGTTACCAGTAGGGGCGGCGAGGAGCTCAGGCGGTGAGGACCGAAAGGCGGTGAGAGACCGGAGTAGTTGTAATAGGGGGAAAACCATAGTAACTATGGAGAAGATGGCCGAGGAGAGGCACCGGTGATGGGAGCGCCAGGAGGTGCCAGTAGTTTTTAGTCTTGCTGTCAAGCTAAGTGATCTAACCGACCGGGGGTGGCGGTCTAACCGCAAGTCCGGTGTGACCAAATTTTTGGAGCAGTCAGACCACCGATGCAGTATGATCGGTTTTTAGTTGGCAGTTTGGTTTATATTCCAGAAAGGTGCTCGCTTGTGTGCACAAGAGAATTGGGAGCAATCCGATCGGCCAATGGAGTGGCATTCCGATCGGGGGGTGGCCACGCGATCAAACCGGCATCGGTGTTGCGGTCTGACCCACTCCCTTGTTACTAGGGTTTGATAGGTTTGACTAGTGTGGTCTAACTGGCTGGTCAATGACAGTTAGATCGGCTTTGTCTGAATTTTTCCGAGGGATTTTTTATATTTGTGGGAATTGGCCATAATTTTGGAGTTCTAGGTCATTACATTCATGGTGTATGAATTATGTTTAGACTAACGTGGGTCAAATTATGAAGAAATTATGCTCAAAAATGATTTCTTAGTCTTTGATGTGCAGGGAAGTTTGGAGGCAACTACGATCGACAATGTGAATCAGGACTAGGCTCGAGGATGAGCTGACGTACAATCAAGGAAGCCGGGTGGATAGTTGGGCCCAAACAAGGCACATGGAAGAGACAAAATATTGAAGGGAAAGTTTGACCAATGGTTCATCGAATGGTGCAGTCTATGCAAGTGAGGCATGGTCGAGGGAACCGACACGGAGAGACTTATCGATGCGTGAGCCATTAATGAACCTACACGTTGCAAACTTGGGGATTGCTTGCAAAGGAAGAGACAACAATAGACTAGGCTCAGAGAAGAGATGAAATCCACGGTCATAGCGATGGTGTTTTGGCGAAGAAGCCAAAATACTGGAAACGAAGTGGGACAAAAACTGCGGTGCTTGGAGGGTGTTTGGAGAGTAGTTTAGGTCATAAAGACGCCGAGGAGGCTAAGTGAATGGAAAACTTGCTCCTTTGCTAGTTGAGTTTATGCGCTTTGAGAAATCTGTATATGTCATGTGTGAGTGTAAAACCTGGTACGTGTCGGGTTAACGGGTTTCCCTGGTTCTGCTAATAAATAGTATGCATTAGAGTTAGATGTGTGGCTGGTTGCTCCATCTATATGAGTGGTGGGGGTTGGAGGCATGTTGCAAGGATTCTTTAGGTTTTAAGAGAGACTTCTTTAAAGGGGAAGTTTTTGGGTGAGTGTTCTTGGGAAATAGAGCTCTATCCTCCATAGAGAAGTGGCTATAAAACCTACACCTACAAGTTGTAATAGATGAATCTTGTTAATCATACATGGTATGTTTTTATTCTTGTTGATTTTGCACTTGTTTTAGTTGATGTTTTTGCTCTCTCTCCTTCCCTCTTGATCTTCTTGTTTCCAAAGATGTGTAAGTGATGGAGATGTCTCATGAGGATCATATTCCATTGATCTAGGGACTGTTAAGGCTGCTCGGTTTGGTTCGATTTGGAGCTCTTCTAGTGATATCTTGCTTCTAGGTATTTCTTGAATCTTTGGGTGTTCGAACTTGTTGTGACATGTGGGAACTCATCTAGAGCCATCTTGGCCATTCTCAACCCACGAGCAAGTCATATCTCAAGTTCTTGAGTTTTGCCCTGTTTTGGTGCAACCTTGTTTGTCTTGAGAAAATGTTTAAACTTTGGCCAAACTTCATATGATCCTTGGTTAGGTTCCTAGATCATTTGCAAGGTGTGTGCAAAGTCTCATATCATTTAGAGATATATTTTGAAGATTGCACCTTTTTTGGTTTTGGCTCGGACTAATTTCTAGTTCTGAGAAAAGCGGTGCGGTCAGACTGCCCCTAGGCATGTGATCCGACCGAAGTCCGGTGGCTAGTCAAACAGCTTTCTCATAGTGGTCAAACCAACTCTGAGGCGTTGAATTCCATTTGCTTCCGCGCTTGTGTGAGTTCCTTGTTGATAGGCTAAACTAATCTTCCTAGCTTCTAGTAGCTAGCGGAGTAAATGTTTTGGAACACCTTTAGGATGTCATATTTGAAGGCACCATTCACACACTACTACAAAACAAGCTATACTGGACGTCTCATCACAGACGGTTCTATCTATGCTTTGATTATTACAGACGGTTCATGGCTAAAACCATCTCTGAAGCTACCACAAACGGTTAGGTCTAAAAGCCGTCTGTGGTATACGCATTATCACAGACATTTTTTTAATTAGAACCGTCTATGAAATTATCATAGACGGTTTTTATTTACAACCATCTGTGATTTGTCCTTTATCGTATGAACTATAGAAGCTACTGAGACGAGAGACAAATTCAAGGAAAATTTATTATAAAAGTTCCAAAAAAAGAGATTTCCATATCTTAATCTTCTGGGCTTCATATGCTCCCACAGCTCGGCCTTTATTATTTACTCCCCATCTACCTTTCCACTAGCAGTCACGCGTGAGTTTATCCACTAGCTAGCTTCCTGCATCCTCCCCTCAATGACGCTGACTACCACCGTGAGCTATTGCCTCCGTTATGACACCACGGTCGACTGCACAACACACTCTTATCGTAAGTGTCGTAAGAGTGTCTTATGCAGTCTCACTGTTGTGTCACAAAGGTGACGCTACCACCGCCTCTCCATTGCCGGTGATATCTAGCCGCCATTCGATGCCCTCCCCTCTCTTCCTGATGGCAGGCGTCAAGGACATCGCGCGCTGCATCCAACTTGTTTCTCGACGACGGCGACTACTGCCGTGAGCTAGCGCCTCCGTTGTGACACCACGGTCGACTACACAACACACTATTGTCGTAAGTATCGTAAGAGTGTCTTGTGTAGTCTCACCGTCGTGCCACAAAGGTGGCGCTACCGCCGCCTCTCCATTGCCGGTGATATCCGGCTGCCATCCAATACATTCAGCTTCTATTGTCTGTTAAGATCTTTGCTTTTATTTATTCTTGCCATGTTAAAGAGTTGGGTTCATTATCTTGTTATGTTGTAATGGTGGATTCTAATTTTAATGGAAATGGAATGTGCTGTTGTGTTTGTCACTGTATTTGCTTGTTTTTAAAGGGCATAGGTAACATTATTTCTTGAGGCTAGCCAAAAAATAGAAAAAAAATTTAGGTATAGAATGAACTATCACAGACGATTTTGTGGTATAAAACATCTATGAAGGACTATCACAGACGGTTCTATATACCAACCGTCTGTGATACTCGCCAATCACAGATGGTTGGTAACTAGAACCATCTGTGATGTGTATCCTGAGCGGTTTTTGTTTGAGCAAATGCTGTAATAGTTTTCTTCACATACGGTTCTAGTTACAAATCATCTATGTTGACTTTATCACAGACAGCTCATAAAGCATCTGTGATAACCTCCGATTATCACTGACATATAAATACAGATGATTCAGAAAACCATCTGTGATAATAGTTTCAAACCGTCTATGATAACCCTTTTTGTAGTAGTGACACTCCCTTCTGATTGCCATATCGGATCCAATTGAATCCTACCCTAAATGAGATACATAGTGAGACAAGGGTCCTGGGTTCCGTAGGGTCAGAGAATGCAAGGATTATAGCACTAGTACTTATGACTAACGTTCGATCTATGAAATGCTCACCTGAGCATATGGGCAGCTGCCCACCTTTTCGGTGTGAAATTCATTCGTGCTTTGGAGAACCAAAAATGACAAGTTGCGCGTGTAAATAGTTCATCTACTATTCTCATCAACGACTTGTCCTTTTCGGTTCTCTACACTACGAATTTGCATCCCAATTTTTGTAGGTGCACATAAAAATAAGAGTATTGCTATACAACATTGATCTGGGATGTTAGATCTCCATCCAACGGATCCACCCATACAAGCTCCTCTCCAAAAAATGATCCCTCCAAAAAAATGATCTAAGGCGTTGGATCTCCATCTAACGGCTTAAAATCTGACTATTTTTGTCAAAAAAAACAGTCGAATGTTGTATAGACACTCCCTACTTTTCCGTGATTTTTCTGATGACCTTTGGAGAAGTGGAATGGCACAAATTTAACGACATGCGCAGTTGTCCATATGCTCATCAAATCCTTAGGTTCCTTGTGTCACACTACACATATCCCATGAACTCCTCAAAATATCACGTTTTCCAGCTAGACTTTTGAGAGATCTATCCGGCTATAAACAGAAACGATTTGGGAGTTGGGTGAGCTAGCTGATTAGTTCGCACCTGCTGGGAGCCTGGAGGAAGTAGGATGTTGTAGATCCTATCCAGCCGAATGGTGATGTCGATGTGGCTGACGACGGGAAGACGAGGAGGTAGGAGTCGATCTCGTCCTGCACGTCCCGGAACTGCTCCGCCTGCCTCCCGGCCATGATGAACCCGTACACGGCGCTGCCCTCCTGGCATGATTCCACGAGCTCGTACGCCTGCCGGAGCGCGCCGCCCAGCCCGTCCAGCGCCCTCCTCACCTCCGGCCGCCGCGTCGTCTCCGAGCTCTGCAGCAGCTGCAGCAGGTCGCCCACCATCATCACGCGCCGCGCGAGCAGGCGGCACTCCTTCCGGTTCCGGCGGGCCGTCCGCACCGCCTGCAGGATCGCCAAGACGAGCCCCGCGGCGTCCGCCCCGACCAGCTGCGCGACGGTGGCGGCCTGCCCCAGGCCGCGCCATAGCGCCATCGATCTCCTCACGTTTAACTGCGCGTCGATCGCGCCGCCGCGCAACTACTGGTGTCCGTTGGGTATCATCGCCTGCGAGGTAGAAGCTTCCTTCGCATTTCCGTCCCGGAAACACACATCTAGACAAGGAGGTACGTAGACCAGAGATTGCGAGTCGTCTGCGCACTACGTGGCTTTTGCGAGGTAGAAGGTTCCTGCGCATTTCCGTCCGGGAAACACACATCTAGACAAGGAGGCACGTACACCCGACTTGTCTCGTCTGCGCACTAGACCGGTAGAATGCACGACAGATATGGGTCAAAATTGTTTTCAGTATAGTATGACTTATAGCATTCTTCAATATACAAACGGTACTTTTCTTTGTCACCGTGGTTTATTAGGATAATTTTTTAAAACAGTTTATCGATATTTAATTCATTCGTACAATTGCTCACGCTACAGCCAAAAGTTATCAGTTCCAACTATAAGCCATCAGCTACAGTCGAAATTAATCCACCTATGATATGATTCCTCGCTAGACATTGACAGGAAAATTGAGGAGCCAGGAGTCAAAATTCACAAACTCTGTTTGCGTGGGTGCACATGTGAGTAACTACTAGGTTCATAATTTTGGTGAATTTTCATTTATTTCGTTCCTTTCGTTACTCTCCAAAAGAAAAATGATTCGGTCAAATTTTGGCTGGATTTGTCCTTATTTGGATTTTATCCAAATTTTGTCTAAATTTTGGTTAAATTTCATAAAAAAAATTGGTTAAATTTTGTCAAAAATTTAAATAACATTTGAATATTTTGACCAAATTTTTTACCAAAAGGACAAAATTTCGTGTCTTTCGTCTCTTTAGATACCCTCCGAAAATTTTTGGACAATAAACATTTTACCATGGTGACTAATAGCGTTTTAGTAGTTGGTAACGTACATACAGGTTACTGCCTCTTTCAAACATTAATTTGGTCATTAATGTATATCTTTGACTATTTATTTTTAGTAATATGTTAAACAATTATAATATTATGTAGTAAGTTTGATGATAAATCTACTAATGTTTTTTTTGTCAATCAAGATATCTTGTTAAAATGATAGAAAAAGGGACAACTACGTTCGCTCTTAAGACCTAGAAATTACCATGTTAATTGAAGTAAAAAAAGGAAAGATCTACAATGTAACATCCTAATTTCTAGTGCCTTTTTGAAGTTTTTAAAATAAAAATAACCATTTGGATTTTCATGAATTAATTAAAGCTTAATTTGAATTTTAGAAATTAAAAAGATTTAATATGAATAAAATAAGCATGAATTAAATGAAAACCATTTTTATTTGGGTTCTTTGTGTTGCAAGAAATTTTTCTGTATTTTTTTGGATTTGTTGGAGTTTATTTGCTATTTTTAGAGATCAATTGAAGTTATTCCCCTTTCTAAAAATTAGTCCTTGAAATCTGGATTTAGGTCTTCGGGCCAAATTCCCTAACTCTCGGCCCCTTCTTTCTTCTCAGCCGACCCAAAACATTATGCTCGACCCAGCCGTAGCCCCTCTTCGTACCTTGGTCGCTCGCCAGCCGTTCGATCCGCACGTCGATCCACTCCAAGCCCACCACTTGTCGCCTCGCATGCCCTCTACGTCCTTTTTCCCACATTGTGCTGACCAATGGGCCCCTCGGTCAGCCTCTTCTTCTTTGAGCTGAAGTCCTCCTCTTCACCGTGTTCAAGTTCCGTACGTCACCACCGCTGTATCCTCCATAGAGTCCTCCTCGGCCATGCTATTTAAAGGCATGTCGAGAGCCATCCTTGCCACTCCACGCCATATTGCCTCGCCATCGCCTCAATTTCACCGCCTTTGCACCAAAATCAAAGTGGTTGTCGCCCAACTCCGGCGAGGAATTCCTTCACTGCCGGTGAGCCTTCTTCTTCCTTAGCCTTGCCATGCACTGCTCTTGTCTTTCTGTGCTCTGCTGAGGCTGTTGTGTTGCCAGAGCATCGAACTCACTGTAGGACCGATCTATGCTACTGCTCGAGCTAGTCGTTGGACCGCCGTCATCGACCTTCCATTCTTGTTCGCCGTTGCCTGCATTCGCCCTTGCCCCCCTCCTTTTGTATAGCAGCAAACCTTCTGAACCGCATTGTCCGCCATACTGGAGGATCATCGAAGCATGGCCAAATTTCACCTTGTTCTCATGGTCGACCACATCAGCCTCCCTGTGGCCGCCACGCAACTGCCACACTAGCACCACCTACGCCTGATCTGCCACCTCATCTCACTGCCTAGTCCAAGCAACGTCACCTTGCCACCTCAATGCAACTAAGCCATGTCGCTTGCCATGTCAGCCACACCATGTCATCACTGATGCACTGTTTCATTGACCAATCCACCGTAGACACCTCCTAGCCTTCCTGGACAAGGTTCATGGACCAATGGCCCACATGTCAGCCAAATAAGTCTTTTTCAAAATTTTCTTTAACTTCAAAATTCCCAAAAATCCAATTGCCCAACTGTCAGCCATAGGTTTCTCTTTCCTCTTTCTTTTTCCAGCATTTTCTCAGTTGATCAATCTTCTGAGAGCCCGTTTTCCTCCATCTGAACTCTGATTGGGCCAATGATTCTTTCTAAATCTTTATTTTTTTTGGTTTTGGTTTTGTTGTTTTTGGATTTTATTTGGGTTTTCTTTTTGTTTATTTGTATTTCATTCTGTTTCTCTCTCAATAGATAACATCTTCGAAGGAGCAGAACAAGGACCTGAAATTCAAGACTTTGTAATTGAGCAAAGCCAAAGTAAGTCGTGACCTTTGATTATGTTGAATCTATTGTTTCAAATCTATTTATTATTATTTTGAAATTATCATGCATTGATAATTTAAAATAAACCTTTGTAATTGGTAGTTATCAACAAAATTTGATTAATTCCTCAATTGAATGGGTAATTATCTAGTTACGCAATACTAGTATTCACTTGGCTTGTACGTTTAGTATGCTTAGCCATACTTATTTTACGTTGGGTTCATCGTCACATGTTGATTAATTAATTAATTTTGATTTAATGAGGTATTGAATCATAGTGGTCAACCATAGTTATAAAATTTATATACCATGACATAGGTAGTGTCATTGGTATTGGTTATACAAAATGATTTTCACTTAGGCGAATGACCATGCAGTAAAGGGGAAGTTTGTGAGGGACCATGTGAGAAGGCTCATGGTTTTGTTACGATGAATGATTGTCATTTTGGTGGAGTGGAAATTTAAAATTTGTAGTTTGTAGATTTTTCTTGACAACTTGCAGAAATAGATGATTTTAGAAATTTTGAGTCATAGGATGATTTGATGACTTAGGTCAATGGATATAGGTTGCATGAGATATATCATTGATAATGTGGGTCAAGTTATAAAGAATTTATGCCCAAAAATGATTTCTTTGTCTTGGATGTACAGGGTCGCTTGAAGTCAACTGTGATCAACATATAGGATCGAGACTACGCTCATGGAGGTGCCAAGGTCCTAAATGATCAAGGATACCAGGTGAGATGATGAGTAAATCATAACATGAGAAAGGTGAAAAATATTGTAGGGAAGTTCGAATAGCGGGTTTGCGCCATATGGCTTAGTCGGTCTAAGTGAGGCATAGTCCGGTAGAACCAGAACGGAAGAGACTTGCCGATGCATGGTAAGCCAGTGGCGCACCTACACATGGCAAGCATGATGATTACTTACAATAGAAGGAGATGATCAGGTCAAGGAAGGATATTTTAGTAGTTTAGCGAAAATATCGAAAACTGCTTTGGAAAAAAACCACGGTGCGTGAGTGGTGCTTGGGAAGGCGGTTTAGGTCATAGAGAAGTTGGTATGATCAAGATGGATCAATGCTTAGGACTTAGCTGATTCGGACTTATGCATTTTGAAAAGCATGCATAAGTGTAGTAAGTGAGTTAAAAACCGTGTGTGGGGGTTATCGAGTTTTTTCATTATACTAAGTGGATAGCATCCACTAAGGGTTGGATATGGCTGGTTAGCCCATCTATTTAAGGGGTTGGGATGGAGACTTGTTGTGAACCATCCAACCTACCTCTCTTGTGCTTTCTTATTTAGGGTTAGGGTTTGGGAGTTGAGTATTTGTGTGCTTTCTGTCCTCCAAGGTGAAGTGGCTATAAAACTTACATTCTCAAGTGGCAATACATCAATATTTGATCATCTCCGTGACTATCTCTTATTTTGATTGATTTGCTTTTGATTTGGTTGCTTTTGATCTCTTCACTTCCCTCTTCTTGATCTTGATACACCAAGGACGTATATGAGATGGAAATAATCTCAAGAAATCAATCTTCACCCACCTAAGCATTTTGGTAGCAAGTTCATCAAGAAACACAGTTTTTGTACATTTTTTATCCTTCAAGTGATTTCTTGATCTGAGATTTTTGGCTTGATTTCTTTAGTGTCCTAACTTGTTGTGATATGTGGGAATATGTCTAGAGTCATCTTAGCTATCATCCACCCATGAGTAAGTTGTATTCACCATTTTAGGTCTTGACCTATTTTTGGTACAATATGCCTTCAAACGAAAAAAGTCAAAACTTTGGCAATGATTTTCTTAATTGTTGAATGGAATAGGCTCTTGACAGAAGGTGCAACTCAATTTTAGGTTTTGGCCCAGCTTTGGTGCAGCAGAGCTTTCAGGTTTTTTGGTTGGGATAGGTTCCTAAGGTCATGAACTAGCTTTGGTTAAAGTTTTAAGTCTTTTGGATCGACGGATAAAAAATTAGATGGTTTTTTGGATTTGAAATAGTGCTAAAATCAGTATTCATGGACTGAAAATTTCAATAGCTTTGAGAATTTTTGGATTTTTAGCTTCTTGATCTTCATAACTTCTCATAACTATTGGTGTAAAGATTAGGAGAATACTTGAGAGAAATTTTAAAGGCACCATTCACCCCCTCTGTTGTCATACCGGTCCTACTGTGTGGTTAGCACTTTGGGATGTGGATGTCTCGCTTGAGTAATATTTAAGGACTTAACTTTGTGCGCCATTGATTTGAGCCTTACCGTACAACCACATGTCTAGTATGTGATGAACTTGTCTGATTAATTTGTGATATTTCTACTTTGATTCTGTCATTGAGATGAATGTGGGTGTGGTCACAGCCATCATCTCACATTGGCGCACGCAAGAGGGAGCTTTTACTGACTAGGTCGAAGCCTACTCAGTAGTGAAACTTTAGCGGATGGAATTAGGTTAAAGTTGAGCATGGCAATAGCCTTACGATAATTGATTGGTCGCACACCTTTGGAAGTATGTCAAACAGACATTTTTAGTTGATTATCTCTTGTGGGTAAGTTGTGCAACCTCTGTTGAGTGTAAAAGTATTCGAATAACTGTGTCTCCGGTTATAGACTACTCGGTGACTTCACACGAGGGTTAGAGATTTCATAAAATCTTGGCTGGGTTTGGTTGGAAAGTGAATGGCAGTTCACTTGTGATTCAGGGAAATAAATGGTAGTTCACTTGTGGTTTATGGAAGTGAATGGTTGTTCACGTGTGGTTTATTCAATTCCTTTGATTTAATTACTTTTTTAAAGTTTATTTTCAATCTATTTATTGTATTTACTCTAAATTATTGCTTTCTGTAAAATAACTATTCAGCTATCCTTCGATAAGCCTTACATCATTATATATTGCATCTTTTTATAAATAACTTCTTGAGTACTTTATGCACTCATGACTATATCCTTTCCTACTCAGTTATTGAAAGAGAACCATTTTAGCTAGAGGTAATAGAGGAGGAGCACTTTGATGTCTTCACGGATTAGGACTTCACCCCAACCGATTGCTTGTAGGCATATCGAATGGTCACTACATTTATCTTTATTTTCCGCTGCTAGAGTTTACTAAGTCCTTCAGGCTAACATCTATAAGCTTGACCATAAGATCGTTACTATGATAATTAATAATATTTTAGTCTTTCATAATTATTCCTGATTATGGTTGATATTTTATCAACATTGCAACTCTGTGCACTAGCGTGATCCTGAACTAGTGTAGAACACATAGGTGAGTCCGGATTTGTATATTCGGGTCTCAACATACATCGTATATTTTTTATAATTCTAGATTATAACAGGGAAGATTTGTGGAAATATTTGATTCCACATGGACACTAAGAATATGAGAAATAATAGGAAACGACAACATTCGCATATCCATATGCTTACAAGCGCCTCTTACTGGACATGCTATTGTATTTGAATCCAAAACAAATACTTCCAACATCCATGTAGAACAAATACATCAGTATACATCAGCCTGCTCATAGGCCCATATCTCTACTTCTTAAAAGAGATAATTATTAGTAATGGTTCATCTACACCTTCCCCTCCTATGGACATATATCAACACCGACACGTGGGCCATCCTAATTTCTCGTTGTCCCATTCCTCTTCCCTTCTTCACAAGCGCGCCTGATGCATCTAGGACCGTAAAAATGATTTGGATAATTAATTGGTGGTTGGAATCTTCACTAGAAATTTATCTAGTTTCTGTTATTGCAATTATTCTATTAAATTGATGCTTCTGAGAATATATAATGGTATTTGAAACATAATCTTTGCTTTGTGCAAAAGAACCATATTATACTTCCTTTGTTAAGCTATGCATCTATTGCATTTTTCAAGACTTGCAGTACTTTATGTACTCATATGCTATGCTCAAAATAAATCTCAAAAGTTTACGAAGATCAAGAAGAAGTCTACTACTACTATGCGGTGGATTCGATGAAAGCTTCCTGAATTACTAGGTTGTGCTTTTGCCGAGTCAATTGCATGTGACGTATTGATGGGTCATCGTCAAAGTTACTTTTCTTCCGCTATGTTTTGTGAGTTTGAGAGGTTTTGAAACCTCAGTTGCAATAAAGTGGCCATAAGGCTTGTACTCTCTATTATTGTAATAAAGCGTTATTGGTATGTTCTCATCACTATTTGACTGTGTGCACTAGTTTTGATCTGGGACTAGTATGGTAATACACAGAGAGTTCGGATATGGGAATCCGGTCCCAACATAATGACAAGATGGGAGGCAAAGGAGTAAAGCGGGTCTTGCTTGTGAGGCTTGGCCCATCCGACCCATCACTAATGATTGATGGGTAGGAGAGAGTAGCTGTTAGGTTTCCATCCCCACCACACAACCGCCGCCCAGTCGTATGCAACTGCTGGCGATGGGGGCTCTCGATGGCGCTGCCTCTTTGTGCGCTTTCTGCTGCCCCCTCTCACCTCTTCACATTCAGTAGCAGCAGGAGCACAAGTGGGAGCTGTGCAGGGCTGCCGACGGCGACATGTGCTGTTGATGGGGTTATTGATGGCAATGGCTTCTTCGTCCTTGATTCTGGCCGCCGTCGGCAAATGCCACCTGCATCTCTAGGTTCCTTTCCCCCTCTCCCTTCATATCCTTTTTTTTTCCAATCTCCTCCCTTACACTGTTTTGCTTTTATGGCAGCACCAGCAGCAAGTCATAGTAGCAGTAGAAAGCAACAAATAGTAGAAGCAACCAGTATGTAGTAATAGACTTTGGGCGCGTTTGGTTGGCGGATGAGTGATCACGGTGCATGCGCGTGGCGGTGAGGAGTGAAGCTCCTCGGCGCGTTCCTCCTCGGCACTGCTCCGTTGTTTTTGTATCCGCTCATGCAGGCTCTCTGCTCTCCGCAGCCAACCAAACACCATCTCCCTGTATACGTGGGTGCGAGCCACCCCGCATGCAGGCAACCAAACGCGTCCTTTAGCGATTAGTCCGTGACTAGTCGACAAGATGGTAGCACAACAACGACTTAACTTTAATAAGCTGGACACATGTATCATTCACACGACATGAGTTGTTTTAAGAACCGAGGAGGTAGTACAATTTTGCACCCTTGATCAACACGGCGGCACGGCCGCACGCGACGAGATGAGCGCAATCTCGTTGCTCCGGCATGCACGGCGACGCGCAATTTAGCAGTAGCCACATGAACCGGCTCAAATAATTGCGACCAACTTTCCATGAGATTCCAGAGCTCTTTAGAAATCGCTAAATTTGGTGATTGATGGGCGTTCAAAACAGTGGGCAATGGATTGTGTGTATGCCCAACTAAGCAACAACCTTTCTTTTTTACATTGACTCTGAAAAAAAGCTTAATAATCCTTCACCGTGGCATTAAAATGTAACTGGGTTAGTGAGACAAGGATAATATGACAAGCGAACTAAATATGTATTTGTTAGGTCACGGTGCTTTACGGCGCCGGTAGCATAAAACAATTAGCAATGTGTACATAAGAAATCTAGTCCTAAGTATGGTGTAACTTGGGACAGTCAGTACACGGTAAACTGCCAAATATTCGGATGATATTTAACAAAATTTAATATCAAAAGGGAAAAATTCGGGGGTGAAAGGTGAAAAAAAGCTAGTACTGTACTTTGCTGCGAGCAGTGTAGCATACTAGCACACGGTTCGAGCATCATCCAGCTGCTGAGATGTCCGGCAGAACTCCCCAGGTAATCACGAGTCTCAAAACCACTCCCTAGCCAAATGATTCTGCATGCACTTGAAAAACGTCTCGACCATTTTTTCCTCCTTGAACTTAGGTTCCGTTTGGCACAGCTCCACTATCAGCTCCTAGAGCTATTTTATGTCAAACGGGGTACAACAAAATAGCTCCACCTAAGGAGTCTCTTAAAATCTGCTGAGACAAAAGTAGCTCTTTGGGTGGAGCTGAAAAAAGTAGCTTCACCCAGCTCCACTTGTGAAGTAAAAAAAACAGCTCCACTTGTGAAGTGGAGCTGTACTAACAGACCTTAGGCCCGCTCATTTCGATTTCGATTCGACTTACATCTTATTTTTACTATTTATGAATTTCATCTTTTTCTGAACTTTTGGCTTTTTTGAGTTTTTTGCCGGTTCTTTTTTCCCGTATTCGTTCACGTTGTCCGTAATAGGTTAACATATTTTTTCTATTTTTAAAATTTTTTTAAATTTAATTATGCTAAATAAACCACCTTCAGCTACAGTAAAATTTCAGCCGCTACAGTGCAATTTCAGCCATAAACCATAATTTTCAGCCTAACCGAGCAGGGCCGTTCAGCTATATCAACAAAAATCACATATGACTATTTCTTTCTTTATACTATCTCTTACAAACAACTAAAGTTCAAACACTATATACCAAAAGTCACAGTTATAACCTAAAAAAATCTACCCGAGCTAAACTTAGGTCGAGCTCTAATTAAGGTTCGAGCCTTGGAGCTCAAGCTCGGTTTAGCAAGGCTTCACAGTGCAAAAAAGGGAACGCTAAAAATTCGTAAATTTGCGCCATACAGCATTAGAATAGGAATGCTCACGTGATCTTCACCAAATCGGAGAAGTGATTTGCGTAACAACGAAAACATAAAGTCCCAGACTTGCAATCTCCTTTTCAATGGATCTGGAGACGAGAGCCAAACCCAATCAGAAGGCATATGAAGGCACGGAGCTGCTGTCGCGGTGATTGGGTCCCGGCGCCGATCTTGTTGAAGCCCGCAAAGCCGTCGTCGAGGTTGATGTTGGCCCTGTTTTTATTTCAGTTTTTGACTTCAACTTTTAGTTTTTCTATAGTAACTAACTTTTAAATGAAGTATTTTTAAGATAAGGTCTCCTAGTTAATTGTAATATATACTGTATCGACTTCATTTATGTTGGCAAAAACCGCACGTAAATTTCTATTACTCTGCAATATCTTGTATAAACAGCCCAAAAACCACAAGCCGCAACCAAAGCCATATGTCTCAGCTAAAAAAACAGACCTGTTGATGGGGAGGCGGAAGGCAACCTTAGATTTTGGGACACAGCTGCGGTGGACATCGTGCGTGGCCGCTGTTGGAGGATGGGGGTCAGGGTGCATGTAGTGGCGGACCTTTAAGAGCATCTCCAATAGTGACTTATGAGCTAACTCTAAGCATATTATTTCATATTTTAATAGAAGAGAGAAAAGCTATCTCTTGATCAAGAGCTAGTCTCATACACACATTCCAAGATTATATGAGAGTGTCATGTGAGGCTATTTATGTTATGAGCTATGTGCTAAAAGTTAGTACTATTGGAGAAGTTGTCTTAGAGCTAGTAACTAGCTCATCTTTTTGGAGATGCTCTAATGTTCAATATGGTTGTTCGAGTTAATAAAATATTACTCAACGAAAAAAGGAAAAGTCGTATGTGGGAAAAAAATTAAAGTACAAATTGTTCTAACAAAAAACATCTCAAAATAATATAAAAATCATAAAATAATTAAGCAAAATACAATTTTGGCGCTACGATCCTTCGTGCAATTTTAGGAATAGTCGTTTCATTATTTCTTAGAACCACCTTACCAACTTATTCAAATTTTTATGCTAACCAATTTAAAAGTTCAAGAAAATTTCTATTACTATGTTAATCTAACAAACACTATCTATAAAGATTTCAAATATGCAAACTTCTTTTACGAAGGTTCTATGATCTACATTTCATAAAGCCACAATCATTCAATAAATTATTTGGGATTTACCGATTTGGGAATTGGGAGGGAGAATGAGAAACTAAATGCAATTCACCTGAGAATGAGACCTCGTCGCAATGCCATGCGTTTCATACCTCCTTGGTTTCCATGTCACCGCCCAACTCGCTGCGTCACTTTCTTGCTCACCCTCATCTCCTCGCACCCTCACTTTGCTCCTAGAGCGCACATGTGGCCCTGATTTGAGAATTCATTTGCCTTCTCACCAGTTCACCTTCGTCGGCCACCACTATACATACGCGCTCCCTCTCCCTTTCCTTGGCCACCATCATGTGTGAACATTGTGGGCTTACGCCACTACGGTACTGTCTCGTGCCTCAAATCTGGCACATGCGCGCCGTTGTCACGTTGAGACAGAGAGAGATGAGTCAGTTAAGGTTAGGTTTGAGTGGCCAGTTGTGGCCTTGGAGAATTTGGACTGCGGCGGGTATGGTGAGCATAGAGGGAGCTCTAGTGAGCTAAAAGGGAGGTGTGGGTTGGATTGAGCTGATTTATATTTTTTGGTACAAACATATAGTATTTTGACTCAATTAAGAGTATATATGTGTAATATACCTAGCATATACTGTATTTTTTTTAAATAATGAGTGTTCAGCTAAATATCTATGAACTACGTGGGAACCGCCCCTGGGTGGAGGGCCTAGAGGCACAGTGACGGCGGATGGCATAGCCAATGGGTTAGGGAGGAAGAGGCAACGCTAGATGGAGGCTTGAGGATTGGAGTGGTTAGACGGAGGCTTGGCGATTGGGTTTTGGCTTTGCCTTACATTGAGCTGCATATATCACTCCCTATGGGAGCTATTCCAGCTTGGCTTTGTAGAGCTCGTTGGGTTTGAGCTCAGCTTGATTTTCACTTGAGCCAAGTTTTAATTGAGCCTAGATCAAACCAAACTTTTTTACAGCCTTATGTGGACCTCAGCATGACTACAATTGAAACCATGTTGCACACAGTAACGAAAATGCAAAATAGGCTCAAGTGGTAAAATAAAAACGTGTGCTAAGAGACACACTAACATATGTGTTTTTGTAATTGAAAAAGAATAAAAGTTTGAAAATAAAAGGAGGAGCTTAAATAGAGCCGTTAAATTTGTTGGTCTAAAGAAAAAGATAGGAAAATTTTAAACCATGCACGCAGTGGTGGACATAGTATTTTTAAGTTGGGTGTTCGAAGTTGATAAAATATTGTTTATTGGAATTTGGGATTTGAGACTTGGGAACTAAGGATGCATCTGTGTTATGTTATGCATCGTGCGTGGCTTGGGTCTGCCTCGTCACCTCACCATCCCACCGGCTCGACGACCCAGCCACCGCCAAGTGCAGAGTGTTGCCTCCCGCCAACCTAGCCTCCTGGACTCCCTGGCTGCCGTGTGCTATTGCCTGTTGTGCTCCCATGGGCCGTTGCGCATTGCCTTCTCAATGCTCGCTTGCTGTGCATTGCCGTACTCCCTCCTCGTCGGCTACCGTAGATCACAGCACCAGAGAGAGAGAGGACTCAGATGAGCTAAAATGTATTGGGTTAGGTGAGGCAAATTTGGGAGGGGTGGTGTGAGTGGCTAAATTGTATTAGGGTACAAATACGAAGGATTTGATCTAATTATTAGTATATGTGTAATATAGGTGTTAAATACTAGGTATTTCACAAAATAATTTGGATATTCAAGTAAACACCCAGGCAATATGGAGGGTCCGCCCTGCATGCATGTGAGTTTCTGTCGAGCATGATGCTTAAAGTTTTGCTCCATGAATTGCAAATTCCCTCTAGGTTCCACCCATTTTTAAAAAATTTCTTTTCAAATTCCATTAAAATGACAGGAAAACAGTATTCCCAATGTTTTTATCTGTTCGAAACAATAGCGATAAAAGATGCGCCGGAAATACCAAATATTTTTGCAGCAATGCAAACAGGGGCCATTTCAAGAGTTCTTCCAGATACGGTTCGAATGTTGTATAGCTCGCATAATTTCAAGTTTTTGTTAAAAGAGATTTGGAACCGAAACTCAACCAAATTTAGGCTATGTTTCAAACTATTTCTAATTTTTATCTTTTAGAAGTCGTAAGTTGAATAGAATGGTTTTTAAAAATGGTTTCATGAGTTATTTGTAGGAG
This sequence comes from Dendrocalamus sinicus, assembly GCA_036346575.1. NCBI lineage: Eukaryota > Viridiplantae > Streptophyta > Magnoliopsida > Poales > Poaceae > Dendrocalamus > Dendrocalamus sinicus. Next base: position 13,299,280 of record CM070663.1, read on the forward strand.
TTATCATATGAGTCGTTTTGAATAGAGTCGCGTATCATATGACGTACTGTAGTTGTATATTTAGGGCATCAAGCCACAGCCCATGAGATGGACTTCAGGACACGTGACGTACTGTAGTTATATTTTAGGGCCTTAAGCTAGAACACACCAGCCACAGCCCATGGAGATGGACCTCAGAAAATGTGACGTACTGTAGTTATATTTTTTAATAGAAAAGAGCAAATTAACACAGCTAGTCCTAAATTAATACAAGAATGCAAAAAAAATAGAAATACAAGGGCCACTGCAGAAAAAGGGGTAGGGTTAAAGCAGGGTTTAGGTAGAAACACAAATCTAATCCCACTGCGACCTCGCTTGCTGCGCTGCCATGAGAAGCCTCGCCGTCGCAAGCCCCCACCCGGGCGCCGCCTTTGCGGCCCGCCGCCCCCGACTTCACCCCGCCTCCTCCTACAGGTAGTCCCTCTCCTCCCCTCTCGCGCCTTCCCCCTCTCGCATCTCCACCAGACATCTCGTCAGTTTCCTCGCATCTCCACGGCCCCCGATTTTATCTCGATTTGTCCGTGTTGAAGCCGCGCGGTTCATCTCTTTGAACGCGCCATTCCAAATCGCGAATTGTTTCCTTGAGATGTTCGATTTGTCGTTCTTTTGCTTCCCCCCTGTATTGATGCCTTGCTGACTGGTGATTATGCAGGGAGCAATTTCCAGCGTCGGCTATGCGAGAGGACTCAAGATTGGCCCTTTGGGAGCTCCTAAGGTTGGCCTTCTGCATTGCAAAAGTTGATGTACATGAATGCAATCTCATCTGACCGAGATTGTTGCGTTTTGTGTCTTGGCGTTTGAACGCTAACAGGACTGTTTTTATGGTTGGCCATTTCGCTTAGCTGTAATTAGTACTACTAGTTTACGCAGTGCAGTATAAAGCGTTAGATTGTTATAGACGGAATTTCATGAAATGCATGTTTTCTGCTTGATGTTTGATCCATTGCTTATCAGAGATAACTGTCTTCTCTAGTCAATTTTCATGCTATGCTATCAATGCTGTCTTCAATATGGTTATTATTTTTTGTTTGTCAGCTTAATTTTTCGTTTGTTAACCATGAGGCATTGCCAATTTCTCAGTGAATGTACTCCTTTTTCTATTTTTTTTAAAATTCAGGATCATCCACCTTCCAGGAAGATTGCACAGAGGTGTTACAAAGAATTTGCTCACACCAACTGCTGGTAGTATTATCTCCTGTCTTACATGGCCATTGTTTTTGACTTCCCATCCTTCAGGAATTGTAGCTATTAGCAGTTAGAACTACCATTCATTGGAATATTATTTTAGTTTGAGGTTTATCAGCTACACAACATTTATTACGTTCGATTTTTTTTATTTCTTCCAGTGCATTCAATATTCATTTTTAATCTAGCCTAGATTGTGATATATTCTGTTGTATCATGGTTTAACTTCCATTTGCTAGCTGCTACTCAATTGGAGGTGTTCTTTATTACAGGGTACTATTTCACCACTTTTTTATATATGCACTATCCATGTTTTGTATTGCATCGCAGGTTTCAATTTTATATACATTTAACCATTATTGTTGATGTTACTAGTCCATAGCTATTCATTTAACATATTCGTTTAACTTGAATTGCATATGCATCTAAGATATATATTTCTTTCCAGCTGTTTCAGTTGAACAAGCTGAAGCTAGTGCTCATCTTCCAAAAGGTGACATGTGGTCTGTGCATAAGTTTGGTGGGACTTGCATGGGGACCTCCCAGAGAATTCAGAATGTTGCTGACATAGTCCTTCATGATCCTTCTGAGAGGAAACTTCGTAGTTGTATCCGCAATGTCTAAAGTCACTGACATGATGTACAACCTTGTAAATAAGGCTCAATCGAGGATGATTCTTACATTGTTGCACTTGATGAAGTTTTTGAGAAGCATATGTCAACGGCAAAGGACCTGCTTGAAGGAGAAGACCTAGCAAGATTCTTGTCTCAGTTGCACGCGGACATCAGCAACCTTAAAGCAATGCTTCGTGCCATATATATAGGTTCAAGCTATTAAATCAGTGCCCTTCAAGTTGTTCTTTTTGTGTGATATGCGCTGCTTTTCAGTAAATAGGTTTTCTTTGATATTTTTTAACTTATGGAGAACTGCTACATTAGTACTGTTATGCTAAATGCTGAATTGCCGACCTATTTACTATTCTTGCTATGAAGGATGAAGTTTAATGATATAAATATACTCTTAATTGATATATGGTACTTTTCTTTCTTTGCAGCTGGGCATGCAACAGAATCTTTCTCTGATTTTGTTGTTGGGCATGGAGAGTTATGGTCAGCTCAAATGTTGTCATTTGCCATAAAGAAGGTAAATGAAACATGTTGAAAAAAATGAGCAACATATCTATGGCGCAAAATAATTATTCTTGCTGTACATTTTTTTTTCATATATGACCTCCTAAAACTAGCAGACCTCTTAATAATTGTTGCTCATTAGAGCTTCCTTTCTGCCGTGAAGAATCAGCTAAACCACACCTGAATTTAGTAGTACATGAGGCTTTCCTCTTGGGATAAAATTAATAATGTTCATTCTCCATTTTTTGAGAAATTTGCTCGTGAAAAATATAGAGTATCTATTATATAGGTGCATTCACTTATATAAATTTTTTAGGGTAGTTGTACACTTGTGCCAAACCATTGTGGTTTTATTTCAAATTTTGCATTTGTCCCTAAATACATATTCTTAATGCTATTTCCATTCTGTTTTAAGTACTCTCTCTATGGAGTCACATCTATCATCTTCAGAAGGCTCAACTCACAAAAAGTTCGACAAATATAAAGTATCATCTGAAAGTTTCTTCTTTGAGTTGTTTAACAACTGTCTGTAGTTTACTAAGTTCATTCAAAGCCACTGTTGCTAAGCTCATATATGATTGGATTCTAAAAAAAAAGAATATATTGAGCAATTGCACCATGGCTGTTGCTATCTTTTACTCCAAATATACTTATTGCATGCTTTCCCCAATAAGCATCCATAACATTTCCCCCCTCCTGAGGGAACAGCTCGTCCTCGAGCTGAAAATTTGGGTACTGCCGTTTGAATTCTGCCAATGGAATCCAAGACGCGTCAGCTGCAGATTAGCCAACCCAGTGCACCAAAACCTCCCAGTTGTCTCTGTGAAGGCGAGAGCGAACAATCCGTTCTGGAGTGGGTAAGACTCGCCCATGAAGTAAATCCGGAAGAGGCGGTGGAGCGGTGGAGAGACCACCAATTTCTTTAGAAAAGCCACATGGAACACATTGTGAAGATGAGCGGATGGAGGAAGCCGAGTTTGTAAGCCACTTGACCCACGCGCTAATGATCGATAAGGCCGTAGTATTTTGGGAGCTTGGAGAATTTGGAGGTGATACCTTTGCTGGCGATGATGCAGTTTGAGCAAAACCCATTGGCCAACGTCAAAGACGACTTCCCTGTGGTTTTTGTCGTAGAATTCCTTCATGCGCTGCTGTGCTTGTACTAAGCGATCTCTGATTTCCAGCAGAAAGTCATCCCTGGATCGTAACATGGCATCGACCGCTTGTATGTTAGTTGATCCTTCTTTGTAAGGAAGAAGAGTCGTCGGAGACCGCCCATAGACAACCTGAAACGGTGTGCAGCGTAAAGCAGAATGATAGGATGTATTATAACAGAATTCTGCCCATGGAAGCCATCGGACCCACTCTCGCGGGCGATCCCCACTAAGACAACGTAGATACATTTCAATGGTTCGATTGACCACCTCACTTTGGCCGCCAGCTTGCGGGTGAAAGGTAGATGTCATATCCAGGGAGACGCCGGCCAGCTGAAAGAGTTCTTTCCAAAAATTGCTAGTGAAGATGGTATCCCGGTCGCTGACAATGGATTCGGGAAACCCGTGAAGTCGCACAATGGCTTCAAAGATTGCATGAGCCACCGATTGAGCTGTATACGGATGTGCCAGCGGAACAAAATGCGCGTATTTGGAGAATCTGTCCACGACTGTCAATATGACTGATTTCCCATGAACGCGCGGAAATCCATCAATGAAATTCATAGAAATGTGAGACCAAATTTGATGGGGAATCGGTAGAGGTTGCAAAAGTCCCGCGGGATGAAGATGATCTGTTAGTCGCTGGACTCTTGCTCTTGGTGATAGCAAGATCCTTACTCTCATGGAGAGGATGACACTAGGAGATGGGGCAAGTTTTCTTGTTTATTGCTCACACAATGCCATACCAACTTTGAGGGTTGGGGATACAAATTATAGGTGAGAACCAGCCAAGCATATGCTACGATGCTATCCTAGATCTTTGTCTTAAAGCGGTCAATATCTTGTCCTAAGCGAATCTTGTCCTAAGCGAATCTGTCCTAAAGCAAAGCGAATCTTTGTCCTAAGCGAATCTGTCCTAAAGATCAAAAAACAAAAACTACCACAGCCCCACAAAGACCACGATCAGAGACTTATTCATCATTCTCCCCTAAGTCTTGTGCGTCGTCTTGTGGGAGGGTTGAACTGGCTGATCTTGGAGCGAGCTCAAGGAACTTGATCCTTCCAAGAGGCTTGGTGGCGAGATCCGCAAGGCGATCCGTTGTGTTGATGTAGCTTGCCTTGATGCTTCCTTCATCCAGCGACCTCGGATGAAATGGTACTTCACGGATGTGCTTGCTCGTTCATGAAAAGCGGGGTTCTTTGCGAGGGCTAGGCGGACTTGTTGTCCCCTGAGCTCCAGCTGCTTGATGTCCTGCCGAGAGATCACCAAGCGATCGGCGAGCGAGTGCTGAGTCGAGCGGTGGAAGCCGCTATGTACTCGGCCTCACGGTGGACAGAGCCACCACTCTGCTGCTTGGTATTGCCGATGAGCGAGACACTTGCCGGGAAGAAGAGAATCCGCTTGTGCTCTTCTTTGGTGTCAATGTCGCGCGCGTGGTCACGTCGCGCCATTGTGCGACGAAGTGTCGCGCGCCAGACACCTCGGGTAATGGAGGCCGTGGTCAAGGGTCCCCGCAGCGTAGCGGATGATCCTCTTCACGACTGCGATGCTCGTCGTCGGTCGTTGCATGAGCAGACTAACGTGGCCGACGGAGAATGCCAAGTCCGGTCGTGTGTGGGCGAGGTAGCGAAGGCTCCCACAGGCAGCCGTGCTGCGTGGCGTCCGCCTCCTCCGTCGTCTTTGTCGCGGCTCGGCTTGACCTCTCCTCCATTGGGTGAGAGGCGGGTTGCGATCGGTGAGCCCGACTAGCTCAACGGCGCGCTTGGCGTGGCGATGCAGTCGGCGTGATCCGGAATCATCTGGTGCACCTCGATCCCTAAGTAGAAGGAGAGACCCGGTCACTCATCCGGAAGGTGGCCTTCATCTCTTCCTTGAATCGCCACCTCGCATCCTTGGTGCGGTGATCACCAAGTCCTCGGCGTAGACACCCGCGGCGGGCGTTGCGCCTTTGCCCGCCGGTGAAGCTGCGACCTGCGTGTGCGCTCTGCTGGAACCCGTTTGCTTGAGGTGGAGTCGACAGCGTTCCACGCCCTCGGTGCTGTCGCCAAGCCATGAGGGCCTTGCGCGGCGAGCACCTTGCCTCCTGCGGGGATCGCAAATCCGGCGGTGATGCGTGACCTCCTCCTTCAAGTCGCGGTTAGAAATGCCGACTTGACATCCATGTGATGAACACGCCCGACCTTCTGGGCGGCTAGCGCAGGAGGAGTCGCGCGGACTCCATCCGTGCGGCGGGTGCGGCGTCATCGAAGTCGACCCCCTCTGCCGCCGAAGCCTCGTGCCTGCAGCGAGCCTTGTGCAGCGATGGCGCGGCTTCATCCCGCTTCGGCGAACACCCACAAGGGTGATTGCGCGGTGGCCGGCGGGAAGATCCGCCCGGCTCCACGTCGGTTACGCTCGGCGGCGTCCATCTCTGCTTCATCGCGACACGCCACGCCGCGTCTCCTCGCCTCGGCGAAGGCGGGGCTCGCCGTCGTCGCATGCCAAGTGCGCTCCGCCTCGCGATCGCTGCGCCGATCGAGGGCGGCGGCTCGCGAGATGTTGTCCATGGTGCGATAAGCGCGAGGCTCGTCGTCGTGGTAGCGTCGGCGCGTCCTCGTCGTGGGGCGGCGAAGCGAACTCCACCATGCGCTCCTCATCGTGGGCCGAAGGCTGTTGGGGCGGATCCGGTGGTGTGGCGCCGGTGCGGGAGAGTGGTGGCCGGTGGTGAAGGGTGGGCGTGGCCGTGCGAGGTGGTGGAGCACTCGCCGGGCGGTGGCGAGCAAGGTGTCGAGTGGGCGAGCTCGGTGAAGGCAGTGCTAGCTCCCGCTCTCTCGAAGTGGGCGTAGTCGACAACAAAGTCCACGAGTCGAGGCGAACCATCGTCCACCGCCTTGTCCCACGTCGGCCTCGCCGCCGTCGAACACGGCGTCACGCGAGATGCGGGCCTTGTGTGTGACAGGTCGAGATGCGGTAGGCCTTGAGCCCTCCGCGTGGCCGATGAACACTCGGTGCTCACGTGCGTCGAGCTTGCCGATGTGGCCAAGCTCCTTGGCGAGCGTGAGGAGCGAAGACCCGCAAGTGGGAGCCGCGGCTTGCGCCCATGCGAGCCTCGTCACGGCGTCCTGCCGTCGGCGCCTTAGTAAGCGGCGGTTGAGGATGTAGCGGCGATCACCACGCCTCTCCCGAAGGCGGCCGGCATCCCTGCGCGAGGGGCGAGCCATCCCGCGCAACCGCGGTTGCGCCGCTCGGCGACGCCGTTCTGCTGCTGGGTATGCGCGTAGCGGAGTAGTGGCGTGAATGCCCTCATCGGCGAAGATGATGCGACGAGTCGGCGCCGTGAATTCGCGCGGCGTTGTCTGTGCGCGACCGCGCAGCGGCTGCGGCCGCGCTCGCCTCCGCGGCGACTGCGTCGCGATGGCGTCGCGGCCTCTCCTCTTGCTGCCGAGGACCATCACCCACATGTAGCGGAGAGGTCGTCGACGGCGGCGAGAAGTAGCGTCGTCTCCCGGTGTGGCGGTGTCGCGGGCCACACAAGTCCCCGTGCACGAGCTCGAGCCTCTCCTTGGCTCGGAACTCGCCTTTGGGAAAGAGTCGCCTGCTGCGCCGTCAACACGCGAGCGTCGCGAGCGCTCCACATGGTCAAGGCACGGCGCAGCCTCGCACCATTTCCGTGGCAGGCGCCGCCGGGGCCTCGAAGTGAAAGGTGCCCAAAGCGCTCGTGCCAGCTGCCACGCCTCGTCGTCCGACGAGCTGCGAGACAGAGGGTTGTGCCACTGCGTGAAGAGTGTAGAGTCGATTTGCGCCTCTGGTTACCTTAGCAAGGAGGCGGCGTCGAAGATCCCAAATCGCGGCACCGTGCTTGATCTCGACACGCGGCCGTTCTCATCCAGTATCCCAAGGCGATGATGGAGTTCCGCGGTCGGGGATGTAGTAGACGCGGTGGCGGCCGATGCTCGCGATCTTGGCGGCGAAGGCAGCGAGCCGGCGCCCTTGATCTCCACGGCGGGCGTCGCGGGTGGCGGTGCCTCGAGCGCTGAGTCGAGCTCGGAGAAGAACTCCGCCGCCCGGTCATGTGGTGGGTGGCGCGGGTGTCGAGCACCACCGTCGGTCTTGTCATTGCGGGCCGCCGTCGGAGGCGTGTGCTTTGGCCGTCAAGGTGGAGGAAACCACTGCGGCCGGTGCGGCTGGAGGTGGTTCGATGCTCGCATGAGCAATGAGCAGGCCATTGCTCCTCCTCGCTTGCGCGGCGTGGGCTGGCCGCGTCGTGGTGGTCGACACTCCTTGGCCCAATGACCAAGCTTGCGCGATTGTGGCAAGAGTCGTCTCGTCTTGCTTTGCTTGCCCGGCATCGCCGCCTGGCGCCTTTGCGCGGCTTGCGCGCTTGCCCTCTTGCGGCGCTTTGTCGTGGAAGAAGGCTCCTTCTTCTTGTCACCTTGGCCGTGACCCGCTGCTCCCGAGTGAGGAGGAGCTTCCGCCAATGGTGGCGGGTCGAGAGGCTCGTGGCTCATCGATGTCGGCGACCTTGAGGCGACCCAACGCCTCCTCGATGGTCATCGTGGAAAGGTCAGCGAGACCCGTCGGCGAGCCATCGCTTGTACTTCTCGGGGCGCGCGGAAGAGCTTCTCCGCGACTCTCTCCTCGTAGGTGTCGTCACGAATCGCACCAACCGCAGCGAGTGTTGAGGCGGAGAGCAAAGTCATCAACGTCTTCACACGGCTTGAAGGCGAGTTCTCCCGCTCCGTGCGTAGTGCTGCGGTGTAGACTTGCGGCGCGATCGGCTGCCGTCGTCTTTGCGGCGATGGCGTCCCAAGCCTCTTTGGCGATCCGCTTGTTGGTAGCGAAGCGCATCTCGGGCGGGGCTGCGGCGATGAGAGCATCCAGCGCCGTCGATCTGATCGTAGTCGGCGTCGCCGTCACCGGGTGCATCCCACATATGCGCACTGGGAGCTTCACCTCATCACCGCGACCGCTCGGCGTAGTTGGTCTTGGTGAGGTAGGCCACCCGCCGCCGGCGGCGTCCTGGCGGCGGCTGGTACTCGTGGTGACCACGATGCCGAGCAGGGAGAAAGCGCGTTACTGTGAGGCGCGCTCTCCGTCGACCCGTCTGCCGCCGCCGTGCATGCCTCCTCCAGGCGCCACCGCCGTGTCGCCTCCTTGAGAGCGCCGCCGCGCGTCCGCGCTGTCTGAGGCTGCCGCCGCGCTCGTGGCGTCTTGCGGCCGCCCATTGCGCCGTTCGCCCTGCTTGCCTCCTCCTCTCCAGCGGTGAGGTCGCGTCGGCCTTGTCATCAACAGCCGGGCTGCTTTGTTGTTGCCGCATGAAGCCTTGACCTCTGCTTCTTTGCCGCCTTGCATCTGCCGCCGCATTTCGCTTCCGCCTCATGCTGGCTGCTGCCGGCTCCGCCATACCGGCCTTGCGCCGCTCGCCGCGCGCGGCGTCTGCCGCCGCTTCGCTCGCGCTGCTCGCCACGGCGAGCTCGGCCGTCTGCGCGCCGCATGCTCGAGCGGCCGGCCGAGAGGCGCCTGCGGACATGGCGCGCTTTGAGGCATTGCGTGGAGAGAGGCGCCGGCAGTGCTTGCCGTCTCGGAGAGAGTGGCGAGGGCACGGCCGGGCTGCTGCTCTTTGGCCGAGGCTGCTGCTGCGAGGTGGAGAAGGAGATGAGCGGGAGATGCTCAAGCTACAGGATACTAAGGCTCGATACCACTTGTTAGTCATTGGACTCTTGCTCTTGGTGATAGCAAGATCCTTACTCTCATGGAGAGGATGAAACTAGGAGATGGGGCAAGTTTTCTTGTTTATTGCTCACACAATGCCATACCAACTTTGAGGGTTGGGGATACAAATTATAGGTGAGAACCACCAAGCATATGCTACGATGCTATCCTAGATGCTGTCCTAAAGCGGTCAATATGCTGTCCTAAAGCGAATCTTGTCCTAAGCGAATCTTTGTCCTAAAGCGAATCTTGTCCTAAGCGAATCTTGTCCTAAAGCAAAAGCGAATCTTTGTCCTAAAAGCGAATGCTGTCCTAAAGCGATCAAAAAAAAAAACTACCACAGCCCACAAAGACCACAGTACAGAGACTTATTCATCATGATCCACCTTATTGCGTTGACAAGTAGCACAACATGTAACATGGTCGCGAACCAGCTGCTTGAGTTGGGGAATATAGAAATCCTTTCGGATGCGGTGCAAGGATTTTTGAATCCCCTCGTGACCGATGGCATGATAAGTGATATGGTATGGCACATAAGTGAAGAAGGTGGGACAAAGATTCGTAGTTGTATAGGAAGAAGCCATCAACAAATGACCACGATGGAGGGAGTTCGTGAGTGCTAATTGACTATGTAACCGCTGAATTTCCGGCGAAATCGATTTCTTCCTTAAGTGCGGCGATTGGAAATCCGCATTGATATGGCCGCGAGAGATATGTTTTCGTCTCGCCGCGACAAGGCATCAACAACCGTATTTATGCGCTTACGACTTGAATTCGATGTAAATCAAACCCAAAGAGTTTCTTGACCCAATGGTGTTGCGGAATAGTATTAAGGCGCTGATCTAACAGATATTTCAGGCTGTAGTGATCCGTGCGGACAATGAATGACTTGCCCCAAAGATAATGGCGCCAATGACGAACCGCTTTGACCAGACCAATGAGTTCGCGCTCGTAAGCCGCTAACTTGGCGTGGTGGGGAGGAACTGCTCGGCTGAAGAAGGCGATCGGCTTCGAACCTTGATGAAGGACAGCGCCAATACCACTGCCAGATGCGTCACATTCGACGATGAAGGGGTGTGCGAAATCTGGAAGAGCCAGAAAAGATGGCGCGCAAAGAGCTTCTTTTAGAGCTGTGAATGCTGCATCTGCCTCTCGTGACCAGCAGAACCCATCTTTGGCGGCGATTGAGTGAGGGCGACAATAGATCCAAAGTGGCGGATAAACTTACGGTAATAGCCGCGAGACCTAAAAATCCTCTTAATTGGCGCGGGTTTTGGGAGCGGCCATTGTTGGATATCTGTACCTTTGATTGGTCCATGGAAACGCCCTCGGTGGAGACAACATGCCCCAAATCTGAAATCGACTGCGTGCAGAAGAACACAGGAATGTAAGGAAGAATTGATGTTGCGAAGAAGATCAAAGCTGTTCGAATGTGGCACAAGTGTTCGGACCATGATGGGCTGAATATTAGGATATCATCAAAGAAAACCAACACGAACTTGCGAAGATATGGTGAAGAATTGCATTCATAATCGCTGGAATGTCGTAGGAGCATTAGAAAGGCCAAAGGTAAGACCAAATACTCAAAGTGGCGTGAGTGCGTTGGAAGGTTTGTCATATGGATGTCTTAGGATGCGATCTTATCTGGTGATAACTGGACCTCAAATCCAGCTTTGTGAAATATTTGGCGTGTTTCAATTCGTCTAATAGCTCATCCACCACCGGTATGGGAAACTTGTCTTTGATTGTTTGGGTGTTAAGCGCCCGATAGTCCACACAATGACGCCAAGAATTATCCTTCTTTTTGACCAATATCACTGGCGAACTGAAAGGAGACGTGCTGTGTCGGATGATCCCTTGTGATAGCATTTCAGCACATTGTTTTTCAATTTCATCTTTGTGGTGATGGGGATAACGATACGACCGGACCGCTACTGGTTGAGACCCCGGAGATAGATGAATGCGATGGTCGAAAAAACGTTGAGGAGGTAATCCAGGAGGGTCTTTGAAAGATGTCCTGAAAGTCTGACAAGAGGGCAGGTAATAACTCCTTAGTCGGTTCATTGAGTGCAAACAAGCGGGAAGATGGTTGATGCGGTATACCCAGCAACTTGACTTGGTGTCTTCGATGCCAGAAGGACATTGATAGCTTGGAAAAGTCCCATAGAATTGGACCTAAGGTGCGAAGCCAATGAACTCCCAGAATTAAGTCGAACCCTTGAAGTGATAAGGCATAACAATTGATGGAGAATTCTTCATGGTCAATGGTGAACGGCAAGGATGGACAAAAACTCGGGCAAGGTATCCTATCACCGTTGGCTACCGCCACATTAATACCCGTGCGATCTTGCAAGGGAATAGCGGCGATTGGCGACCTCAATCACGATGAAGTTGTGAGTAGATCCCGAATCAACCAATGCGCAGAACTTGTGGTGATTAATGAGGACTGTTAATTGCATAGTATTCCCTGAAGAGATTCTAGTCAATGCGTGGAGAGAAATCGAGGATTGGAATCCATGTCTGATCCTCTGGAACATCATCTTCATCCAGTATCTCAATCCAATACAACCGCTTGCAACGATGACCTCTTGTGAATTGCTGATCACAATTAAAGCAAAGGCCTTTTTGTCAACGATCGACCATCTCATTGGCGTGAGGCGCGAAAGCCCTCACGAGTGGTCTGAAATCCCATTGGCGGCGCCGGAAGCAGAGGAACATCAGGCGGCTTGGACAGAAGCGGCGTCGTTCGCTGCGTTGGAGAAAACTTTGCAGCCGAAGGCAGGGAACTGGAATGCGGCTGACGACTAAGCAATCCAGAACTGTATAGTAGCTTGTAATGTCTCTCAGCTGCTTTGGCTAGACTTACTGCGGTATCCAAGGAAGATGGACTCTGCAATTCAACATCGGACTTGATAAGTTCGCCCAACCCAGCCAAGAACAATCCAACTTCATGCTCTGGCGAAAGGTTGTCAGCGCAACAAAGCACCCTATAGAAGTTCTGTGCATACTCTTCAAGCCGACCACATGCGCGCGAGAAGAGCAAGTTCGGACAGGGTTTGATCGAAAGGAGGTCCAAACCGCGGCAAGAATGCGGAATCGGGTCCAAGTGGGGATCCTTGAGCGCTCAATTTGTAGTACCAGCGGGTTGCGATACGAGTCATATGATATGTTGCCAACCAAACTTTCTCCTCCTCAAGAGTGCGATTACCACGAAAGAATTGCTCACAATGAGCTAACCACTCCAATGGATCGGAATTGCCATCAAGCGGAGGAAATCAACCTTGTAAAACCGACATGGAGTAGGAGCGCGGAGGATCATCGGAAGGGCGTCGTCTTGACGAATTTGCAGAATTGGAGACTGAGTTGGTGAAGATCGCGCCCTTCTATAGCTAGGACAGCAGCCTCAAGGTTTGCATGAGCGTGATCATTTCTTCTGTCGCTTTAATATTGCGCCCAAGATCTCCTTTAATTCGCGTAACTCTGTGTTGATGGAGTCAGAAGCCATGGAATCTGATACCAAACTGTTGTGAACCTTGGATCTCGACCTCAAGTTGTAGGGATGGATAGCTCGGTTAGTATCCGCCTCTTCCCGTGAGAGCCTTCTCGCTCTCTGTGGTGATACTCGCCAGAGAGAATTAGGGTTTTGGGAAGAAGAGAATCTTTATTTCTTCACTACCCTCCCGTCCAAACGCAGGAGGTATATTTATGAGTTACAATCTTTCTCTTCCCTAGACCGATTCCTAAACCAACTCATCTCTAAAGCAATATGTAAAGACTTTTCCAAAAGCGGCCCGTAAAGGCTGGACTCTAACACGGAAGGAACTTCTAATCCTGATTGGATTTAGTTGCCGCTTGCCTCTTCTGCTGTAATGCTTTCCCCAATAAGCATCCATAACAATAGTACCGCTTGATTTTCATACATGATTTTACTTCTACAATATATTAGCATGCATGTAAGATTTTAGCTCTAGTTCTTGGAGAATCTTGAAATCTTACCCAGCATATGCCTTTATAAGCATTGACTTACACTGAAATATCTTACGACACGCAGTCTGGGACACCTTGCAGTTGGATGGATACAAGAGAAGTTCTAGTTGTAAATCCAACAGGTTCCAACCAGGTAGATCCTGACTACTTGGAATCTGAGAAGCGACTTGACAAGTGGTTTGCTCGGCGGCCAGCTGAGACAATAATTGCTACTGGGTTTATTGCGGCTACACCTGAAAACATCCCTACAACCTTAAAAAGAGATGGAAGTGATTTCTCTGCAGCCATAATTGGTTCCCTCGTTAAGGCTCGTCAAGTCACCATATGGACTGATGTTGATGGGGTATTTAGTGCAGATCCCAGAAAAGGTGCTATCTCAGCCTATTTCTTTCATACTTAGCTGAAAATTTATTCACTGACTTATAATGTGTAATGCAATGTGACAACATCGATAACATGCGTACGTGCCGTTTTAATCTCTTCATCTTACGTGTCAAGGCTTGTGCCGCCATCAAGGATTGACCATATGTCTCGGTGCTTGTCCACTGTAGTACTGTGAGTAAACGCAATATGTTTGTCACTATAAGTCTGCATGTCCAGGAGATCATTAGGCTACATGGAGATAAGTTGACCACTGGATATTGTTTTGTTTATAAGATCTATCAAGTAGTCATATCTAGGGTTCCAAAAACCGCCGGTAACCGAATCCTGGTGACAACCGGGATGGAAAAACCGGCTAAAAATCCCGGTGGTTACAAATGCACTTTCTAGGTTGGTTTAGACCTTTTTTGTGCTAGATTACCTATTGTATGAACTAAATATGCATAAATATACTAGTCCTAACATTTTGTGTTAGGTTTTCTCTAGCTTTTCCCGGTTTTTAGCAGGTTTTCCAGTTTTTTCCGGTAACCGGTCCGGTTACTGGTTTCAAACCTTGCAAATTCAAAATTTGAAATATAAATTTCGTTTGGGATTTTCTTGGGATTTCCAGTAACCGGCAAGTTACCGTTACCGGTTGCCGGCCAGGAATACCCCCGGTTCTGAGATTTGGAACCATGGTCATATCCATTGGAGTGGAGGTGCATAATCTTTGTACCGTTCAAACAATTGCCAAAGCCACCCAGTAGTTCTATACATATCTAATAGAAAATATAGCAAGTTCAGAAACTGATTGACAGTTTAACACCCGACAAGAGAAATGTAGTAGGAATCATGTTGAAGTTATGTTGTCACATTCTTATGGGGATACTAAGTTGCAAACATATCCATTTTGGACATCAGTAAATAGCTTTAGACAAATCTGTGTACTTTATTTGTCTATGCACATACAGCATGTTTGAGTAACCTTACTCTTGATATAACAGGGCCACTTTGTGTATATGTGTCTAATAATAGCATCTTATCAATGCAGTTAGCGAGGCTGTGATCTTAAGCACATTATCATATCAGGAGGCCTGGGAAATGGTAATTTCTCTACTATCTGGGCATATTCTCATTGATGTTATGGTCATGCAAGTATGCAACTATATGGTTGAGCATTCAAGTGAGCCTCTGTGCATGAGAGAAGCTGCCTGGTGCAAGCTAGCTTTTCCTCAATTAACAACACTTAATCGGCTTAAAGGCTGTGATGGAGCTAAGCTAGGCTTGCTTGCTGGTTACTCAGGCATAGCAATAGTGAGAGGCATTTGCATACACTATTATGTACTAGAAGCTTTTGAATCTTTTCTTGCTTCAGTATCTTGTAGATAATCTGATTTTTTGATGTGTGCAGTCATATTTTGGGGCAAATGTCTTGCATCCTCGTACCATCATACCTGTGATGAAATACAATATTCCCATCGTTATAAGGAACATGTTCAATATTTCTGCCCCTGGAACCATGATCTGCCAGCAGCCTGCAAATGAAAATGGTGATTTGGAGGCTTGTGTCAAAGCATTTGCAACTATAGATAAGTTGGCTCTTGTTAATGTTGAAGGGTGAGTCTGTCTAGGTCAGCACATTTTCTTATTTTGATCCTCCATTATGTGGACCATATATACAATTTGAATGCATTCATGCAGCGCACTGTTATGATCTTTGCTAAGTTCCAAAAAACAGATTTTGGGCCTTCTACTCTAGAATTTCATTGAATCTTCTAATCCCAGCTTAACATGAATTTTGATTTTACACTGTTTGCTGGCCTTGCAAGGTTAACATAGGATAACAGAAGAACATGCAGGACGCTCTGATTATATATTTATTTAGACTAGTCACCTCTATTACCTTAACAATGCACTAATCTTTGGTGTAGAACTGGGATGGCTGGTGTTCCAGGTGCGGCAAGTGCCATATTTGGTGCCGTGAAGGATGTTGGAGCTAATGTTATCATGATATCACAGGTAGATACCGTTTTCTCATCTATCTCATCTGCATATAATTGATGAAGCTTCTTCCTAACTGCAAAGTATGTGCAGGCTAGTAGTGAACACTCTGTATGCTTTGCTGTTCCAGAAAAGGAAGTTGCAGCAGTCTCTGAAGCCTTACACGTTAGGTTTCGTGAAGCATTGTCTGCAGGCAGGTTATCTAAGGTATATTCATGATTTTTTTCACTCTTGACATTTGTTAAGATATGATTCTTCTATGTGAACTTTTAATTTCGAGGTAAGCATTGTGTAGTAATCATAGGATAACCAAGATTCTCGATGTTTATCTAATTTTCTCGGATCTTTAAAGGAATGTTTACCGTGAGAAAATTTCAGATCATTTAGATCGACATGGATGTGCTGCACTAGCTTAAATCCGTTCAACATAACTTTGCAAATTTAATATGTTGGTGGCATTTCTAATGTTTAAATGTCAACCAAGGATCTTACATCATGCGCAAAGTGTATTGATAGCAAGTCTGATTGTTAGGGTCGCATGCAAATACATGTAGCATTTTGCTGGTTTATATTTTGATTAGAGATAATATGCACAGTGCTTACGTTAATGGTGTCAGCTGCACAAAATACTTATTCGATTTTGACTGTAAGGATAGTCTACATGGCAACTTCCATGTTATAAAGCAATAAAGCCTCTCTAGAAGTAACATCTTGAGAAAGAAGAAAAGCTATAAGCTGTAAGAGAGCATCAGAAGGTTCTAATATGGCCATGATGGACCTAACATTGCTAAAAGCGTAAAGGGTGGTTGGAGCTAACTAGACTATAGCATGGTTGTCACGGCGTCGCCTGGCGGCGCCTGAGTCATCTTGGCGGCGGAGAGGACGCCGAGGCTGGTCGCCTCTTTGCTCCCGCCGTTGGCGCCCGATCTTGCTCTCTCCGCCATCGGCGTAGATCTCGGCCTGCTTCCGCCGCCGGTGTCGATCTCAGCCCGCGGGGGAGAGGCGGCGGGAGAGATCGAGCGCGAGGGAGGCCGGCGGGAGAGAGATGGGGAGAGCGGGGCGAAGCGATCAGGCGGGTGGGGCGGCGGTGGCTAGGGTTAGGAGATGCAGTGCGGGAGTTGGAGGCGGTGGAGGGGAGGCGAGGGAGGCGGCGGCGGGAGAGGAGGCGGGCGGGGAGGCTGCGGCGGGAGGAGGCGGCATGGGAGTCGGGAGGCGGGAGAGGGAGGTCGGGAGAGCGGGAGATGGGATTTGGAGAGAATGCTTAAGAGTATGAGGGGTATGAGAGAGACGGGAGGTGGAGAGAATGCTTATACGTTACCGTTTGCATGTAGCCATACGGGTTATGGCGCTCGCCATGGCGTCGCCGCGGCGTCCAGGCGCCCATCACTCGCCGTGGTCGCCGACTCCGCCGTGACAACCATGGACTATAGGATGTAGATGTCGTGCCTACTTTTTGTGATTAGATGTAGTTTAGTGAATACTGAGTAGTGTCTCCATAATGCGGATTTGATCTTCAATTGCCTTTTTTCTATAATCTTTGCTTACAAATATTTCTTCAGGTTGAAGTCATTCATAATTGTAGCATTCTTGCTGCTGTTGGCCTGAGGATGGCAAGTACTCCTGGAGTCAGTGCAACCCTTTTGATGCACTGCAAAGGTAACCCCACATTCTCAATTAGTTACGTGGCTTACGTCATCTGCACACGAGTTTTTAATGAGACCAGGTTCAATTTACCCTCAAATGATTGATCCAGGCAAATATTAATGTAAGGGCAATAGCTCAAGGTTGCAGTGAGTACAACATTACTGTTGTATTGAAGCAAGAAGAATGTGTAAGGGCTCTGAGAGCTTCTCACTCGAGGTTCTTCCTCTCCAAAACCACACTGGCTGTTGGAATTATCGGACCTGGGTTGATCGGTCGGACATTGCTTAACCAGCTGAAGGATCAGGTATGTAAGAGTCATACATACATATCCTTTTGTTGTCATATTGAAAGAAGAATAGTAAATGATTTTTCTGATGTGGAACTGTCACTAGGACCAGTGTAGAAATGCACTTATGGTACCATTGTCATGCTATCCAGGTCACTGTTACCATCTGGCTAATCACTGGCACCTGTTTTAGGGCTATTTCCATAAGTACTTTGGTGTTTTGGTGGGTACTGGGTGAACAAATCTGGGTCTGGAAACATTCAAATTCAAAATTATGAACAGTGATTCCAGGTGGGAACCTGTCATTCTGGGCTGAAATCTGTTGTGAACCAATCAAATTCAAATTCTGCATTTAAATTAGAAAAATCAAGCCGCCGGGCAAAAAGGGTACCGGCCATGGTCTAGGATTTTCTTTGTATACAGAATTTGAAACCCTGGTTGTATGCTTCATATTTTTCATTATGTTAGTATGTTTAGAATTTTGGATCAGCTATTCCTCAGCCCATCACCCTAGTAATAAATCAGGCACTTATTAAACCAAATCCCCTCCTGGCCAGTTGGGCACTGTCCTGCCCATCTCCAACATCCACCATTTCCCCTGGACAAGGCCATCGTCGCCACTCTCAGTGAGTGGTGCCACTGCCACCTACAGGATTAGGGAATGTATGGCATGATCACTCAGCAAATCAGAAGGTGGGGGAGTGGTGTCTGAATCTGATATTTGTCACAGACACAGGCAGTGTAACTCTAGTTCTAGTTCCATATTGTTGCTGTCACAGGTGGTATAACTTCTAGTTATACATTGCTTTCTACTAGTTGTGAAAGCAATGTATATTCTATTAATTATAGAATCAGCAGTACAAGGTATATATATAGGCAAGGGTGTCTAGGGTTATGGCTAATAGAATCGAGACCAACCAGGAAACCCTTGCCTATAATGAGAAGAAACCAACCATACTAAGGACACATGGGCCCAAGGCCATAAGCCCATAAGCTTTGTCTAACACCCATGATCGGGCGTCCGCACCTCGGACGTTTAGGCTGGGGCTGCAATTCACCGAAGACCGATGAAGGAAGACCCTTGGTGAAGATGTCAACATATTGTGAAGTGGTGGGGACATGTAGTACACGAATATCGCCAAGAGACACTTTCTCGCGAACGAAGTGAAGGTCAATCTCAATGTGCTTGAGTGCGATCTTTGGGTGGGTTGGAGGACATATAGACTGAGCTGATGTTGTCGCAATACACCAAGGTAGTCTGCTGAAGTGGAGTATGCAGTTCCAACAGAAGATGACGTAACCAGGAAGCCTCGGCCATAGCATTGGCCACATCGCGGTACTCGACCTCGTCTTTGGAACATGACACCGTGTTCTGACGCTTGGAGGACCAGGAGGCGGGTTATCTCCAGAAACACGGCATAGCCGAAGTGGACTTGTGCGTGTCAGAACAGCGCCCCGATCGACATAAGAGTAAACCACTAGATCGATGCGAGCGGTGAAGAAAAAGTCCCAAATGGAGAGTGCCACGAATATCTGAAGAATCCGCAGGAAGCGACAGGTGGGGCTCGCGAGGGTCGTGCATATGAAGACAAACCTGCTGAAGCGCATAAGAGATGTCAGCTGGTGAAGGTGAGATCTTGTAGGGCCCCAGCTAAGCTGAAAATCGTTGGGATCACTAACGGGAACACCGTCGGTGATACCTTGGATTGGTGTCAGCGGGGTGGTGCATGGTTTGCAATCAGACATGCTGCGCGCTCGAATGTCCATCATGTCGCGATCTTTGTGAGAAGACCACCCACGACATACGCACATGCATCCCAAAAGTGATGAAGCTCACGAGATCCTTCATAGAGAACTCTGCTGTAAGGCATTGATCATGCGGCGAAGCTTGGCGGATGAAGCAGTGAGAACGATGTCATCAACATAAAGGAGCAAGTAGACAATCTCAGTGCCGCGGTGGTACACAAACAGTGATGTGTCAGACTTGGCCTCAATAAACCCAAGGGATAGCAGATATGAAGCAAACTTGCTGTACCATGCACGGGGAGCCTGCTTGAGACCATAAAGAGATTTGTTCAGACGACAGACAAACTCCGGATGAGTAGAGTCTTCGAATCTGGATGGCTGTGAGCAATAAACTGTCTCAGACAAGGTCCCATGAAGAAAGGCGTTCTTCACATCAAGTTGATGAATCGGCCACTTCTTGGAAAGGGCGAGCGACCTTTGTCGAAGCTGTTGCGGCTTCACAGCGGGACTAAATGTCTCGTGAAATCCACTCCCGGTATGCGTAAAGCCACGCGATACCCAACGCGCTTTATAGCGCTCGAGAGAACCATCTGCCTGAAGTTTGTGCTTAAAGATCCATTTACCAGTTACGACATTTGCCTTGTGTGGTCGAGGAACCAAGTCCCAGGTATTGTTCTGCAGAAGGGCGCGGTACTCCATAGCGGCTCGCCAATTGGGGTCGGCAAGTGCACTATGGTAAGTCTTCGGGAGCGGAGACAATGGAGTGGCGACGAAGAGGGCCGGCACTCGGAAACCATGCTTGGCCCGAGTGGTCATGGCGCGGTTTATTTACCGCCGTGAGCAGGAGGCTGCGCCTGCGGTAATGGTTGAGATTCAACGGCGCAAAGAATGCCGTGAGCGGCGGTGATCTCGGGTTGCGAGTGCGAGCGGCAGCGGGAGTAAACAAAGCGGAAGTCCGGCCCTGTCGGGAAGAGCGATGCAGTGGTGGTGGGTTAGTCATTTGGACTCTTGCTCTTGGTGATAGCAAGATCCTTACTCTCATGGAGAGGATGACACTAGGAGATGGGGCAAGTTTTCTTGTTTATTGCTCACACAATGCCATGCCAACTTTGAGGGTTGGGGATACAAATTATAAGTGAGAACCGACCAAGCATATGCTACGATGCTATCTAGATCTGTCCTAAAGCGGTCAATATGCTGTCCTAAAGCGAATCTTTGTCCTAAGCGAATCTTTGTCCTAAAGCGAATCTTTGTCCTAAGCGAATCTTTGTCCTAAAAGCAAAGCAGAATCTGTCCTAAAGCAAGCGAGATCTTGTCCTAAAGCGATCAAAAATAAAAACTACCACGACCCACAAAGACCAAAATCTGAGACTTATTCATCATTCTCCCCTAAGTCTTGTGTGTCGTCTTGTGGGAGGGTTGAACGACGATCTTGGAGGCGAGCTCAGGAACTTGATCCTTCCAAGAGGCTTGGTGGCGGATCCATAGGCGATCCGTGGTGTTGATGTAGCTTGCCTTGATGCTTCCTTCATCAGCGACCTCGGATGAAATGGTACTTCACCGGATGTGCTTGCTCGTTCATGAAGCGGGGTTCTTTGCGGGGCTAGGCGGACTTCTTTGTCCCTGAGCTCCAGCTGCCTGATGTCCTGCCGAGAGATCACCAGCGATCGGCGAGCAGTGCTGAGTCGAGCGGTGGAAGCGCTATGTACTCGGCCTCACGGTGAGACAGGGCCACTACTGCTTTGTGTATTGCGATGAAACGAGACACTTGCCGAGGAAGAAGAATCCGCTTGTGCTCTTGCGGTGTCAATGTCGCGGCGTGGTCACCGTCATGCATGCGGCGAAGTGTGCGCGCCGGGACACTCGGGTAATGGGCGTGGTCAAGGGTCCCATAGCGTAGCGGATGATCCTCTTCACGACCTGCGATGCTCGTCGTCGATCGTTGCATGAGCAGGCTAACGTGGCCGACGGAGAATGCCAAGTCCGTGCGTGTGTGGGCGAGTGGCGAAGGCTCCCACGAGGCGCGGTGCTGCGTGGCGTCCGCCTCCTCCGTCGTCTTTGTCGCGGCTCGACCCGACCTCTCCTCCATTGGGTGAGAGGCGGGTTGCGATCGGTGAGCCCGGTAGCTCAACGGCGCTTGGCGTGGCGATGCAGCCGGCGTGATCCGGAATCATCTGGTGCACCTCGATCCCTAAGTAGAAGGAGAGACCCGGTCACTCATGGAAGGTGGCCTTCATCTCTTCCTTGAATCGCCACTTCCGCATCCTTGGTGCGGTGATCACCAAGTCGTCGGCGTAGACACCCGCGGCGGGCGTTGCCGCCTTTGCCCACGCCGGTGAAGCTGCGACCTCGTGTGCGCTGCTGGAACCCGTTTGCTTGAGGTGGAGTCGACAGCGTTCCACGCCCTCGGTGCTGTCGCCAAGCCATAGAGAGCGCTTGCGCGGCGGAGCACCTTGCCTCCCTGCGGGGATCGCAAATCCGGCGGTGATGCGTGAACCTCCTCGCTCAAGTCGCCGTTAAGAAATGCGACTTGACATCCATGTGATGAACACGCCCGACCTTCTGGGCGGCTAAGCGCGGAGTCGCCGCGGACTCCATCCGTGCGACGGTGCGGCGTCATCGAAGTCGACCCTCTGCGCCGCGAAGCCTCGTGCCGCCAAGCGAGCCTTGTGCGGCGATGGCGCCGGCTTCATCCGCCGGCGAACACCGCAAGGTGATCGCGCGGTGGCCGGCGGAAGATCGCCCGGCTCCCACGTCGGTTACGCTCGGCGGCGTCCATCTCTGCTTCATCGCGACACGCCCGCCTGCGTCTCCTCGCCTCGGCGAAGGAGGCGGGGCTGCCGTCGTCGCATGCCAAGTGCGGCTCGCCTCGCGATCGCGCTGCGCCCGATCCGAGGCAGGCGGCTCGCGGGGATGTTGTCCATGATGCGATAAGCGCGAGGCTGCGTCGTCGTGGTAGCGTCGGCGGTCCTCGTCGTGGGGCAGTGAATGCGAACTCCACCATGCGCTCCTCATCGTGGGCCGAAAGCTGTTGGGCCGATCGGTGGTGTGGCGCCGGTGCGGGGAGAAGTGGTGGCCGGTGGTGAAGGGTGGGCGTGGCCGATGCGAAGGTGGTGGAGCACTCGCCGGGCCGGTGGCGAGCAAGGTGTCGAGTGGGCGAGCTCGGTGAAGGCAGTGCTAGCTCCCGGCTCTCGAAGTGGGCGTGGTCGACAACAAAGTCCACGAGTCGAGGCGAACCGCCGTCCACCGCCTTGTCCCGTCCGGCCTCGCCCCCGTCGAACACGGCGTCACGCGAGATGCGGGCCTTGACGTGTAACGAGTCGAGATGCGGTAGGCCTCGAGCCCTCGCGTGGCCGATGAACACTCCGGTGCTCATGCGTCGAGCTTGCCGATGTGGCCAAGCTCCTTGGCGAGCGTGAGGGCGAAGACCCGCAAGTGGGAGACCGCGGCTTGCGCCCATGCGAGCCTCGTCGGGCGTCTGCCGTCGGCGCCTTGGTAAGCGGCGGTTGAGGATGTAGCGGCGGTCACCGCCGATGAATAAGTCGTATCTTGTGGTCTTTGTGAGGTTGTGGTAGTTTTTGTTTTTATTGCTTTAGGACAGCATCGCTTTTGCTTTAGGACAGACATACGCTTTTAGGACGGCATCTGCTTTTAGGACAGCATCTGCTTTAGGACAGCATCGCTTTTAGGACAGCATCGCTTTAGGACAGCACATTGGCCAGCTTTAGGACAGCATCTAGGATAGCATCGTAGCATATGCTTGGCTGGTTCTCGACCTATAAATTTGTATCCCAACCCCTCGGGTTGGCATGGCATTGTGAGCAATAAACAAGAAAACTTGCCCCATCTCCTAGTGTCATCCTCTCCATGAGAGTAAGGATCTTGCTATCACCAAGAGCAAGAGTCCAGCGAGTAACAAGTGGTATCGAGCCTTAGTATCCTGTGGCTTGAGCATCTCACGCTCATCTCCTTCTCCGACCTCGCGGCCCGACCGATGCGGCGGCTCTCAGTGTCCCGCTCGCTCTCTCGGAGGCGGGCGCGGCTCGTCGGCGCCCTCTCTCCGCGCGACCCCGATGTGCGCGCCATGTCGCGAAGCGATCTCGGCCTTCGATGCGCCTCGAGCATCACGGCGTCGTGAGCGGCCGAGCTTCGTCGCGAGGCAGCGTAGCAGCAGCAGCGGCCGCTGCGGCGGCGAAAAAAGCGTCAAAGCGGCGGCGGGCGGGCGGCGGCCGGCGGTGGAAGCGGCGGCGGCGGTCTGCGGCAGCGTCGGCGGCGCGCGAAGGTCAAGGCTGCGCGCGGCGCAGCAGCGGCTCCGGCTCTGATGATGGCGCGCGGCGCGCGAATCCTCGGCTGCAGAGAGGAAGCGCGCAGGCGGCGGCGCAATGGGTAGCGCGCCGCCAGCGCCAGCGGCGGCGAACGGCGCGGGCGCGCGGCGGCGCTCTGAAGAGCGCGCACGGCGGTGGTGCTCTGAAGAGGCGCGCGGCGGTGGTGCTCTGGAGAGGCATGCCGCAGCGGCGTCGGGTCGGCGGAGGCGCGGCCTCGCGAACAGCGGCTCTCCCCGGTTGATCATCGTGGTCACCACGAGTACGGTGTCGTCGAGGGCGTCGGCTCGGCGGCGGGTGGCCTACCTCGCCAAGACCAACTCGTCGAGTGGTGCTGCGGTGATGAGGTAAAGCTCGAGTGCGGCATATGTGGGATCGCGATCGTGCGGCGATGTCGACTACGACCGAGGATCGGCGGTATTGGATGCTCTCATCGCCGCGCGATCCGCGAGATGCGATTCGCTTACCAACAAGCGGGCGCAAAGAGGCTTGGGGCGCCATCATTGCGGCCGCGCGCCGGCGGCGCGCGCGCAAGTCTGCTGCGAGCACTACGCGCGGGTGGGAGAACACGGCCTTCAAGTCGGTGAAGACATTGATGACTTTGCTCTCGTCTCAACACTCTGTTGCGAAGTTGGTGCGATTCGGTGGCGACACCTCGGCGAGGAGAAGGCGTGGAAGCTCTTCATTGCGTCCCAGAAGTACAAGCGGATGGCTCGCTCGATCGGGTCTCTGGACCTCTCCACGATGACCATCGGAGGCGTTGGGTCGCCTCAAGGTCGTCGACATCGATGAGCCACAGCGCTCCTCGGGACCCGTCACCATTGGCGGGAAGCTCCTCCTCGCTCGGGAAGCGGTGGGATCTTGACCAAGGCGACAAGAAGAAGAGAGCCTTCTTCCACGACGACGACGCAAGAGTAGCAAGCGTGGCAAGCGGCGCAAAGCGCCCGAGCGGCGATCTTTGGCAAGCAAAGCGACGCGAGATGACTCTTGCCACAAGCTGCGGCAAGCTTGGTCATTGGGCCAAGGAGTGTCGGCGGCCACGGCGCGGCGGGCCGCGTCGCGCGCAAGTGGAGGAGGAGGAAGCGGCGGTCTGTTCATTGCTCATGCGAGCATCGAACTACCTCGGCGCCGGCGCGGTGGCTCTCCTCCGCGCCAGCGAGCCAAAAGCACCGCCCTCCTCGGCGGCGATTCGGCAATGACAAGACCGGCGGGTGGTGCCTCGACACCGGCGCCACCCGCCACATGGCCGGCGGCGGGAGTTCTTCTCGAGCTTCGACTCGAGCGTTGAGCGCCGTCAAGTTCGACGCCCTCGTGGTAAATCAAAGCGTCGGCTCTGCGTCTTAAATGCGCCAAGCCCGCGACTGCCGTGCTCACGGCGTCTACTACATCCGTCTGCGAACTCCATCATCGACTTGGGGCGGTGGATGAAACGGCTCGGCGTGTCGAGATCGAGCGCGAGTCTTGGATTTGGGATCTTCGGCGCCGCCTCCTTGCCAAGGTAACGAGGCGCCGTCGACTCTACCTCTTCACATGCGGTGGCACAACCCTACGTCTCGCGGCTCGTCGGGACGGCGGCGTGGCGATAACGGCAGCTTTGGGCACCTTCGCCCGAGGCCACAGGCGGCTCGGTGCCGCGGAAATAGTGCGAACTGCCGGTGCCTTGACCATGTGGGCGGCTGCGGCGTCTGCGTGTTGGCGAAGCGGCGACTCCTTTCCCAGCGGCGGTTTAGAGCCAGGAAGCTTCGAGCTCGTGCCGGAGGACTTGTGTGGCGGTGACCGCGCCACCGGGAGGAGCGGCGCTACTTCCTGCTGCTCGTCGGCGACCTCTCCGCTACATGTGGTGATGGTCCTCGGCGGCAAGGAGAGCGCTGCGGGCGCCATCGGCGCCTGCCGGTAACTGCTGAGCGAGTGCGATCGCAAGGCTGCGGCGTGTTGCGCCACGGACAACGTGGCGAATTCCGCGCGGTGGTCGCGTCGTCTTTGCGATGAGGCATTAGCGCCACTACTCCAGCGCCGTCGGCCGCGTGAGCGGCGTCGTCGGCAGCGCAACCGGGCGGTTGTGGGGATGGCTCGGGCCTCACTCAAGCGAGAGGATGCGGTGTCTTACGGGAAAGCGGTGGTGGCGGCGTCTACATCCTCAACGCTTCGCCTACCAGCGCTCGGCGGCGAGGCCGTCGACGAGCTTGGCATGGCGCAATGGCGGTCTCCATGCTGCGGTCTTGGCTCCTCGCGTTCGCCGAGGCTTAGCCACATCGGCAAGCTTCGGCAGCGAGCACTCGGGAGTGTTCGCCGGCTGCAGCGGAGGGCTCGAAGGCCTACGCATCTCGACCTGTCACCTGCAGCGCGTCGCATCTCGCGTGGCCAGCGTGTTCGATGAAGCGGTGGGCGTGAGACAAGCGGTGGGCGGCGGTTGGCCTCGACTCGGGGACTTTGTTGTCGACTCGTCCCGCCGAGAAGCGGGAGCTAGCGGCTCGTCTTCCGGC